>RYFJ01000370.1:0-433866 GCA_003991445.1 Oryza meyeriana var. granulata | reverse complement strand
TCCATGCAGAACTACACCGTAATATCCTGCAAAGGAATACATACAAACTGGACGTAGGGTATTACTCACACCGTAAGGGCCTGACCGAGTATAAAATTTCCTTGTGTTCTTTGCAATCCACCGAGTTTCCCATCCGCCGAGGAAGCCCCATATAATCTTATTGCCGGTGTAAAACATCGACAGTTGGCGGCGCCAAGGTAGGGGCCTTCGGGCAGCCATCTAAATCTACAAGCTCGATGGATGCAAGCACCGAAGTCGACGGCGGCAAGCTCCCGCCCGGAGATACAATCGCATTCAAGAAGCCTTGATTCGTCGCCGACCAGTGGCAATCTTTCACCCCGGGCCGACACGGACGCCGATCCAACCGGCCGAGGAACAGCTGACTCCGGCGGCAGTCGGCCACACGACGCTGCGGCAATCTTCGGACGACATGCTGCGGCGGATCTCCAATACGCCCGAGTCAGGGACAAACTCTCTTTCAGTGTTCGACTCGGGCTCGGTCTGAGCCGGCCGAGATCGGGCCGAGAAGAGGAGAGGATCGTCAACTTCCCGGTTGGACCTCAAGCGACGCCGCGGATAAGTCTTACAACAATCTACATCCCGAAGCGGCCAACACGCGAATCCCTGGAGTTGCGACTCGGATAGCGGCTTCCGAGCCGCGAGATCGGAATTCTAGGGGAGGTCGGAGTGTAATCACCCCCATCAACTATTTCCGACTAACGACTCTCAATCGGACTACGACTCCCAGTCGGATTCCGACCCAGCCGGATACACTCGGCAAGCTTCACTCCGCCACGAGAAATGCTTCATGCATCCAAAGGCTCTACTCCTACTCAGGAATCACGCCGACGACACGAGCCACAAGAGGAGGAGGCCCTGCCGACTGCAAGAACAACAGGAGGAAGAAAGCAAGTACGTTGCACGCTTCCGCAACGACGATCTTACGCAAGGCTGAGCAAACGCTCAGCAGCAAAATCCTCCAAACCCCGAGTCCGGCGACTACGATGTCTTTTTCGTTTACTCCCCCACAGAACATCGTGGCGGCCGCAACCCTACTAGCACACAGTCCAGCTTGGGCCTGAATCATCGAGGCCACCCGACGATTCGAAGGATAAAAGCCATGCTTACCGCTGCTGCACTGTCAGCAGCAGCCAACAGTCGGGAGATACCCTCACTACCGACGCAAACCGGTCGGCATCCCAATGGCAGTCTCGTCTACTCAAAGCCGGACGGCCCGCCGCCCCCCCGAGTGCCGGGCTCTAGTCAGCTGCCACGGAGTCCACGCCAGCGATACATTCGGCCAACCCAAACAACAACCGGCAACGTGGAAGTGACCGTCGGGAAACCGGGATCTCCGAGGCCCAACTATGGCGTGATCTTCGGCAAAGGACACACAATGCTCGCGCGGAACGAAGAAGAAGAGAGCAACGCCAACTGAAGACGAGACGAGCATTTCCGGCCTCACACGAGCGGTTTCGCCGCCGTAGTCGGGGTCGGAGTCCTCATGAAGACGAGGCATACCGGCACCTTCACCCAGGAGCTAACCTACAGGTCGACTGGCCGTCGGTTTTCAAGGCCTACAAGCATCGAAATACGACGGCAAAACCGATGCCGAGTCCTGGCTCACAGCATACACTCTGGCAAACCAAGCGCCTGCTGGAGGTACCACAAAGTCATGGCTAACTACCTCCTAGTTGCTCCTTAGCCGACTCAGGCGAGGACATGGCTACAGGACTTCCAAGCAATCAATCGGCTCTTGGGGGAAACTCCGGGAACCGTTTCATCACCAATTTCCAGGGGAACATACGAGAGGCCATTTCTGAGTACGACCTAATCAGTTGCCGTGCAAGGAAGAACGAGTCTCTTCGTGACTTCATCAGAGGTTTTCTGAGAAAGAGGAATCAATCCCCGAACATCAAGGATGAGGTCGTCATCGCCGCCTTCGAAAAGGAGTCAAAAGACACCGTCGTTCATTCGACAAATTCACGCGGGAAGCCTCCCAACTCTGTCAAGGCCCTATTCACATGGGCAAACAAGTACGCCGACTCGGCCACGCTGTTGGCGAGACCCTCGATGACAAGTCACACCTGACAGATGAATGGGACGACACCAGACAAGCGTCCGACTAAAGCTGGAATGTCAAACAGCAATAGACGGCTCATTGTGGGAGTCCCGTCACAAACCGCCTTCGACCTTCAACAACTGCGGATTATGCAGAAAAAAGTGACATGCTCGGGGCCTCACAAGCTCAAACACGAGGATGGCATCCCACTTCCAAAACCGAACAGCTATAGTCGCTTTTCTGATAAACATCTCCTCAGGTCCTTGCTTAGTGCCACAAGCCGCTTAACCTATAGTTGTAGTAAGCTGCGCATTTATTTTTTCCGTTTTTGTCTCTTAATGATTACAAAAGTACTCGAGTCGCGATAAATCTCGATCCGTGAAACTCTGTCCATGGTAAGACGGACTCAAGTCCCAAAACGCGTGCCTGGGAAGAGCATGAGCCCAACTCCCGACGCTAGGGGCTATGATAGTCGGGCAGAGGCTTAAACGTAAGGGGTTCAACTACTCGAGGAAATTAATATCAAAAAGAGGAAAGAACAGTATTACATACATTGTAAAATAATTGTTATTCGGGTGATTATTTCCATCATCGATGCTACTCATTCCGATATCTTTATATTGCAGGGCCCAGCTCCGGATACCGCGTGACAGGAACGTCAGGGCTGCGAGCCATTCCTAGCTTCGGGGGCTGGACAAGTCTGCCGAAATACACTCGGGTGTCCATGAAGGGCTACTTACCGGTACTTGCGCCAGTCGGGACGTCATCTTCCCCGACTACACTCCATGGGAGCTAACAATCGGCCCCCGGCGCCAGTCGGGGCTGTGTACCACTCGGCTAAGTAGGGTACAGCCCCATGAGGGTCGCAAGCCGAGTCCTACGCTAATGCTAGGTTCGGGTACTGTTATTTGGCCGGCAACTATGTCAGGTTTGGGTACGCCCCCATGAGGGTCGCCAGCCGAATCCTATGCTAATGCAAAAGATTCGGGTGCCTAGCTTGGCTATAACTCTGTTGGATAGGGGTACGCCCCATGAGGGTCACCAGCCGAACCCTCTGCTAATGCAAGGTTCGGGTACCTTGTTCGGCTTTTCCCAAGTCAGAGAAGACTTACATCGTCAAAGCGCATCCGGAGTTCTCATGCACTGCGTCACACCTGAGGAGGGCAAGCAGATCCTGCAACATACCTACTCGGGTACATGTGGCAACCAGTTTGCATCCAGAACGTAAGTCGGAAAGGCTTGCGAATAAGGATTTCTCTGGCTGATTGCGGTTACCAACGCCGCCATACTCATCCTGACATGCGATGGATGATACTTCCCTAGAGCTATGCTGGGTAGGTTGGTTCAGGCCGACTTACTTGGTAATAGCCACCAAGACATGAGTTCCTACAGTAGCATGCTCCATGTGGGCCGCCCGCAGGCTGAGTTGAAATTATAGCGCTGGTGCTACCAACAGGAGCCGATGAGGTAAACAGATATGCTTCATGAGAGCCTTATTGCTAAACATATATGTTTGGGTATCTGTCTTATCCGCCAGGTCTCGAGGATACATCCTTACAAGGATCACAAGCTGGTCTTCATTAAAATTAGAGATGCAGGTATCTCTCTCGAGTACACCTAACCACGTAATGGATTTATTTAGGTACCTCATGACAAGCATATGGGCCACTCGGATAGAGGATGGGCCTAGCCTTGTAATTAGAGATATAGCTAGATTCGGCAGACTTCGCCTTGTATAGAAAGGAATATACAGTCCTAGTCGGGTACGTTATATCTCTAAGGGGAGATCTCCTAGTCGTAATCCGATGGGGACTCCTACCTTGTAACCTTGTCCCCCAGTATATAAGGGGAGGCAGGGCGCCCCATGAGGGCAGAAGAGCTCATAGAAGCACACGGCCATACAGTTCATCAGAACTACCACCGTATATCCTCAAAGGAATACATACAAACTGGACGTAGGGTATTACCTCACACCGAGGGCCTGAACCAGTATAAAATTTCCTTGTGTTCCTTTGCAATCCACCGAGTTTCCATCCGCCGAGTAGCCCCATATATTTATTGCCGGTGTAAAACATCGACACCTTCATTGCCACATTCATCCCTTTCAGAAACCTTCTGATCTTCTTCTTGTCCGTGTTCACGTCCTCTGGTGCATAGCGAGCTAGATGGTTGAACCTGCTCAGGTACTCGCTGATGCTGGAATGTCCCTGCTTGAGGTTGTTGAACTCTTCTCTCTTGATGTCTATTACTCCTTCTGGGACATGTGCATCTCTGAAGGCTTCCGCAAACTCGGGCCAGGCGATGTTGGCGGCATCTTGATGGGCAGCACAGTAGTTTTCCCACCAGTCAGCTGCGGAACCACGAAGTTGATGTGCAGCAAACTGGGTCTTTTCCGTGGGTGTGCACTGCACTAGGTTCAGCTTTCTATCCATATCCTTCAGCCAGTCGTCAGCCTCCATTGGCTCAGCGGTCTGCGAGAACTCGGCTGGACGGGACCTCATGAAGTCGGCAAGCTTGGAGCGGCTACTGAGTTGTTCTGGTCGAGCTTGATGGAGAAGAGGCTGCATTGCGGCCAGATTCTGAGCAATGCCTTGCAAGATCTGGGTCTGGATGGCCATAAGCTGCTGGGGGTCTGCTGGAAGGTGAGGAGGTTGAGGCAATCCTCCAGGGTTTGCTGTTGCAGCGTCGAAGGTACCAAGGCCGGCTGCACGGCCACTTCCTGACATCCGATCGTGGGTCTGCTCCACTTCTTGTTCCTCCGCGGCAGTAAGCAGGTTGTTGCGGACTGGACCTTGGTCTTCAAAACCCAAGCGGGCCGGGGTACGGACGGCACGGCGCTGACGTTCTGCCATCTTGGTCCTAGAAAAGGGCAACCAAAGGAAGAGGGGCTCAGCAAGGATATCGGCAACCAAACCGATGGAACAGACGAAGGAGCAACAAGATTAGCAAGATGGATTCAAGCAGCAGAACAAGGAATATACTCGGGAACCCAGCCTCAACAAAAAGGTGACAGATGGGGCACTGGAACCTAAGAGCTTGCGCAGGAACCCAAGGTAGGGAAATAGCCAAGAGTTTAGAAACATTTTCCAAATTCTACAAAGCAGAGAGAGGTACCCAGACAAGTCCTAGTCTTTTGCAAATAGTATAGTTTTCAAAATAAGATCCTCAAAGACATCTACACGGGTGGGGTTTCGTTTCCTAGGCCAACCTTTTGCTCTGATACACCGCTGTGGTGCCTCCGACTAGGTGGAAGGCCACCATGTGCATAAGGCACCCGATCCCAGGATCAGTAGTCCGGGAACGCACAACAATGATACAACACAGAGTTACAATAATACATACAGAGTACTTACATATACGTACAAGGAGATCCATCCAGGACAGACCCGGGATGGGCAAAATAATCAACTGGTAAACTAGCGAAACAGCAGAACAGGGCGGAAGCTGGACAAAAACTACTCCACAGGCTCGGTTGGGAACTAGGCTCGAAACCTTCAGAGGTCTTCGTAGTCGGCCTGGTCTTGGAGGAACTCGGCAGCAGTCGGATCTTCGTCTTCCACTCCAAAACCTACTATACATATATATATATGAACAAGGTGAGTACTTTCGTACTCAGCAAGCCGGGAATGATGTCATGTTGGTTAGACAAGAAGAGCTAAGGGTTTCATTTGCGAAAGACTGCCTTATTAAACTCTTTTTCTTTGCAAACACTAGTGAGTTCCAAATTTTAGTTGGCGGACCAGAGGCTAAACGCCTCCATCCAATCCGCAAGTTGCTTTTCAAACAACTCACCACTTAAAGAATCAAGCATATTCATACATGTTCTTATTAATCTGTTACTTTGCATTTGTTGGTCCTTTATCTCCGAGTAGCTACAACCACTCGTTGACCTAAGACTCGGCTACAACCAAATCTCAGCTGTGGCACTTGATGCCGCTACACTGGCTACAACCAGCTAGCTAGTCGGCCGCCCTGGCTACAACCCGGGGGCTCATCATCGCTGCCCTGGCTACAACCCGGGAGCATGATCATGGCACTAAATGCCCGCTAGGCTAGCTACAACCAGCTAGCTAGAACACTGCTGCCCTGGCTACAACCCGGGAGCGTGCTCATCACCGTCTTCTGGCCACAACCCGAAGACTGAATTGCCGCCCTGGCTACAACCCGGGGGCTTAAACTTTGCTGCCCTGGCTACAACCCGGGAGCATGATCTTCATCCTGTTTACTTTTCATACACTTGTTTATGGTGCTTAACACCCCGGACCACACAGATCCGTTTCTGGCCACACAGGCCTTCCGTTTGCTTACTCGGCAAACTCAGGTCACGGTTCCCTTTCCATCAAACACTTTTCACAAATCACTGACAAACAAATCTACGCCATGGGAATCGATCCTTAATGATAATACATAGCCAGGCCACACAGGCACTGTCTCTGTACATCAAGATTTTCACAAATCTTTCCTTTATTTCACAAAATACGCCGATACACAAGGTATCGGGTTTTCCAAACTGTTTAGTAAAACCCATCATTTTTCCCAACGACAAACAACGTTGCAAAGCTAAGCCATTTTACTCGGCATCGTATCCTCAGATAGGATGCTAGCGTGCCATTTGTGGGGCTCTTCAAGGGGGAAATATAACAACATCCTACCAAATAAGTGCTACTACTGGGCGGGTCCATCGGTTGCGCTTGCATAACCGAGGCCAACAGTTTAAAAAGGTGTAACTAAGCATGCATATATTTTCCAAACAACATAGTTTTGCATATATGGGAAACAATATGATCAAAGAGGCTTGCCTTGTTCCAAGGAGGGGTCTTCTTCGGCGAAGGTGGCTTCGGGATCGTCCACCGGTTCAGGTTCTGAACAAGCAGAAAGAAACACTGATAAGCAGGGAGAAGTAAAACACCAAGAAAAAGGATCAAGAAGTAGTCGGCTGCAGAAAAGGGGCAGTCGGCTGAACCAGGCTTGCGAATCAGGCGACAGAGCTCCAAAGCTTGAGAGGATGAAAACTTAGCAGAGCTGGAGCTGGCCGGTTTGCAAAACAAAGGAAGAAGGGGGCACGGTTTGGCCATAATATATATAGCCGACGTGCAAGGTTGAGGCACGGTGGAGCTGGGCAACGGGTGGAGCAAGGAAGTCAAGATGAACTGACAGGGATATGACAGGAAGTGACTTTGGAGTCCAACTGGTCAGAGGAGTTGGCAGGCACTGTAGCTGCGATGAGACATTAAGGTCAAGGCTAGGACAGGTTGGAGAAATCTCACTGACCGGGCTTCGGACTGACCACTGGTCCAAGCGATACTGCGGTTAGGTGAAGATTGATTCTTCACTACTTCGGTAGTCGGCGTCCAACGGGTGGGTGCAACTCGGGGGACAAAGAAGCAACAGGTCTCAACAAGGTAGTCGGCCACATCACCGTGCTCACTCGGCAGCAAAGAGGTCCGAGTAAGACAAGGATAAGGGCAGGATACAAGGACTGAGTAGCAACTCTACTCGGCACAAGAGAGAAGGTAGTCGGCTGGCCGGGGAGAGGGAAAACGGAGGCACAGCTGACAGGATAGGAAAAGATTAAGATCCAGAAAACCAGTTACAACAGGGAAAAGGAAAGCGGGTCGTTACAGCGCGGCACCCGGCGGTGCCGCGCCGACCTCTAGCAGTACCGCAGGCCCTGTGCCCCAACCGTTGTGCCGCGCCACCTCCGCGCGGCACCGGGCACAGTACCGCTTCTCCGCCGCGTGGTAGCGCGGGCCCCGCACCCCGATCGCAGTGCCGCTCCTACCCCGCGCTGTACTAGGCGCGATGCCATGCCGCCCCCGCGTGGTACTGTAGCGGCTCTTTAGTTTAGCTTCTAATCACTTTGCTTTAAATTCTAAGCACTTTGCATTAACAATAATTCGGTAGGTTCAAACGCTCTGCAATTGAAACTTCAGTAGGCTCAAACGCTTTGCATATTCACAGCCCTGTCTTACGAAAACCCTGGAGTATTTACAGGTGCCTGCTCTAAAGATAGAGCCTGTGAATTTGCAAAGTGTGCAAACCTATTAAAGTTCTAAATCTTAACACGGTACCGCTGTCCCTCCGCTTCAATAGGTTTGCTCACTTTGCAAACTCACGACCCTGTTTTACGGTAAGCCCCAAGTATTCACGTGTGCTTACTTTGAAGACAAAGCCAGCGAATTTGCAAAGTGTGCAAACATATTGAAGCTCACAACTTTAGCTCGGTACATAAATTCTTTCTAATTTTGTCACCACTATCTCCTTTGCACTCTTTGTCGAACACATGACCTTCTTTTATAGGCTGGCAAAGCACTCATCTTTTGGGCTAACAGTGGTCCCACGCTATAATTGCATATATGGATGTCACGTTGCTCTCATTCATTTACAACACTTTAGAAAAAAAAGCTTTTGACGCATTATTTGTGATTGAGGAGAAAAGATTTCGGTGCCACGATTCCCGCTGTCGGCGTTGTCGTCCTGAAGTGCTGCTCTCACTATCCTCTGCCCTATATAAACTATTGGTTCGAACAGATGAGGCACACAACTCGTTGAAAACACTTATTGTAAACACGGTGGTACACTTGTAGAATACCATAGCAGATTCTTGAGCATTCGACATTGTGCAGTTCACATCTCTCATAAAGTTCTTGCCCCAAGAATCTATTTTGAGAATCTGCAAATGTGGTACTGCTAAGGTCATCTACAAAGGTGAATTTCTTCGTGCAAATATTATGCGCCATTTGATGATATCTAATTTCCGTTTGCCAGTTTGAAATATCATTAACTCGAACCATGGAACCACTGATTTCGAGATTAAGTTATGCGGTTGTACATACAGGTACGACGAATGACATCTAGACGTCGGGATATGAACATCCTAACTGGAGGAGGGATCTGTTCGAAGGACTTATCCCACATTGGACGAACCGTCCATTATGCCACTGTGGTGATCAGTGTCAACTTGAAACAGCTATATTGCCGAGTATTCATGGAAGAAGATTCTTCCTGTGTCCAAACACTAACTATTTACTACACATACACTAACTACAACTGTAAGCACTTCACCCGGCTCTAAACTATTATCACATACTTACTACAAAGCCACATTATACAATCAATATTTATACAACAAACTTATATTTACGTCAAAACTAATATTTAAGTCTAATGCGTATCAAAAAATAAAATTCATCCTTTATAAAAATTTATAAACTCAATTACCTATGGAGTACCCTAGTACTAGATCCCTCACTGAGTGCTTCTTCTTCCCCTCCGGAATATACAGTTCTCAGTTTCTCCTCCTCTAGCGCTTGCACTTCTCTCGTCATTCTCCTTCCTTTTTTTCTGTGCAAAAGATAACTGAAGAAAGCAAGCGGAGAGAACAAATGCTTGCTCCTCTCTCCCATCGTGCTCCATCCTTTTATTCTATGTGAAGGCAGCTAAACGAAGCAAACAGAGAGAATAAAGACGCAGATAGAAGTGACGTAAAGCCCAGAAGAAGTGATGCATAACTGTGCTTAACGACGCTTACTTTTATAAATTAGCTCCATGCGAGGTTATCGGGAGCTGAGTGACCATTGTCTGCACACGAATGTCTGGAGGCGTCTGTCAGTGGTGCTTGACAACGGTGTTACCAGGCGACAGATGGGATAGTACCGAACGGTGCCGCAGGACGGGCCCATGCCACCGTAGGGTGGCAGAGGATGGGACGTCGGTGCCGCTGGTTGGCCACGCTGTACTGAGCGGTGCCCGCGGGACAGCAGGGATGGGACCTTGGTGCCGCGGATTGGCCGCACAAAGCGGTGCCACGGCTTGGCCACGTGGCACCGCTGCGCTGCCGCTTGTTGGGCGAGCGGCACCGGCGATCCCGCGTCCCGGCCCTATGGTGTCGGCTCGGTGCTGTGCTTTCTCGGCATGGTGGAGGTATAATTTTAAAAAATATCTCGTACGGTACATATATTTACAAATGTTAAAAATATTATATTTTCAAATATTTTTTCGCTAGCTAGCAGCTGATCGATCCATCGAGCTAGCTGGCTGGCTGCTCATTCCTGGACTACCTACACTGGTTATAATTGTTTTGCCTTTTGACTAATGCAAGGGAGCTTGATCGTGTTGGTTGCCGTCTGTTTGTCCTATGCAATATATAATAAGAGTGAAGAAGAGCACTGGGATTAATCGGGAACTCAGGCTCTCAGCTGCATGGCACGGTGATCCGGTGGAATATGCAATATGCAATGTGTTCAAGTACATTAGCTGGTCGCCGACCACCGACCGCCTTCAGTTCGGAGAGGCACACAGTGGATGGGCCGTGGCCGTGGCAGAGAATTTTTACTGTTACTAATTTAATTTTTTTTTAATTTATAAAACTAATTTTTGATTTTGTTTTTTTCAGAAGTAACCTCTTGCCGCCGTGGAGCAGGGCGGTGTTTAAAAACCGCCGTGACCCAGGGCGGCGAATGGCCTGGACCCACGGCGGCGTCACCAGGCCGTGACAGCGTGGGCCGCCGTTAGTCGGGGGAGTCACGTGGGCTTACCGCCGTGGCCCAGGGCGGCGAATGCTAGCGGGAGGCGCTCTGACGCGCGGGCCCCAAGCGCGGGACAGAGCGAGCGGGAGACGAGCACGGGGGCGGGGACGGGCACGGGGACGGGCGTGGGCACGGGCACGGGTGCGGGGGCGGGCGCGGGCGCGGGGACGGGCACGGGCACGGGCACGGACGCGCGGGGAGGAAGAGGCACAGACATTTTTGCTCTCGCCCCGGGGACATTCACCGCCGTGGCCCAGGGCGGCAATGCCACGTGGCCCCCGGCCGGCTGACGCCGTGGGCCGCCGTCACGGCCTGGTGACGCCGCCGTAGGCCCAGGCCATTCGTCGCCCTGGGCCACGGCGGTTTTTAAACACCGCCCTGGCCCACGGCGGCAAGAGGTTACTTTTGAAAAAAAACAAAATCAAAAATTAGTTTTATAAATTAAAAAAAATAAATTAGTAACAGTAAAAACTTGCAGATTAGTCATGGCGTGCTGGCGCCTGGCCCAATGTGCTTGCTCTGCGCGCAGCCCGCAGCGTAGATCGCCGAGCGACGAATTATTTTTAGGATGGCACGACGTCCGAGGAATCACGTTACGTGTATATATTATCTTTTAATTTTTTTTATATCTTTTGGCTTCACACTATTCTTTTTTAAAAAAAAAACTAAAAAGTTATTAGTAAGGTGATTAACATGTGGACCATCTAACACTCTCTCTCTCTCTCTTTTTTCCTTCCTACAAAGAGTAGAAGTTGTTGATGATGGTGACGACAGATTCATTGCTACCTCCATTACTAGCATCTTGGGCCTGTTCGTTTCCACTACTACCACCGGCTTATTTTTTTTTTGTTTCCGCGTGCACGCTTCCCAAAACGATAAACGGTGTGTTTTTTGTAAAAAATTTCTATATGAAAGTAGCTCTAAAAAAGCAAATAGATCTTTTTTAACTTTTTAATAATAAATACTTAATTAATCACGTGCTAATGATGTTTTTCGTTTTACGTGCGACTTATTTAAGCCACAACTTAAGTACTTAAGAACATGCCATTAAAATAGTATAGAAAGGGATAGTGCTACTGGTATCTAGGAAAAGCTTGGCCCTCTTCCCCGTGGTGGAGATCTAGAGAAGTTGGTAAGAAACACTGCTACACATTGACCCATCAATAACTGTTCCACCCGGTCATTAGTGCCAATTTTGAGAACCGACACTATATTTAGAGTATTAATGAGCGGTGACTATCAGTGTCCCAAATATAGACCTAATACCGATGAGTTTTAGAGATGTCCAAATAGGCCGTGTCCTGTCGGGCCGGCCCGGGCACGGTGCTACAGTAACCGGGCCTGGCCCG
The DNA here is from genome assembly GCA_003991445.1 of Oryza meyeriana var. granulata. Classification (NCBI taxonomy): domain Eukaryota; kingdom Viridiplantae; phylum Streptophyta; class Magnoliopsida; order Poales; family Poaceae; genus Oryza; species Oryza meyeriana. The sequence continues at coordinate 421,927 of RYFJ01000370.1, read as the reverse complement.
AGTAGCCGTGCCGTGCCTGGGCCGGCGGTGCGGCACGGCCCGTGGACCGTAGCGGCCCGACCGGGCACGGCACGGGGCACGGGCATGGCACGGGGCGCGGGCGCGGGCACGGGGCACGGGGCGCGGGACACGGGGCTCGGCGCAGGCGGGGAGGCGGCGGACGGCGGCCTCGGGGGGCGGCGCGCAGGCGAGGAGGGCGGAGGAGGCCGAGGCAGCGGGAGAAGGCCGAGGAGCCGAGGAGGCCGACGTGGTGGGAGGAGACGGAGGAGCCGAGGAGGCCGGGAGGAGGCCGAGGCGGTGGAGGGGGCGGCGTGCAGGCGGGGAGGCGGCGGCGGCAGGCGGCCGAGCCCGGAGACGCCGGACGCGCGGCGGCAGGCGTCGACGGACCGGGCCGACCCGGGCACGGTGGACCGCTGACGGTGCCATGCCGACACGGCACGGCCCACGACCTCGGCGTGTCGTGCCTGGGCCGAGGGAGGCACGCGGGCCGGCACGGCACGGCCCGCTACAGGAACCGTGCCTATACGGACCGTGCCGCATAGTGCCATGCCACTATCGTGCTAGGGCGGGGCGGGGCGGCCCGTTTGGCCACCTATAATGAGTTTGCCCAATTAAAAAAAAAAGAGGTGGCTCAGCTTAATTCGAGCCGAGCCAATGCACCAAAGAGCCAGATTCAATCACAAGATTCAGTAATCGCGAAGCAATCACAGATCAATTCTCTTAACACATCATTAGTATTACATGGATTAATACATAGATCAAGAACTCATGGACAAATCACACATCAAATTCAGATCATCGATGCATGCATGCACCACCACTCACCGGCACCGCCACTGTCGATCTCCTTCGAGCTGCATCCATCTCCCATCTCTTCTCGGTCTAGGGAGGGAGATGCCGTCGAGCCTGCCACGTCGAGGGAGGGGGAGGGAATGCTGTGGAGCTCGCTGCGCCAAGGAAGGGGGAGGAAGATGCCGTCAAGCCCGCCGTCTTCGTCGTCGTCGAACCAGGTCTGGCCCGCTACCTCCTCCTGCTCACCCTTCCCTTCTCCTCCCGGTCACGGTGGAGGAGACGGCGCGGGGAGCAGATCCGGCTGGCCCGAGCTTGGGGACCGTCGGATCTGCTCCCCTCGGCTCCTCCACCATGAATCGGGGCGGCGGCGGATTGCGGGGGCAGCGGTGGTGCGGAAACCCAAGCGAGACGGAGGAAGACGAAGAGGCAGCGAGGAAGGAGGAGGCCGCCACCAGCGTGTTGCAACGGCTCAAATCGCCGCCTGTGGTGGCTGGGGAGAAGTGAAAGAGAGGAAGAGAGACTCTGATCCTACTCATCAGAGTTGGTCACCAACCGGCACTAATCAGTCAGTGCCGGTTGGATTTTGTGGGCAGGGGCGGAAGGCGGAGGGAATCATATATTAATGTCGGGTATTAGAGACCTGATATTGATATAGTGGTTTAAATAATATAATTTGTGATGGTGAAAATAATTTTTATAGTTATTATTGTCAACAAAAGGGGATTGAAGATTAGCTTTGTTGTAATATGCATTGTGTTGAGAAATTTCCCCATTGAAAGCTTATGTATAGACTAAGAATTTGAAAGCTTGTGTATAAGCATAGATTTGTTTTGTTAGTAGATGCCCTTACTTTGGTCTGGTTTACTTGATTTTAGGCTTTTTAGCAACCCTTGTCGTATATGTTTAACATGCTATGGTTCTGTCCTTTTAATTACTCATTCTTAATTGTGTGTTAGCACTAACCATGATTTGTTTAGTCATAGCCCCTGACATGGTTAGTTTTATCACAAGATTTCAATCAAGAGATGATTTTTGTTAGCTAGCAAATTTTAGTCAATAGAGATATGTTGTTAGCACTCATCATTGTCAGTCAATAGCCTTCTAACTATTATATTTTTCTCGCTCCGCAAGGTCACAACCGACCTCACTATGGTCGGTCTTCTTCTTCTACAGCTCTAGCGGCACCACCACCGCCTCGCCGCATAGCCAATAGCTGTTCCACCATAGCCGTTCCCTAATCCGCTACTTTGCCAAAGGAAGCTTTACTATTGCCACTCATCGCCAGTTGCTCAACGGAGCTCAGTTGTCAGCTCGGCTCGCGGGGAAGAACTTGATAAGTAGGTGTTGGGTTTAATACATCGGATTTGCTAATCACATTCAACTGAAAACTAGGACCAAAATCTTGCAAATTTTTGACTTTAGGATCCGCTTCATGGTTCATGCTCCGGTCACCCCAGGTCCTTCTCCTCCAGCTCTGGCGACCCCTTCTCCTCCAGCTCCAGCGGTCCCGACAAACAGCAATAGAGTTAAGGCTTAGGTTTTGGTGTGGGATAGAGCGATGGCCATGGGAGGTGGCGGCCCAGCGGTTGGTGGCAGAACCGGAGGGCGGTGAGGCAATGACGCCGCCGCCAAAGCCACAGGGTAGGCATCCGGCAGTGGGCCGATGTTGACGGCTAGGGCGTCGGGATCCTAACCAGATAGAAGGGGGAAAGGTGGTAGTGCTGCCGCCGAAGCCGCAGGGTAGGCATCCGGCAGTGGGCCGCTGTTGGCGGCCAGGGCGTCGGGATCCCGACCAGTTAGAAGGCGGGAAAGGCGCTAGTGTCTTCGGCGGGGGAAGGGAACAGCCGAAGACAGGGTAGAAGACAGAGCGTGGGCACTCGCCGCTACCAACTCGGGGAGGAGAAGAATGGAGAAGGGAGGGAAGGAGGTTGGTTGGGTAGGCCTCGCCAGCGCTAGCGAGGCTAGGTGGCGGTAGAGGAGGCGAGCTAGCCTCGCTCGCGTGCGTGCGGGAGAAGGGGAGTGGGGAGGAAAAGGATAAGGTTATTGTGAGCACGAATCTTAAAGAAAATCCAATGGTCCGAAATTCACATGATGTGAGGCATGATTTTATCATATATTATATAGACCGTCCCTTAATACATAAATGTCGAAGAAAAGAGAAGACCCGTTGGACTAAGATCTAATGGTCAGTGTGAAGTGAAGGTCACCTCCCAAATAGAAAATCTAAAAATATTTGCCATATTTGCTATTGATCAGACGTTTGATTTTTTAAATTTTGTCAAACAATAATACTGGCTGTTAGATAGAACTTTAATATTCAGGATAGAGAAAACGAGTTTTAAATTACACTTTTAATTTGTTGTAGTTGCACTTTTAACTTATTGTAGATGCTATTATCAATTTGTGTAACTTTAATTATAAATTTATACAACTCAGTCATAAATATATGTAACTGTATCTAACGGTTCATATCTTGATCTTTAAATACAGAAAAAAATGGTTTGATAGATTTATATTTTTCAAATGTATGATCAACAGGCGGTCCCAACATTTAGTTATCCATATTCTTTGAAGGAGAGAGGGTAGAAAACCAACCCGAATGTCTGTTACTCCTTCCGTCGTCCGAATATGTCACGAATTCACGACCCTCGTACAATTAATTATGTCGAGCAACATGATCGAGCTTAATGGCAACTTAATTACAATCAAGATGACTAATTAAGCTGCTAGCATAGGTCATTAGGCCATGGTGACGTAGACGTCCATCTCGAAGACAACGGTGCCGGGCGTGGGGTTACCGAACTTGCTCATCAGGCTGTACCCCCTCGCCCGCCGGAACCTCCCCGCGCCGCCCACCACGGCGCCCTCCACCGCGCCACCGCCGCTGAAGTCGACGCGGCCGTCCAACACCAGCGTGCTCCCGTTGTAGTCCCCGTCCGTGAACACGAGGTTCTGCATGGTCCAGAGCGCCGCCTGGTTCCCCTGGTCGGCCTGCACGAGGAGGCCCTCCGCGCGGCCCAGGTGCCGCGACGCCGCGTCGGAGCCCTCCCGGAGCTCGTCGTCGAAGGCGCCGACGTTCCCGAACGACGAGGAGTTGCCGCCGCCAGCGAGGGAGGCCGTGGTGGCGTTGGCGCCCGTGAACGTCCCGTGGATGTAAAAGTGGAGGTGCGTCGTGCCGTCGCCTGCTGCCTCCGTGATGGTGATGGCGGCGACGGCGAGGAAGGCGAGGCGGCAGAGGGTCGTTGGCGTCGGCGTCGGCGTCGGCATGGTGATGGTCGTCAGTATGACAGGTTTGTGCTGCGTCGGTAGAGGAGAGAGCGAAGTGATTAGTGCGTGAGAGTTAGTAGGGGAGAAGTTGTTGGGGTTATGTGGTAGTTTGGAATATTTGTCATCTCTATCAACCTCAGCGCCAGACACGCAGAGTCAACTACAACTACAATTATTCTCCTCTAGTATTTGCTTACGGAAATGCTCTACATCTCCAAGCTAAAAATCGGGCGCCTGTCTCACCTCTGCTGCATGCTATTGCGCTGCATGTATACGTATGCTATGTTTTTCTCTCTTCTTTCTTCCGTGAGTCCCCATCTAAGTTGTGCAACTATATAAGAGAGGCACCTATATGCATGTAGTTATTTCTCTATGCTTTGTATATTCATCTTCACCTTTTTTTTTTCTTCAAATGATTTTTTCTCTTAATTTACTTACCAATTTTTTATTCTTTAAATGATTTTTTGTCTTAATTTACTTACCAGACATGCAATCTGACTACACCGTTAAATTTTCTTCCTCATGATTTTTATCTCGCCACATATGGTGAGAAGGATGTTAATCTTAAAACATCGGTACTTGCTTAATAAAGCTTCCTATGGATTCGGTGATTATGAAAGCAAGAGAATAAAATAGAGAAAACAAGCATCATATTGGCGTTGTTAACTTTTTCAGAACAATCCTTTTAGCACTAGGCAGAATATATTAAATTGGATGAAAACGCAGGGCATCCTTGCCCCTTTTCCAGGACAGCACAGAGCTTTTCCTCGCCCTTATTTGGGAATGCCTTTGTATATTAGGAAGCTGTGCAAATTAAGCTGATGTACATCCTCTCATCGATAGGTTCTCGAAGCAGCCTAATATGCGAAGGCTCACGTAGACGTTCTGCATGCGAACGCTTTATTGGTTTACGCCTTACCTATGTTAGCACGGAGGAGCCTAACACGTGAAGGCTCGCGTAGACACTCTGCACGCGAACGCTTCATTGGCTTATGCCTTACGCACTTTTACCACGTGTCTTAGATTTTCCATACAATTAGGTTCTTCTTGATTACAGTTTCGCATGATTAGTGTTTCTGATTCTATGCAGAAATACTCTGTATGAATAAATATTTCTAACAAAAACTTTATACATAATTAAAAAATTCTATTAAGAATATTCTAATAAATAATAGTTTTCTTAGAAGGTCACTTACCCCGGTTGAATAAGGTCGGGTCGAGTGAGGTTTTTGTCCGTTAAGTCCAAGTCTTATAAGTGCTCGGGGGAAGGAGGCGTTTTAGCCACTCTCTCTGTGTTTTTTCCTTCTTAATGAAATGATATGCATATTCATCCGTATTTAAGAAAAAAAATTTGATATATAAACTTTAGGTATATAAGCTTTTTGGTATATAAACTTTAGATGTATGCGCTAGAAAATAAAACTAGCGATGTCTTGCACGAGAAAAAAAAAATCGGCGTGTGCTTGGCGCATCAGAGACATTTACACATTAGCCTTTTGGAATGAATGGCGGCGACGTGTTCTACTCGAAAAATTTATACAAGATCAAAATATAAAAATAAAATTTATTGAAACATAAATTATGTTTTATTGTGCTACATATTTTGTGGTTATGCCCATGCATGCACCAGCTCTAGAAAACGAGCAAGTCCGAAAGAGAAACAGATTGTGGCCGAAAGGTGAACTGTCCACAGGCCAAATATGGAAAGAAAGCCTATTCGCGCTGAGCGGCCATCGTGAGTGTTCGCCCATTACGATTTCGAATTTTTTTATATTTTTTTAATAAAATATTTACAAAAGTATATCTTTATTTTAAGATTTGATGACGTGACAGACAACCTCTGGTCATTAAAAAACCGCCCTCTACGGGGTCGACGCTTTTGCGGGCGGCCCCCTTGCCGCTCTCCTAGAGGACGGTTTTTTAATGGCTAGGGGACCGTATGCAAAATGGCCGGTCCGTAGGTCGGCTATTTTGTAGGCGGCCCCCTTGCCGTCCTCTGGAAGGGTGGTTTTTGGGCAACCAGGGGGCCGTCTGCAAAATAGGGACGGTACAGAACCGCCCATCAGTTCTAGAGGGGTGGCGGTCGGACCGGTTGTCTCAACCCAGTCGGACCGGCCGGATATAGAACCGCTTGAAAGTTGTACCTATTTCTCCCTAACGCGCGCTACTTAACTTAAAACAATAATAACTTTTGCATACGGTCTCGGAATCGGGTAAATAAGTACTCTGCGGACATCTACAGAAAATTTTACATCCGCTTCTCCCTCACTTCGTCGGGTTTGTCCGAAAAATTTTTGCGAAATTCGGACGGAAATATTGAGTTTTCGAGGTCCGAAGTTTCAGCATGGTTTTTAAAGCACGCTCACAATTTTTTATAGGCCACATCTTACATCGGTTTGAGCTGCACCTTCACGAGATTTTGCTATTCTCGAGTTCCTAGTTAAGAAAAAAAAATATTAAAAAAACAAAGTGGCCATTTTGTAGGTGGCCACCTGCAAAAGTATTGACGGCCATCGGCTGTCTGGTCTACGGCCGTCAGCCATGTTATCAAATCCCCCTCGGGAGGACGATTTTTAAAAATGCCCTCCCAGAAAACGTTGGGAGTATATTTTTGTAAATTTTTTGAAATGAAGATATACTTTTGTAAATATTTTATTAAAAAAATATAAAAATAAAAAAATTCTTACGATTTCGGTAGGTTCTCGGCAATACTGCCAACTTGGAAAGGAAAATTTTTGACGAAGACGGGTCGAGATCGAGAGGTACTGATTATCTAAATCAACCCTATCCTCCATGCCAGTTTATCATTTAACACTTTTCCCCCTAAAGAAATGGGCGGTAAAGAGGATGGATAGAATTCGAAGAAACTTGCTGTGGACTGGCAAATGGAGGTCATTGCTTGATAAATTGGAAACGAGTCCGTCAACCAAAGCAGACGGGGGGGCTTGGGAATCACTGATTTTGAGCGTTTTGGGCGTGCTCTCCGGCTTAGCTGGCTGTGGTTTGAAAGGTCCGCAGGCACACCAGTCCCTTGTGATGCAACAGATGAGGAATTTTTCAGGGCTTCGACAGTGATCACAATAGGAAATGGTTGTAAGACCAAATTCTGACATGAAAGGTGGTTGAATGGCCTAGCTCCGAGAGAAATAGCCCCAAATCTCTATAAGCTAGCAACCCAAAAAAAAAAACAGATCGGTTTCACATGAATTGGTAGGAAATGCATGGTTAAGACTTAAGACCAATGCGCAGGATAGTTTCAACAGATCAAGCCCGACAATTTGTTCATCTGTGGTCTCTTATTCAGCAGGTGCAATTGAGCGAAGACCTCGAGGATGCGATCCAATGGCGATGGACTGCTGCAGGAACATATACAAATGCAATTCACAGGTGGGATCAAAGATAAGCGGTACATGAACATATGGGACGCAAAAGCGGAAAACAAGTGTAAGTTCTTCAGCTGGCTTATAATTCAGAGAAAGATTCTTACAACTGACAAGCTTCAGGTGAGAGGCTGCCCTAATAGCCCCATATGCCCAATGTGTGGTCTTGAAGAGGAATCAGTGTGCCACCTCATGATGGATTGTGCTTGTGCAAGACAAGTTTGGGCACTCATCTTCTCAGCGTTGGGTCTGCATTTGCCGGGCATTCACAGCTATGAGGGTGACTTCTTGTGTTGGTGGGATACATGCAGAAGAGAGTTGGTGCAGAACACCAAAAATTGCTTGATGGCATCATTGTCTACACAGCTTGGTGTATTTGGTTTCAAAGGAATGAAAGAATTTTCAATCACACCTGTGCGACGGTGGTGGAAGTAGTTGACATGATCATAAGAGCATCTCTAGTAGGGATCCCAAACTCAGCCCCTAAACAGGTTTTGGACGGTGAGACAAAAATTTTAGGTCCAGCAGGGATCCTAATAGGGCCCCTAAAATGACGAGGCCCCCAAATCCAGCCCCCAAGCCCCCAGTCCTAGGGGCTTAGAGCATCTCCAGCAGGGACCCCAAACCCAATCCCCAAACAGTTTTTGAGCGATGAGACAAAAATTTTAGATCCAGCAGAGACTCTAATAGGGCCCCTAAAATAATAAGGCCCCCAAATCTAGCCCCCAAGCCCCCAGTCCTGGGGGCTCTACACCACAGCTCCTATCGACGTTTTTTTGGCGCCTACGACAATTCTTCAAGCCCACCGTGCCCGTCGACATCTAGAGGAGGAGGAAGATTGAATTTTTTCTTAGGTGAAAACCCTACCTGCCTCGCCGCGCCGCCCTGCCCGCCGGCCTCCTGCGCCACGCCGCTCGGCCTCCTGTGCGCCGGCCTCCCGCACTCCGGCCTCCTGCGCCGCCGCCTCCCGCCCGGCCTCCTGCACCACCCTGCCCGCCGGCCTCGTGCGCCGCCGCCCGGCCTGCTGCCTCCCGTGTCATGTTGCTACTGTGTCACTGCTTATATATATATATATATATATATATATATATATATATATATATATATATATATATATATATTGTCGGAGGATGAAACTCCAACCGCGGGGAGTCTGGGGACCCCCCTTTGAGGTTCGGCCAGGGGAGTTTGTTCACAGGCGACTGTGGCGTTGGATCGGTGGCACACAAGGGAGACAGGAGACGTAGACAGGTTCGGGCCGCGCGGAGGCGTAATACCATATTTCTGTGTGTGTTTGCTATGGGAGATGAATGTGGGTTGCTTACAAGGAGTCCTTCTGCCTCGGAAACTCTACCGGAAGCCGGGCTCTCTCAAGACTAAGACCTCTGGAAGATGTCTAGACCAGCCGAGGTCCCCTTGCTGTAGGCTCGGATCCTCTCTTTATCGGTCAGGGGAGTCCACAGTGCCCTATACATCAGAGAGATTTTTGGTATGCTACGTCTTGTCATGCACGTCTGCCCCCGGCCGTTTGCTGAGGCGCGTCTCGTCGTCGCCTCCCTCAGCGGCTGCGGTCGGCTGAATGATGAAGATGCTGTCGGCTCCGTCCCTCTGGTCGTCGCCTCCCTCGGCAGCTATGACGGCGCACGCCGTCGCTGCCAGGCCGTGGAAAACCGAAGCGCTCTGACTGCCTTGGGAGCAGGCCGACAGGGGGTCATAATGACGGTGCACACACGTCCGACCAGGAGACAGGCGGGAGGCACACCGTCGTCTCACCATTAATGCGGGTAGTTGGGGAGCTGATCCGCTCAAGCCAGCCTCGTGCCCGGGGTGGAGAGCTCATCGAGCCCTCCGCGCGCACGAGGCACCGAGACTGTGGGTCCCGGGCCCGGGGTCGGCACCCGGGGACAGTGCACCCGGGCCCGGGCGGCTCCTAGGCCCTAAGCACTCAACGGAGTAACCAGTAGCAGCCGGCCGCCGCTTGTGCAGAATATGGGCCCCGGAGGAGTTGATGTGGCCGAAGATCCACGCGTCCCTGGAGAATGTGGGACCCCTATTCCCGTTTCGCCGACATATATATATGAGTACTACTAGCTGCATATTTCTTTTATATATATTTATGAGTAATAGCTGTTGCAGTACTAGCTGTTGCAATATATATAAGTGCAATTCTTTTATATACGTGAATATACTTTTTTAATAGAATAGTGTACATGACTGTACATATATTTTGTCTCTTTGGAGAAAGAAGTGAAGCCAAGGAGAAAGAAGTGAAGCCAAGTGCATGAGCAACTTCGAGATGATCTTATAGAGCACTTGTAGACGTTTCATGGTGCTCAGTAATTTGTTTTATTACATTATCTGTGGGTTATTTCGAGTCATGAACTTTTGCTTGCAGGATATATCATTTCCATGTTTCTAAATTATAAATAAAAATTTGAATTATGATGATTAAAATTATTCAATTGTATATAGATAAATTCTATGTGTTATAAATATTTATGTTTTAATTATAGTGTCAAACTAGGCATATACATATAGTCTACGGTGAAAAATAATAGAAAAAGAAATAGGGGCTGAAAAATGGAGGCTCTTGCTGGAGTTCGGAGCATTTTTGGGGTCCAAAGGAAATAGGGGCAGCCCCCATTTAACATTTGGGGCTCTAAAATAGGAGCTATTGCTGGAGATGCTCTTACACCACAGCCCCTATCGACGTTTTTTTGGCGTCTACGACAATTCCTCAAGCCCACCGTGCCCGTCGACATCTAGAGGAGGAGGAAGATTGGATTTTTTCTCAGGTGAAAACCCTACCTGCCTCGCCGTGCCGCCCTGCCCACCGGCCTCCTGCGCCGTGCCGCCCACGCACCGGCCTCCCACGCGCTGGCCTCCTGCACCCCACCGCCCGCGCACCGGCCTCCTGCATCCCGCCGCCCACCGCTCGGCCTCCTACGCCCTGCCTCCCACGCGCCAGCCTCCTGCGCCGCGCCGTGCACCGGCCTACTGTCTCCTGCGTCCTGTTGCTGCTGTGTCACTGCTGCATATATATATATATATATATATATATATATATATATATATATATATATATATATATATATATATATATATATATATATATATATATATATATATATATATATATATATGAGTACTAGCTGTTGCAATATATACGTAAGTACTGTTAGTTATTACTGTTGCTGCTAGCTTTTTTTAAATGAATGACAACCAATATACTTTTTTAATGGAATAGTGTACATGACTGAATATATTTTGTCTCTTTAGATGATAGTGTAGTTTGCTTGGATATTTTTTCCTCTAATTTTTTCTGTGATCTTTTATTCGCCAAGTGTACTGAGTAACTTATTGTAGTGACTAGACTGCAATGGCTGGTGGAGGTGATTCTTTTCTGCACATGATGACTGAGGAAACCGATGTCGATACATTTGACTTGTCAATACACAGTGGAGACGCAGGTAATTCAACCAACGGTGCAAAAGGAAGCACCAAAAGGTCAAACAACTATACTCATCCAGAGGACATCCAATTGTGCATGTCATGGGGGAGCATTAGCACAGATCCTATTACAGGTAATGAGTAGCAAAGGAAGGCGTACTGGAAAAGGATTGCGGAGCATTACCATGACAACCGTAATTTTGAGTCTGATAGAAATGCAAACTCTCTTAAACACCGTTGGAGTACAATTCAGAAGGAGACAAGAAAGTTTCAAGCTTGCTATGATCAAATCGAGTATCGACATTCAAGTGGCATACCATATAAAGAGCATGTAAGTCGACTTTTCTATATATTATTTTAAATAGCTTTGTATGAATGCGAACTAATACTTTAATTTTTCTTCAGCTTCTTGAAGCGCAGGCATTGTATTCATCTAAAGAACCAAAGAATAGAGACTTTCAGTTTGTTCACTGTTGGCTTAAGGTGAGGAATTTACCGAAGTTTCAAGCGCTAGAGTCCCACAAGAGGCCAAGGTCCAGCAAGTCTTCGATGCCATCTGAGGGACCTAGTGAAGAAGGAGACAACAGTGATAAAATTACAACTCCTGATTTATCAGAGCCTAGTGCTAAAAAGAGACCACCAGGCAGGAAACAAGCAAAAGAGAAGTTAAAAAATGGAGGAGAAGCTGGATCGTACAAGGAGACAATGAAAGGTTTGGCTGAAGCCAAGGAGAAAGAAGTGAAGTTAAAACAAGAGAGATGGAGGGAGACTAAAGAGCTTGAGGAGCAAAAGATCTTGTTGGCTGAGCGCAAGTTAATGTGGGAGCAAGAACAACAACTCATGTTCTATGATGTCTCCACCATGAAACCGGATGTGAGGACATATGTGTTAGCAATGAGGGCACAGATTGCAGCTTCTAAGATGGTTGCCCTTAATGGTGGCTCTGGTGTGGGTAGTGGTGGCTCCGGTGGGGTTAGTGATGGCTCTGATAGAGTTTGACATCCTTGATGCAGTTTAGTGATGTTATGCGTTAATTTTCACTATGATTTATGTGTCATGTGTCAGTAGGATATGTTATTTCTACTATTGAACGATTTTGATCATTGAATCAGTCATGGTTCTAGGATGTGTTATTTTCATTAAAAAATGCTTATGAACTTGGATATGTGTGTGCTGTGGAGATTTAATTATATGTCATGTGTTAGTACGATTTTTAGTGTGATTTTTTCAATGTTGATGTCAATGATTTTTGTAGATGGACTTTTCTGATGATGATGATCTTCTTCGTCAATGGTGGAAGGAAGAGGAGTCCGACGATGATGACTATTACATTGCAGCTACTCTTTTTGCACACATGGAGCATGAGAGGACCAAAAGAAAGCGTTGTGGTTCAGTCTCGGGTCGGCAGATAGTACACAGGGATAGATTTGCTGGAAATATGCGTATAGTGGCAGATTACTTTGCAGATCCTCCTATATACAATGCAAAATTCTTTAGGAGGAGATTCAGAATATCAAGGGAGCTTTTCTTGCGCATAGTGGCTGGTGTGGAGGCTCATGATGACTACTTCAGGCAGAGACCAAATGCAACGGGCCTTCTTGGTGCTACTGCATTGCAGAAGGTGTATAGCTCATTTCACATGCTTACGTATGATATTCCAGCTGATAGTCTAGATGAAGTAGTGAGGATTTCAGAGAGCACCATGATAGAAGCTTTCAAGCACTTTGTTAAGGCTGTGGTTGATGTGTTTGCTGATCAGTACATGAGGGCACCAACTATTGATGATACTACGAGACTGTTTGCTATAAACACTCAAAAGGGATTTTCTGGCATGCTAGGTTGCATTGATTGCATGCACTGGAGGTGGAAAAATTGCCCAATTGGATGGAAAGGGCAATACTCAGGGCATGTGGATGGGCCAACCATGATTCTTGAAGTTGTCGCATCCAAAGATTTATGGATTTGGCATTCTTTCTTTGGTCTACTAGGTTCTCTCAATGATATCAATGTCCTGCAGAGATCACCACTCTTTCAAAGGCTTACCTCAGGGACAGCGCCTAATGTGGAATATATGGTGAATGGCAATAAGTACAATATGGGGTACTATCTTGCTGATGGCATCTACCTCTGTTGGGCTACTTTTGTAAAAACAATCCAGAACCCACAAGGCAACAAGAGAGTCCATTTCGCAAAAGTTCAAGAATGAGTGAGGAAGGATGTTGAGAGAGCATTTGGTTTCTACAAGCTCGCTTTGCTATGGTGAGGGGTCCTGCTAGATTTTGAGACACAGAGACCCTATGGTTCATAATGACAGTTTGTGTAGTCATGCATAATATGATCATTGAGAGTGAGCGAGACGAAGATAATGACTTCGACTATGATCAAGAGGATGGCGAAGTGCTGAGGGAGGAGGAGTACCACCAACGTAATAAACCCCTGTTGGAGGAGTTCCTAAGGATACATAAAGAAATAGAAAACAAGCAAGTGCATGAGCAACTTCGAGATGATCTTATAGAGCACTTGTGGATGTTTCATGGTGCTCAGTAATTTATTTTATTGCATTATCTGTGGGTTATTTCGAGTCCTGAACTTTTGCTTGCAGGATATATCATTTTCATGTTTCTAAATTATAAATAAAAATTTGAATTATGATGATTAAAATTATTCAATTGTATATAGATAAATTCTATGTGTTATAAATATTTATGTTTTAATTATAGTGTCAAACTAGGCATATACATATAGTCTACGGTGAAAAATAATAGAAAAAGAAATAGGGGCTGAGAAATAGGGGCTGTTGCTGGAGTTCGGAGCATTTTTGGGGTCCAAAGGAAATAGAGGTAGCCCCCATTTAACATTTGGGGCTCTAAAATAGGGACTATTGCTGGAGATGCTCTAAGGCCATGTAAAATCAGGGAGGAAGCCATAGCATCTTGTTGGTTGATTGATTCGGCTAACTACCGAAACAAATAAAGGGATAAAGAAAACTATCCACCGGTTTTTCTTTCCCACAAGAAAACGAAAATTAGAGATAAAAAGGACTTTGTTTTCGTTAACAAATCCGATAAGATTTGGTTTTAGCCCTAGAGCCCCACCAATACCTATATAAGAGAGGGACGAGAGGAGAAATTGGTTCTTGTTTTTCTCTCCCGAAGACCTAAACCTTAAGAGTCCGATTATTAGGTGTATTGGTAGGTGTTCGTAGTGCAAAAATCTAAGTTGCTACTCTCAAGTAAAAGGGAAGAGGCAGAAGCAGAAAAACAAAGAGAAGAAAGAGGAGATCACATCGAGCTTCACCGGTCAGTAAAATTTCGCATTAGTGTAATTATATTAGGCAAAAAAATTTAATGAATTCAAGTATATTAGTGTTTATAAGATTCAACACATCTATGTAATCAGTATGGTCCATTCAAACTTTGGATGGTGTTGTTTTGGCTTAAGCCTGTATCTCCTTTTAAACTCCGAACAAACGTTGTAATTGCTGTTCTCTTCTATAAGTGAAATGGCAGAGCTCCTGCCTGTTCCCTCGAAAAAACGTAGGATGAAAACTCCTCGTGTTGTTGCAAAAATATTGTATGACAATGGTAGAAATGAGGTGCAAAGTTGGATTTACTTTATAGCTAGACAACATGACTTAGTACAATTTGCACATTTGATCCATCATCCAAAAATCCTAGAAGCATTTGAGATGTTACTTCACAAACATGTGTTACATGCACCATTAAATTCAATCCACACATGTCACAGGGAAAAAAACACAAATTTGGCTATAAATATTGACATTACTATTCATAATTGAACTTGTTGATTTTGTTGCTATATGTGTAGGTTGACTTTGAACTTCAAAGTTTGCAAGATGGTAGATGCCTACTATATAAATGTTATTAATTTTTCTAAGAATATTTTACAACATTTTAATTGATATTTGAGAAGTGAGAAACAAACGAGTGCGCATGCACTCGAGTTGTAAAAATCCAATTCTGGCTAACAAACTAAAACACCACTGATATTCTCTAAATAAGACATAGTCCATTTGACCGACGTATAGCCTCTCACCAAATAAGCCAAGAGGTTAACTGATGGTTGATCCCTACATACGTCTAAAAATTCCGTAGGTAATTTTATTATTTTCATACTAGCATTGGCATGGGATCAAACGCTAAAAAACTTTTTGAAACATAGGGATTTAATAGTATTTTCATAGTAATTGATTAATTTCCTTCAAAACTCGTATAAAATCTCTAATCCAAAAGAGGGCTAAGAACAGGACTGAAACCCTAGCTGCCTTTGAGGACAGTCGTGAGCAGAAGCATCAGAGTTTCCCATATGCACGATGCAGTCATTAATTTTTTTTTAGAGTAAATTGCATATTAGGCCATGTATTTTTACCATTAGACAACCTCTAGTTCAATGTCTTCTCACTTAGATTTTGTTACCAAATCAAAATACACTTTGGACAACTGGTCCAGTTGCTAGGGGATCGGAAACACGGCACCGGTGACCTCCTCTTCTCTCGACCTTAGCGCGCGCCGCGTAGGTGAAGATCGAGGTCGAGTCTAAGGATGGCGTAGAGGGTGGTTGCTCTCAAGTCAGCCGGGGTGGCAGGGCAGCATGGGCGAAGGTTGGGGTCGAAGCGGAGCAGAGCAGATCAGCCTGAGCCCATGGTAGCATAGCGCGGGCAAAGGCCGAGCTCGTGCGACTGTGCAACCACAAGTCTCGAGTTCCACCTTCACCGAGTGGCCACCCTATGCAGTTGTTCTCAAGCTCAAGCTCCGCCGGCACCGACACCGCGCTCGAGATTGGCCGGCATTTGCTCCGCCCCTGTCAAGCTCCACCCAGCGTCAACCCCATGCATGTGTTTTGAGTCGGCACTGTTAGCCCTGGCCACTGAGCTCCACCTTCACCCACGCTGACATGTTGGCCTCATGCTCGAGGTGGCTGCTAAGCTCAACATCTACAGTTTGAGCTTTCTCAGTGGATGCAAATAAGGCGTCGTTGGTGGGAGGCGGATATTAGAGGCAGGTATTAATATATGGGCCACTAATCCAAACTCCAAAGTGTAACCGTAATAAAATCTGATCTAAAGTGAAAACACTCAACTATACGTGTTTCAACATGAAACTACGGCAAAAATACATTTGGCCCAATATGTAATTTACTTTTTTTAATCATAAGAATTTCTCGAGTTCTAAATTATTAAAAATATTAACCCATATGGATAGCTATAACTACAGTTGTCCATCTCGATCGTGTTCTAGACAAAGCCATCCACGTGACGACCACGTCGATCACATCCAACACTGTAACTTTCATATACTAGCAAAATACGTGTATATTATTACGAAAGTAAAAAAAATCATATCGGCACATTGCAAATAGAAAATCTATTTCGAATTTTAGAGCTTAATTTTAAAATTAATTAAATATTTTTGGTTACCAAGTTTTTACTCTATATAAAAAAGGTTAGATTTATTATTAACGTGTAAGGATAATCACGTCGAGAGCTCTAGAGTCCATCTATGATTTCTACTGTTCTATGTACATTAAATTTAAAGAGATGGACAGTACTATCACATATCAAAATTTTTTTTAGAGAGTTAGTAAACAGTGACAGATTCACCACTCATCAAACTTTCTTTTAAAAGGTAATAGATATATAGTAGTAGTGGTATAATATACTATGCCATTAGCCTCCCACGTAAGAGTATTATGCAGTTTTCCCTTGATCCGCATCAGTTTTCAGTGCGGCTGAGCGATCCGCTGGTTCACTTGTAGTTGAGCAGCCGGTTGCGGAGGTCGACGGCGTCCACCTCCTCCACCCGGTTCTCCGGGGCCCAGCACCCCGTCTTCGGGTCCCGCATCCAGGGCACGTCTCTCTTCGCCGCCGCCGCTGCCGCACCTGCCACGTCCGCTCGCCGCCCCGCCGCCGCTGCGTCGGAAGTGGTCACCGCCCGCGCGTACACGCCGTAGCACCGCCGGCTACTCAAGAAACACACAATATAATTAGCAATTTAATGTGCACAAATATATAATCAAGAGACCTTGACGCGAAAACCATTAAGCATACATGGACATTTTTGAGAAACCATGATGCAAAAACCATATGCAAAAATCGATGTTGGTAGAAAAGATTTCCTACGTGATGATGCCGGAAACGACGCTGCCAATCTTGGACATTGTGAGAGCAACAATGTATCAATCAGCAGAGCACAGGTAGTAGCCAGGAGATTAAGAGATATCACTACTCCCAGCTATTCTCTTCTCTTTTTCGGTGTGCACTGGTTTGTTGTGAGGCAGGGGTGTCTTGGAGGTGCCCATTTTATAATCAGAGTGGCATGTTAATCGAAGCCTAATTATTCCTTCTCGTGGAATTTGGGAAGAGGTCGAATCTTGCAAAGGCTTGGTTGGACAGCCAGAATTCAGATATTCGGTCGGAGCCATATATATATATATATATACTTGATGTATCATGGTGTTCAGGCTTCAAGATTCATATTAAAAGAGTATTAGATTAAATAAGATGGTATGAATATTAATCGAGTATATACCTAATTTAAATAAGTATAAAAAATTTTAAAATTTTTTGAGTATGAATATTAATTTGTTTACTAGCTAGTTCAAACAAGTTTGAACTGAATTTAAACTTATACATGTCTTTTTTCTTAAATTTTGATTCTAGATATGTATCATCCAAATATATAATTAACTAGATATATAATATGACATGGTGAAATAACTTTAAAGCTAGGTATAAACATCAATCAAACTGTTACACCTAGATATATACCTAAAAGTTAAAAAATTTAAATAAAATTCGTGTATTTCAAACCTTTAGGCCCGGATACCACGAGACCTCAAACAGGTGTTATGAATGGATTGTTTTTATCTGCTACCGAACAATGTTATCATGGTTGCCATAGATGGGGATATATGCTCACCACCTTTAAATGTAGCTTTTCAAAAAACAGAATTTACTAGTACTAGTAAACGTGAAACTCTACCATGTATGTATGCGTGCACGCGTATATATGCCTGCATGCCTTTCGGTGCATTAAGATTGTATATATGATGATAGGTACCTAGCTGGAAGCAAAGCGTAATTGGATATATGTGCAAGGTTAGTGTTGTCTGAATCTCCAAGCAAGAACTGTATTATGTATACCAAACTTTTGCTGCACAAGGTTACGTAAGTCCTCTGTTTTATCAAAATTTTGTCAAATAATTTTGAAACCTGGGGTTAGTTTGGTTTAATGCCTAAAAATCTTACCTTTGGTAATGCTAATATTTTTGCACTACCAACTTTTTGTAAGACAGAGGTGTGTGATATTTTTGTTTGGTTCTGATGCCTTAAGAAATCTTTTGTATGGTGCGGTAAGACAGGTGTGGTAGCTTTCAGAATTATCAATTTTTAATGTGATAAAGAGTATTTAGAGTATGTTTGCTTTGTTGTCTATAGAAATTCGGAAATGTTAGAAATGGAATCAAACCATATAAACTCTACTTTTTCCAATTTTTGAAATTTTTTTCAGAATTTTTTAGTGATATAGTTTGAATTTTGGTAAGTGCCAATTATTTTGAGTTCATTCTGCGGGCTTCTCATTTTATTTGAAGTTTAAATCCGGATTCCAATTTCCAAAGGCAAAAGAATAGGATGATGGTGTCACGTAGGGAAATTTCCCTATATGTCCTTCTCAGTCAAAAGTGAAATTTTATTTGCTTCAATGACCCTTGTAGTTAATTGTCATCAAATGAGCGCCCTACAGCAAATATTGATATTAGCGGTGTGAAGCAACAAATAGAGCATTTTATCCTATGGACAATTCAATCCATGTATGGGGTATTACCTGGTTTTGTGCATATCTAGACCAAGCCCAGCTGCAGGCTTGCGCATGTCCATTTCACATTTTGCACGTTTGATTCGATGCTGCCAGCAACTCGACTTTGGGCAGACAGAATAGGATGCATTCTATCTGGTTACAAATATCTGGTCTTCTTCTTCCAAGAAATCGACATGCTTTGGCTCTGAGTAAGAGCTAGCAGCCAGCTGAGAAATAGTGCTGCGTATTTCGCAATTATCAAACTCAGTTCGTTAACCAGAAGCCAGAGCTGATGCTGTGGCAAAATTATGATGTTTTCTCTTAGACGCCTGCAGGATTAAATTGGCAGTTCTTTTTTACTTTTCTCAATTTAAATTAAGGAAGCAGCCAGAATGCCAAGAGCCTGAATTTTCTTTTTAAATGGCAATTTTGTAATGGTATATTCAAACGGAAAACTATATCGTAGATGCTGTATTATGTTTGTTTTGTTGAAACAGAAATACACAGTACAATCGTGATATAGTTCAATATATAGATTCGTTATAGTTTGATCTTCATGTTCCTCATAGTGCTACTATTGACTGATGTAACAAATTTTACCTAAAAAATCACATGGTGGTATGTCACTGGAAATAGATCGAGTAAAGTATGAAGATTGTGAAATAGAATTTGGTGAACTGTAACAATAGAGTACTTGTAACTTTTGACAATCCGATACTCTCTCCATCCTTAGAAAAAACTAAACCATCACATCCTGAGACAATACAATGCCCCTCGTTTATCTCGTTAATATGAATATAGTATTGGTGGATGGATAAGTAAAAGGTATTAAAAAAAAAATTTTGATTTGTAGACCGAGAGTAGATGAGAAGATAGAAATTGGTTTATTTTGAAACAAAGTTTAAACTTTAAAAGTTAATTTATTTTAGGACGGATAGAGTAATTTTTAAGCGGTACAAGAAAGAACTAGAATTTTTTAGTATTTTTTTTACAAATATAAACTGCTTTCATATTACATAAATAATTACTCCCTTTGTCCCAAAATAATAAGAACTTTAGGAGGATGGCATAGCTATTAAGAAAGTAGTTGAAATTAAATGAGAGATTTTTGTGATTGATTAAGATGAAAAAATGGGTGGAGAAATTAAATAGTGAATGGCTATGATTAGCTAAGATGAGAAAGTGGGTGAAGAAATTAAATAGAGAATAGTTGTGATTAATTAAGATAAGAAAGTAGATGAAGTTACAATATTTTAGAACAAATTTCAAATATTATAAGTTGCTATATGTTAGATCAGAGTAGAGACTACTGTTAGCCAAAACTCGATTAGACAAAGTTAAATCCAATAAATTTTTTATAAATGAAGTGACCTTTTTTTAAGGGTTTGAAGGGAAAGGCATCATGTTGCATGTGGGCCCTAATTTTGCAATCACTATATTCGAGTCATCATCAGATTCTGATGCAAACCTCGGCTCCAGGGAATATAAACCTGAAAAAAATTAGGCCACAAAAGGTACCTAGCGGGCCCCAATGCTCCACGCAGAGAGTATCACAAGATAAACTCGTTCTGACGAGTTGACTTAGTCAATGAGCGGCATATATTCTCAATAAATTTACGAAGATATGCTTTACTTGGGAAAAAAATTAACAATTTTATCCCCTGTTCTTTGGAAGAGGAGTTTATTCCTTGTTTACTGGGCAAATAGAATTAACTGTTAAACTTTGAGATGAAGACAGGAAGGGCGCACTCTAATTAAAGATAGATATACGATGCATGAAACAGTAGTGAGACAGCAATAATAAAAGAAAATCCACTGGAAAATGTTTTTAAGATTTCAAAGGACTATGTTAGGAAAAGTTTATGGCAGTAGCTGTGCTCTAAACCTTGCGTCAGATGAACAGAGCACACATGAAGCAAAACATGTACTTTCTCCGTTTGAAAATATAAGACACCTATTTAAAAATTAACTAATAACTAAATTAAAAATATATGCATTTAATTTCATACATGTAGTATCACTAGATTCGATAATATTTTCATATTTTCACTAGACCGTGTAGAAACCTAAGTCTTATATTTCAAACAGAGGGAATAATATGCAAATACCTCAGGAGTTAAAATGAGCCAATAGTACTTGATAAAGAGTGAAAAAAGATATATATTGGTAAACTGAGAAAGATGCATGGCTGCTTTGTGCAAGCAAGACTAGTGCCAGTTTCAACCTTGTGATGCCTATGCACGACACCTTGACAGCCACCATTCACCTGCTGATAACCAGACGCTCAATTGGCAATTGTAAATGACACTGCTGACAGCCACCAGACGATACCATGGACGGCCTTATAATATAGAGCTCAATCCAAATTTGAGAAATGCAGGATCACACAAAACCTGGCGATGACAAATTAATATCACGTAAACGTCAGAAAACGATGGCCATGGTATTAAAAATTGCCGCCCCTTGCCCCAGGTTAAGTGATGACTGAGGATGGAGTCTTCTTGAGCAGGACGCATAATCTGCATGATGGATAGCGTTAATTATAGCGTATAGGTCACAGATCATATATACTTCTCTATCAGAATGTTCATCATAGAAACCACATTTGGATACAAAAGAAACAGAAAAATTTAGGTTCGCCAATTTGGTAACAGCAGATATCAATTATAAATGATTATGCAAAGTAATAATAACCATCTTATAAATGATGAAACTATCCTTACTTATTTGCACGTGCAACGGTTTGTAAATTAGGTAGTTGTAAAATTGGTAAAAATAGAGTAGCAATGTACCTTTTATTTTAAAAAATGTATATGGCGCGTGTAATAATTGTATAATTTAAACTATTGCATACATGACAAATTCATTGCTTCTTCACAGCCGAGTCACCAACTCCTATCCATGTCCTCTCCAAAACTATCATTCTGAAGCTGACTCCACTCTTCTGCCTATATTAGTACCCCGAGCAATAGTCAGGCAAATAATTAGAACCAATTGGCAAACTTGATATCAGCTCCACCCACCAGCAGCACCTCATAAGCTGAAACCCAGAGGTTAGTAAACTCTTTTCTGCTTTCTGCACTTGTTCCCTTGCTATCCAATTTCTGTGATGTTTATATTATAGTATTAAATTTCGGCAACCCCAAATTCATGAAAAAAAACATAAGCTGAAACCCAGAGGTCAGTAACTCTTTTCTGCTTTCTGCACTTGTTCCCTTTCGATCCAGCTTCTGTGATGTTTATATTATAGCATTTAGCCATTTATTGATCTTTGTTACCTTTTTTATTTCTAAGAATTGGTTATCTGTTGCCATGTTCTTGTAGTAAAATGCGCATGACTGCCCTTTTATCATGATCTGACCTGACAAAACCAAAGGTTCCAACAATCTTCAACACCAAGTCTACTGATCGCCTGAGTCATAGACTCATAGGAATCCAGAGATTTTGGTGAGAAGCAAGCAAAAGTATGTACTGAACAACTACAGCCAGACTAGCGAGGGACTTCCTGTTCAATTTATGCAACAGAGCAAATACAAGGAATCCTTAAATCCCAACCATCTGAGAGAAAAGACTACGGACACTGCTAACCAGTTAAATGGACTGGAGGGAACGAGCAAACATTTGTGAACAGAAGCTACCTACGAAGCGGCCATATCCTTCACTCAGTGACACCAGCAGCCAGGAATCATGCAATCAGTACCCTCGAAATCATTATGATGATACACCAATGAGAATTAGGTTTATTTGCAACTTTGGTGGTAGATTCTTACCAA
This sequence comes from Oryza meyeriana var. granulata, assembly GCA_003991445.1. Classification (NCBI taxonomy): domain Eukaryota; kingdom Viridiplantae; phylum Streptophyta; class Magnoliopsida; order Poales; family Poaceae; genus Oryza; species Oryza meyeriana. Next base: position 399,448 of record RYFJ01000370.1, on the reverse strand, counting down.
GGCCAAGTGATGATCAGCTCCGGTATGTCGGAGGTGAGAGGCACTTGATTAAAATTAGCCGGGACATTTCATGGCAAGAGCTCATCTGCAAGACAACAAAGTTAATAAGGCGAGCTCATATGATCAAATACCACCTACCAGGGGAGCAAATGAACATGCTCATTTCCATCACCTGTGATGATGACCTTCGGCATATGATTGATGAGTGCATTGTGCTAGAAAGAACCAAAGCATGGTTGACCGTGTACCTCTTCGCTGATAATGATGATGAGCGACATGTGCATTCCGTATTAGGAAGCTCATCCAATACAGACAAGGAAACACAGTTCATTGCTCTTGTCAATGGGCTCGTCAGGCCAGGTGAGGAATTGAGAAAGCAGAGCCTGAGAAGCACCTCAATCAATGACCTAGATCAATCGATGTTTGACAGCAATGAGGAAGCATTGTCGACAAACAGGACAAACAAAAATTCGCTGTACCTCAAAAGTAAGCTCTCACAGAGTATCATCACAGTACAGCCAAAGACATCAACGGAGCAGCTGGAGAACATGCCTCCAAGTTCCCAAACAGCAGTGACCAAGAAAGATTACAAGGAACAAAATAATAAAGGTAACCCACTCTCTACTGCCAGAAAGACAAATAAAGCTCACCTTGGCTCCTCTAAACCTTCTGAAGGTACGGTGGAAGCTGGTGCCCATGCTGTCTCAAGGCATCATCCAGGACTGCGACAGACTGCTACAAACATGTCGAGAAAGAGCAACCAAGCTACAGAAGATCAGATAAAAGGATCACCAAGAAAACAGCTTCTGCTACCAGTAGACAACAGAGGTGTGAAGGTAGTGTCATCAAATTCAAACAACAATAACCCAACGACGCATATAAGTCGACCTGTGTATGAAAAGGCTGCATATTTATCAGGGGGTTCAGAGAAAACAGCCAACCAACCAAAAAACTCTGATGATAACAAGATGAAACTAAGAACATATAGCACCCAAGAAGAACCTATGTATCACTCAGCATCCCATAATAAGACGGAGATGCCTAAACATAGTCATGACTTTGGTACTCCTCCGCGATGCCATGATGATATGTACAACAGTACAAACCTGCATATTTTGGAGAAGCCAATTATAACCAACAGCGGGGAGAAGCAACAGCCTGCTGTCATGTGCACTGACATTTTGAAGAAAAAACATCCTCATGAGCCTACCGGAGGCGAAACAGTTTCTTCTCTATCTTCAGACAAGACAACTGAGGTGCAGAAAAATATTCTAGTGAGATCTTCAAGTGAGAGACAACAAGAACGACCCAACAGTCCAAAACCAGATGAACATTTGTCAACAACGGCCCAATCTCGATCAGTTGGTGCCACTAGCATTAGCTCTCAGATCAGAAGTCCACCGCATGAATCTAAAGATAATGCTGCACCATTGATCACAGAGCTTGAGGTACATCCATGAATCTTGTTACATATGTTACAATTGAAACAGTTATAGTTTGCTGTACAAATTCTAAACTATCTTTTGGTAGACATGTGAGACCAAGAACAGTGAGCAAGCTCTACCTGCAAATGCAGAAATGGGGAGAGAACTTATAAGTGATATCCAGGTTGTAATAAATTCCTTATCTAATACTACCTCCAGTTGCAAAAGAATTGACATTTTTTACTTTTCAAAGTCAACAAGAGCAACTTTAACCAGTAAAATTCTATTATCATATCTGAAAACGTTCTACAAGACTAGTAGTGTAATATTATGCAAGCATATCTTATAACAAACTTAATCATCATTCTATATATTAAAGTTTTATGTCGTAACAATAGCTTCGGTTAAAATTAACACAGCCAGCAATCTAATAACTATATTGAAAAAGGATCAGAAGAAATAAAAAGAATTAATGTGCAATAAAATATTTGAATAAACTCATACAGAAAAATAGCAAGATTTCAAATATTTTTTATCACGAATAAATGTTCAATACAGATTTCAAATCTTTCTCCCATTAAATGGGAACTGGAGTAAACAGCACTTATTCCTACAGTGGATGCCATACATATGACAGATAATAAACAATGTGGACCTTGAAGATCTCCGTGAGATTGGCTCTGGTGCATTTGGGACTGTTCTTCATGGAAGATGGAAAGGGACAGATGTTGCCATTAAGAGGATAAAAAACAGTTGTTTTATGTACCCATCATCTCAGGCAGACAAACTGGTACGCCTATATGAACTCACCCACATGATTGGAAGTTGCAATAGCTACTATGGTCTTGTACTCCAATAATCCAACTTTTAATAGATCCTCATGACTGTGCATGTCTATCACATGTAATCAGATTTCATATTATTCTTTAAATAAAAAAGAAATAAAATTATAGATCAGCAATTCCACCAATATGTCCTCTAAAACCAGCTACATTGGGCAATGTTTGACACAAACCTCCTCACCGGGTAAACAGCTGCTATGTTCAATTCAACAGGTAAGCTGGTATCGAATGAGGCCAAGAACTGCAGTGGTGCACAGTGTTATCCAGATACTGGTTCCACAAATAAGACACCTCTGTGGCTCTGAAATCTGCATATAGAATTCACTACTAACTAAAATTTATTACTATAAAGAAAATGCACTGCAAAGATTATTGTGTTATCCATCATGTGTTATCATGCAGATCACAGAATTTTGGAGAGAGGCTGCTATCATCTCGAAACTTCACCACCCAAATATTCTCGCACTTTACGGTATTGTAAATAATGGACCTGGGGGAACATTAGCTACTGTAACAGAATTCATGATCAACGGATCTCTCAAGAAAGTCCTTAACAAAGGCAAACATCTTGATTGGCACAAGCGCATAATGCTTGCAATGGATGCAGCCATTGGAATGGAATACTTGCACTCCAAGGATATTGTCCACTTCGATCTGAAATGTGATAATTTGTTAGTGAATATTAAGGATCCATCCCGTCCCATATGCAAGGTATGTACACTTACAGGCATAAATTATGATAAATTTACCATGTACATGCAAATGTGTGGGATAAGATGGTTCACACTATAGATTCGTTATATGAACTGAAGGATATATTGTGTATAAAACTGGGGTTCATAACAAACCAATAATGGTGCAACAGGTTGCTGATTTTGGTTTATCGAAGATGAAACAAGCTACCCTTGTTTCTGGTGGAATGAGAGGAACTCTTCCTTGGATGGCCCCAGAATTGCTGACAATGAATGGTACAAAAGTATCCGAAAAGGTAAAATTCTGAGTTTTCTTGAGGACTGTTAATTCATAGTTTGTATGTTTGTGGAATTCACTGCATCTAAAACTATCCCCACATTTAAAAGCAAAAAAGGAAAAGGAAAGGCTATGCCTATTCTGTTTTTATAAATTCGGAATTTGCAGATGCCCTAGAAAAACAGCTTGAACGTTACTATTATCAGTAAACAAAATTGACATAGTAGAGTTTGGCATGCAACCCAACAACCAAAGGAGAAAGATATCACATATCAAACTGACAGCTTATTACTTGATGTTATTAGATAGTCTATTTGTAAGTTGTAACAATAAAAGATGGGCATTACATTTTAGAAATGAGGTATGTCTGTACTTGGTATTTACTCATCAGCCATCAGATTGCAACATCAATCAAACCTACTGTTATGATCAAGATATTTGATGTGCTCACTGGAAATTATCTATGACAAGCAACAACCACTGACTTGTGTCGTAAAAGAGCAACCACTGACTTCTAATAAGAGCTGGACTACCGAAGGATAGTCATTAACAGTTAATGAAAACATAGGAGTACAGAAGCTACCACATACTCACAAATCATTCATTAAAGAATTAAGATATACCATGTAAAAGAAAACAACTCAGTGTCCTTGGAATTTTCTACTTTCTAGCCTGAAATTCATTGTTTTTATGCTAACACAGGTTGATGTATATTCGTTTGGCATTGTGATGTGGGAAATTCTGACTGGTGAGGATCCATATGATGGCATGCACTATGGAGGAGTCATAGGTATGCATGTAGTACACTCTGCAAAAAACAATTCATACTGAGTTTTATGAACTTGATAAATTTTGCATGTCCTGCTGCTTTGGTCCTGAACTTGGCAACTAACCCTTTAGGTCCCCAAACTTGGTAAGTGAGGCAGGACAGGAACAAACCCAGACTTTGATTAATGATTAATATGTGCCAAAAAATATTTGCAAAATCCCCTTGCAGCCTTGCTTCACTGACAAGGTTGGTCCACAGGTCAGTGAAACAACTGAATGTCATATAAAGGATTAAGGATGAGGCGAACATTCAGTTGCATATAAGAAATTCACCTTAAATTAGTAATTAGTGATGGTAGTGCATAACAATTTTATTTTAAGTTTTCTGGAAAAATAATTTGATTTAAGTTGAAATTTGAGAACATTCTTGCCAAGTAAAATCTGTCCAAAGATATATGAGAGTTTGATTTAAATCCATAAGCATCAATTCTCTATTGATTTCACATGATAATGACAAAACCAAAAGATAATTTATAGTCAACTAAAATGCCCTGATATCAAACTAAGGACCAATTTGCGGCTGTTGTGCTGTGCTGCCCTGGGCTGTGAAATCAAGGCAGTTATGGGAATATTTAATAATTCAAGTGTCACAGCTACTAAAACTTGTGGTGGAGGATTCAAATCGCAATAAAAAATGGTTGGGTGCATCCCTAGTGGGTGCAGAGGCCACAAGTTATACTTCCATTATCCAAAAAAAAAACAACATCAAAAAATAGAAATAAATAAGTCATTTTTAAAAGACACCACAATACCAAATGAAGCCTAAGATGATTTAAGATTTTTTTGGCTCACTACACAAGTGTAGTGACCTAAATGCAGTTTGTCATGTCCAGGGACAAAGGTGGCAAATACCCAAGTTTAACAGCATAGGGTGCTTGCCCTCGTACAAATAAGGGCTAAATTTTATTCAACTACGAAGTTTGAAATATTGTATAAGAATTTGCTGTCTCACTACAGAGATCATGTAATTCTCATGCTGTCACTAAGGAAGCCATCAAAGTATTAAAAATATACAGCAACAAAGAGATGTTAACTTTAAGGGTAAACATCTTCCTATATGTATCATCAGAAATGATAAACAGGCACCAAAACCAGGTTCACAAAAACAGAAGTCACCACTGCTAACCAAGATTAGGTGACATATCAGTTTTAATTTCCATACTTGTCCTAGTTGTTAGCTTGTTAGAGACAGTTCCAGGTAGTTGTATCTGAACTGTGGCTAAATTAGTTAGATCCTGGCTGAATTTACCTCATTCACTAGCAACCCATGATTTACTTGTAGAAGTTCACAAACTAGCCAATTCCTGGCCAGCTGTTGAAAACCACCAGGCCCAGGGAAGTTCCACAAAGTTGATTGAGACGTTATAATGTTCTGCATATAATTTTTAATGAATTCTAGTTTAGAAATGCACGATTCATATGCTAATAGAATGGCATACAAAAATATAATCACTAACGAGATACATGCAGGGGGTATTTTGAGTAACAAACTGAGGCCACCAGTGCCAACTTCATGTAACCTGGAATGGAGGAAACTGATGGAGCAGTGCTGGTCAACTGAACCTGAGAAACGACCTTCCTTCACTGAAGTTGCAACCCGTCTTCGTTCCATGCTAGAAGCAAGCCAAAGTGTGACTCATAGTTAATTAGCATAAGAAGCACTCTCTGACTGTATATCTATCATTCAGGTGCACGCTACATGATTGCAAATATGAATGTTTCTTCTTATATTGAGTATCACTTATCAGTATGCTACTGTAAAACTCTAGCGAGCCAAAGCTTACTATGACTGGAAGGTTTCAATCTGGTCCCCATCTATCTTTTACATGCATGTATCCGCAGCATGAAACTGCAGGAAAAAAGAGTAAATAGAAGCTCCTTATCTATTTGATGTTCTTTTACACTTTAGTGGGGATATTTTAAAGTTATCCAGATTCTGCATCACAACTGTTTCATTCAAAAGGGACGCCTAGAGAAGCATAACTTAGAGCAGTATTGGCACTTGGAGATGTATGCAGCACAATACACACTTTACACACCAACCATTGATTTAGGTGCAGCACACATTTGGCACATAGAAACCTATATGAATGCATTATATCACAGAATTCATGTGTTAAAAGTCAGTATGAGGTTACTACTGAGTTACCTTTGCGTCTCTTCAGGTCTTCACTGCAGGCTTGGTTCAGAAAATCTCTGTGTCAGACAGTTGAATAAACAATGTCGTCAGTGCTTATCCAAAAGCTACACAAGACACATGCAGCCATTGAACTCGACTTCAACTCCATAGGTCCTTCAGTTATGAGCTATGAGCTGTCAGCAACACCTGCCACAAACATAGTAATGTTATACATTTAGTTAATCTAGTTAATCTTTTGATTACAAACAAGTCTGAATAATCATATACAACAAGTTGCTGATGGTCCTTCATCCAGAGACCGTGCACATGTAAACTAAGGGAATACAACAGTACACTCAACCACTTGAGATTTCCTAGATGCGCACTTCAAAATGAGTACACCTCGACTTTAGAACTTACAGAAACTGTTTTGACAATTTATGGTAACAAGACACCAAACCGCCAAACAACTCAGCAACCATCTATAAGTAGTGATTTTATTTGAGGGAAACAATATCCAAAAAGGTCTGGCAGCTCTGGATTGTATCAGAAAGTGCGGAAAAGCCCATCTGATACATAAAGGACCATGGTGAAACAGTGTCTGCAAAGATGCATCACAATTGAAGTTTGTTCATTGCTCACTACCACAAATGTGTATCAAGCTCACTGAATCACTGGTTCTTCATTAGGTTTCTTCCTACCTTGTTCTGTTGAGGGAAAGATGCATTGTACACCACAGCAGTGAGGGCCAGAAATAACAACACATACATAATATGATGTTCAATCTAATTCAAATAACTAAATAAGCATGCACAGCCAGATATTTTCCTGACAATCCTGGCACAGATAACATATTCAAATCAGTCTTTTTAGGGGTATGTCATAAGAAACTGAGTAGAGATTAGCCACTAGTCATGTTATTTCTATTCCTATTTTGAACATTAAATTTGACTGGTAAATCACTGTTTCCCAAACCTGATATTAATCAAGGGCCCTATGGACCTCAATGCATGTCAAAACAGATAAAAGGCCACCAGCAGAAACTTATTCTGAACTTGAGCCATTTAAAATACTGTTGAGTAACAAGTACATAGCTATCAAGTAACGTTACCTTTCTTCAGCCATATGCACAGGATAAGATATCAAACAGCTACACATATAGGATCAAGAGTCTAGGGTCAATTCCATGTATGTTGAGGAGATTTTGTAAAACCCTTCATCATCTCTATGACAAGGTGTATCTACATCCACATATTATGTGAGAGACAATGGTGGCATATAAGGCATAAGCCGGTACAGTAAAATTCTAAATGGCACATAAGGAAATAAGAAACTTTCACAATATAACAGATATTAATAGCTATTTGATATTGAATGTAATTATTCATATTAGAGTGCATTCAATATTACCATCTACTCCTGCTAATTTTTACTTGTTTAGGGCATCAACATAGTCTCCAACACATGTTTTATCATTGCCTTTTCTTATCATATATACAAAAATTTTAAAAAGTAAAATAAAAGCATTTTTCATGATCTACTAATATCATTTTACATATCAAATCTTAATAGTTTTGCATATATCAGTGATTTATAAATTAAAAGAATTAGAGGTTTGGCTGCACACATCCAAAAATGGCATCTTTTAGTGAACGGAGGGAGTACTAATTTGTATGGATGAGAAAACACGCCATCGAAATTTGCAAGATATCCACATTGCGGTAGGTTCCTAAAAGCATTTTACATTTATCTACTTGCTGATATATCGACGCAACCTCTTCATTAGAGCTTTAGCCAAAACATCACATTTTTTTACTAGAATTGACCGATATGTTCTGTAACCAGATTCCATGTACATCAACGCTGGTGACTCTTAATCCTAATCCTAAAACAAATGTTACCTGGTTAATTTGATATTTCACAGCACAACTTTTTCTTAAAGTCTAAAAAACTCTGCACTTGTCCTACAAGCAGACTTAAAATCTCTATTGCTAATTTATAAGATAATACAAAAATTAGTAGCAAAAATCCAGCCTATAAGGTCCAGCAACAATTTTAATCCAAAATAACTTCAACTGGCTTGAGCTTCAAATATAAGTTGGATATACAAATTACCTAAAGACTATCCCACCGTGCGGCCATAGCTTGAGATTATTAGGTGAGACAGAAACACCAAATGCTCTTACTTAATGGTAGTTTGCGTTGTGGGCATCATATTTTCCCGTGCATAATTGATAAAAAGTAACCAGTTGAGGAACATTTGACAAATAGCTCAGTTTATCTTCAGCTCAAATAAATATAGAAAATGAACATTTTCGCACCTCATTTCTCCATATTGCAAACAACGCCTGGCATTCAAGTCATACAGACCAAAACGCCAATTGCGTTTTCAGATAATGCCCTTACCTTCTAAAACTATGGAACTTGTTTTCGCTCATATTTTCATATGGCCCAAGTATGTCAGATGGGACTTGTACAAACCAAGCAAGCTTTCATCATTGAAGATACAAATGCCTACTTTGTTTACTATTATAAGAAAAAACTGATAATGGAACAATTTTTGGGATGATGAGAAAATACAGGGTTCTATTTCATCTTCAAGTTTGAATAGGTTCATACCTCCCATATGATGTTTACAAGCATTTAATATGTCAGGACAAAATTCTACACAACAGCATCTATTATGCACGAACAAAATCAACTTAGAAATTAAAGATTTCTCTGGCCTGTAAACCAATTCAGGCAAACATAAATAATTTAGTTATTAATAAGGTCCTCCAAAGATATCCGAAGAAAGCGTCACTTGTAAATAGGACACTGACAAATGAAACTGACCATGATTACTACAATTTTAGTCGCAGACTATCCATGGATTATTTTGAACTAGTAAAGTAACACATGGACATGAACAAATATTCAGATTAGCATCTCCAGAAGAGAAGAAATGAAGTCCACTCAAGAAAAACAGATGTCAGCACTGACCTTAAATATCCTAAAAGCTTTCACTGAGAAACTGCCACATGAGCTAGTTAGTACTCCATCCTTCTAGAGTTGCTTAACAGTATAGTTATAACAACAAAATTCATGTCAAAACATCCCTTACAACAGAAGCTACCCTGTTCCCCTGAATGATTAGCCCATACTATCCTAGTGCGCAAAGGTAATGGTCAAAAGTAATAAAAGGTAGGAAACTATAGAACCTAGCAGTTGTCTACAAATATTAGCTTCAAAATGGGAGGTGAACAGAGGCATCTCAGAAGCAGTCAACTGTTTTAATCAGCATCAGAAGTTGCCTTTGACTCCTCTGCTCTTTCTGTAATCTCCTGAAGAAGTTCTTTAGAAATGGCAGCTGGGTCAAGCTCATAGCTATCTTTAGGGACATTTGGAGCTTCTTCCCCTGACATCCTATAAAAGGGAACCTGATGTGAAAACCGAAACATCTCTTCTTTGGGAATTTTCTTGATGGCATTGAGGTCCTGATTCCGCTGAAATATTGTTCGAAACCCAGCAACCTTGACCAAGGGAATGACAGAAATGCCATGATCCTCATCATAATCATCCAGTACCTCAACCACATCATAGACATGGAGAACTTTATCTGGAGTATCTTCGTCCCAGTCAGAGGACCAATTCCGATACACAGCCCAGATGTTACCTTTCTGTGGATAAATTTTTATAGTCCCACGTGGACCTTTCTCCCATTTAATCTGGTGAGAGAACATGTTGAGTACATCACAGGTTTCATATCTACAAATCCGGAAATCACCACATGTCTTGGTGAAGCCAGAAGAAACCCAGTTCAAAGAACCAAATTCGCTATTTGTCCTTGATGTGAGAAAGCTTATTCTGAGCTTGAATGGATCCAAGGAAAGAACTTTCTGAATAAATGCATAATAACGAGGCATACCATCTTCATCATCATATGTAGCCCAAATTTGGTCACTCTGAAAAGATTCTTCAGTACGATCCTTATCAAAATCATGGAAATCAGGATCAGGAACATTATAAGATAAAGGGTCACCATTTTCATCATCAGCATCAGCATCTGTGCTATTACCAAAAACATTGTCCTCTGGATCAACACGTGCATCTTGGTGTGCAGTAGAATCATCTGATGCAAGAGTTTCACCATCCCCACCATTTTCTTTAGCCACTTGTTTCTTGTTCTTTTTTCCATTAGCAGCAACTTGTGATGTTTTACTCTGCATCTCCTTTAGCTTGTCTTTTAAATCGCTCTTTGCTTTATCCATCAAAATACCTCTAATATCAAACTGCGAGAAGGTCTTGGTTAAGCTGATGCGCGTAGGAGGTCTGGGTTTCCAACTGGTTCCACCGTTAACACCTTGAAAATGGTATGCTCCACTGTTAGTAGAAAATGATATATTTCCACCTGGAACTCCAAAATAATTGGCCCCTGGACCTGATAGAATGGAAGAACCGATTCCAGCATCTTTACCCGTAGTTCTCATCTTCTTTCCAGATGAGTTGTCACCTGTTCCAAGGTTAACATTATCTGACATATTCACTTGCCTTTTCAGAGGATTGAACTTCCTCCGAAGAGCTTCTTCCCTTCTAGCTGCTGCTTGTGCCTCCTCCCTCTCTCTCTTAACTTGCTCATATGTCTGATGAACCACGTTCGCAGCTTGAGCAGCAGCAGCAGATGATGCAGTAGCACTAGCTGCGCCAGCTGTCCTTGAGAATGGACCCCACTGGAAATTTCTACTAGCATTTGTGTTCTGATCTGCACAGCTGATGTTTTGATCATGTACAGAATGAACACTATCGGTGTGTGGCAATGGTACCTCTTTTGCTAGGAATGGCTCACGGCAGCTAGGACAGAGAAGATTGTGATTTAGATACACTTTCAGGTATTCGTAATTCATCTTGCATTTGTTGCATGAGGTCCAAAATGTAGGTGGCTTTGATGGAGGTGGAGCAGGAGCCTGACGGGGAGGGGGCGGGCGCTGGCGCACTGCAGATGTTGCTGGTCCTGCCTTTTGCTTGTTTGCCCTTGCCTTGGAAGCGGCAGCATTGGCTGCAAAATTATAGAAGCCATTGGATGCATCAGGAGCCGCACTTGCTTTATTTGATTGAGTGGTTTTCTGTTCAAACACCATTAGTTTCCTCTTTTGGTCATACAAAGCTCTCTTTGTTTTATCCGACAGCACAGTCCACGCCTCTTGGACCATCTTGAAAGCACCCTCAGCACCCACCGACTTGTTCTTGTCAGGATGGAGCTGAAGGACCAACTTCCGGTACTGCTTCTTTAAAGTCTCATCATCAGCAGAAGTCTCCACAGAAAGGATAGAGTACCAATCTTTCTCACCAGCAACTAGCATCTCTGAAGCAAGATAAATATCCAAGGTGGTGATCATCTGAACAATGCCTTCAAGCCCAGGAAAGAGAGTCTGAGCCTTAAGGGCAAACTTCTTGGCCCCCTGCAAGTCCTTCGAATCGAACTTCCTCTCTGCAATCTCCTTCGCCCTAAGAGCCTCATCCTTATTGCACTCCATAAAGTCGTATCCCAAAATGGTACAAAAAGCCAAGCCCTCACAGCAGATACACAAAACTGTCCAATCCCAAAGTACAACAAAGCCGTTCCTTCTAATCAGCTCGCAGCAAGCACTGTGTCCACACAAGACGCTCCCGGTTCCTAGCAAAAATGAAACAAATGTATCCAATAACTATGAAGTGTATGCATCCAAATGCACATAGAGGAACGTAGCATAAATACAAGTATAAGACTATCCCGGCATGGCTGGAGGCTATAAATTACGCAGAATTTTTAAACTCATACCATGGGTACCAAGCCCAATGGGATCAACTAAAGTCAATATTGCCCCCTAAAAAGTATGAAGTTGTCAAACCATGGGCTGATGGGGTTATAAACAGGGTACCACGCGCACAGCATACAAGTTTTCAACTAATTGAATGCATATAAAAGAAATACGGGTGCTCAGGGGCAGACCAAACTAACGTGGGGTATGGGGGTTCATTTCAGTTGAAACCCCAAATTTCCAAATTTCCTTTCGGGAACAAACTCTACTGTTATTAGTACTAGAGAAGAATTGAAGGTATGGCATATATCTGAAGGCATCTCAGAAGCCCTACTTTTCATTTAACGAAATGACCTATTTCAGCGACGGTACAGCTTCAGCAGGGGATCCCCGACGAGATCAGATGGCGCTCCTCAGCGAATGTCCTGGAGCCAAACTAAGAGGAAAGCTTCCAGATCTAGCAGAGAAGATGAGGTTGAGACAAATTCGAGGAAAGGTGTGGGTAGAACGAGAGGGATGGATGGGAGAGAGGATGCGCCTAGGGCGATAAGGTTAAGGCGAATTCGAGAAAACATGTGGCGTGGGTAGAACGGGAGGGGGACGAGAAAGAGGGTGCGCTCACCGGCGGCGGATGCAGCAGGACGCCGGCGCCGCTGCTCCACCTCGCGGGACGGACGGAGATCGGCGCAGGCGGCGGGCGAGCTCGAGGGGAGTCGAAGCCGATGGGACGGACGGGGAGAGGGAGATCCTCCACTAGAGCGCAACCATTCAGAAATGAGAAAAAAATACTGTCTTCCTCCTAAAATATAAGCAATTTGTAAGTGGATGACAACACCTACACAAAAAAATTAAATATAAGATGATTATAATTGGTTAAGATAAGTGATACGTGGAAAGTTGTTCTATTATAAATAATACTATCTCTATCAAAAAGACTTCAATTTTAACCCGTCTCACACATATAATACAAAAATAAAAGATTACAATTCTCTTCGTCTTATCAAACTTCAATTCATTTGTCCCATTCTTTATAAACTCCAATATATTTATCTTCCACTTTTAAAAATATTAATGTATTAATTGTTTCAAAGATAAAGTCTTTATGAGACAAATGAGATGGAGAAAAATAAAGTTATTTTAGGACGGAGAGAGTATGATAAATATGGTACGCAAAAAGTTGTCACGCCTCCATTCACAAATATACTACCTCTATCCTAAAATAACTTCATTTTTGCCCATCTGATTTGTCCCACAAAAATCTTATTTTTGAAAGAACCAATGCTAGAATTTGTTAAAGTAGGGGACAAATGTATTGGAGTTTAGTAAAGTGAGGAACAAATATATTGAAGTTTGCTAAAATACGGACAAATGTATTGGAGTTTGCTAAAGTTAGCACATTTTATTTTTTTAGCTTTGTATTGTTGTATGTGAGATGGGCTAAAAATAAAGTTTTTTTTGGGACGGAGGGAGTAAGAGATTTTGCACTCTTTAGAAGAGATTAAAATTGGAGAGAAAAGACTAGGTTGTCCATTATTAAATGAGCGGTGGTTAGGGTATGTTAGGCAAAATTAGACCAAACAAAAAGATAGAACTAAAAAGACCGAGACTAAGACCGAATAAACCGAGAAATTTGGTTAGTAATTTTGTCTCAGGTGCTGGGTAACCAAATTTTATTCCGTCAATTCGGTTAGTACCGTCGGTTAAACAAACTGACCAGATATACCAAATTTTGCCCAATAAGCCTAACAGGCCTAATAGACTCATAGATAGAGAGCAAACCCTAGTTCCCACCCTTCGCTCCATGCCTTACCCGAGTGGCAGCTCCCGCCTATGCCACGAGTCATGCCTCCTCCGCCTACATTGCAACCTGCGAGTCCTCGGCTCCTCAACTATTCACCTCCTCGGTCCCTGACCACCTTCTATTATCGTCCAATGGTGACCACTGATGCCCACGTCACCACAATCTCACCTAGGCTGACCTCCATATCTCGCTGAGACCACCGACCGCCACATCTCGTTGAGCCTGATGCCAACGCTGGCTCTGTACCTCACCTGTGCCCCTACCAGCCGCACGTGCCGCCTCCTCCACTCCTGCCGTCGGCACCTTCTGCCATCCTCAATTTTGTTTGTGTTTTCTTGTTCATCTCCTTGATTTATTCCATGATTTCTTTTTCATCTACTGAAATTGCAATCCAATTCGATTATGACCAAGACCGAGACCGAAAACACCGAGGCCAAATCAGTCGGTCTTGACTATTTTTCAATATTATTTGGTCTTCACTTTTTGATGACTGAATTTCCTGTAAAAAACGGAGACCGAAACCAAAATATTCGGTCTAACCGAACACCCACCCCTAGATTGGGGTGGAGGGTGGTTAGAGGCAAAATGGGAAGAAATTTAAATGAGAGGTGATTGATGGGACAACTACTACTCTAAAATTCCTCATGGACAAACGGAGCATATTTTAGAATGAAGGGAGTATAATTTACTACTCGAAACATTGTCAGGTTATTACTCTTATACCACGACATTGTGACAATGACACGTGGAACCATTTAAGTCTGTGAGATGGGTTGGAAGAATGAGAAATGGTCATCTAAGTTTTGGACGAAGGTGGATGAGATGGTTGAGGAAAGCAATAAGATGCTGGATAGGCATCCGGCAAATTTAGTCAGACAAAACCATTTACCTTCACTAATCTTGACCATTAGCAACTCATTAGAGATAATTAGTTTATTTGGTTATTAATTAGTAATTACCATATCACAATCAGAGTTGATTGGGGATAATTAGTCTTTTTTGTTGTTAAATTGTTTGGTTACAATAATATTTATGATAATTACCACATTTTCGAGATGGATAGGAAAACATAGAATCTGAGTACTTAGCATATCAATTCCTATGGATGAAAAAACACAGGAAAACTATAGGAATGACTGTTTGGATAGAACACAGGAATAAAAAAAAATAGACACAAAGGAATTTTTCCAAGAGGTTAGACATCGTGTTGGAAATCCTCTAAAATCTCTTCGATTTGAAGCAATCCTAAGAAATTTCAAATGTATTTGGGAAAGGCATTTCTTTGTTTCAAAGTATCATATATAAATTCTATTCATAGGAATCCAATCCTTCAAACTTTCTCCAAAATTCTTTTGTTCCAAAGAAACCCTTAAAGTTGCTTTTGAGTCATTAAAGAAATACAAACATTAGAATATTATACATCATTATATATATATATATATATATATATATATATATATATATATATATATATATATATATATATATATATATATATATATATAATCTGAATCTACGTGCTATCTAAGCTATGTAGTGTGCCTCTTCTCTATCTCCTGTGCGTCCTCTCCCCTGCATTAATTTTTTACCACCCTATCATCTGCTTTATTTTTATATATGTTGTCGCATGTCTATATTGCATCCTACCATTCATTCTCCCACTCTCGTTATTTTCGGATCTGGCCACTCCCCACTCAACTATGACAAACCCGACGTGGGCATCGCCTCTTCCTGTCCTTAGTCTTTGTCACGATATCGCCCCTCTCTTCCCTAGTCATCACCGTTGTCCCTCTTACACCCTAGTCACCACCTATGTGGGCCTCTCTGCGGCGCTGAAGCAAATTTATGTAGGGAAGAGAAAGACCCTCATTTTATCCATGTGTAATTTCTTAATCAAAACAATTAAATGTGTAAAATTTTTATTCGCCCAGTGTCATTTGATTCAATATAACAATTACAAGTAAATAAATTATATATCAACATATTATCTTTGCGAAAAATATTATTACCATTCTCTGTTCCAGCAAATGGAGTAAATAGATTATTAACACAAATCTACGAGGTGGGGATCAGAAATAAGACGACTCCATGCTCACTTCTTCTACTTATGCTGTGTTCTAGACAGCTTATAGGCTTGGCTACTTTCTCGGTTTCCATTAGCACGCTTTTCAAACTGCTAAATAATACGTTTCGTGCGAAAACTTTTCATATAGAAGTTGCTTTAAAAAATTAAATAAATTTATTTTTTAAGTTTATAATAATTAAAACTTAATTAATCATGCGCTAATAATTTGTCTTATTTTACGTGTCGGAATAAGCTACGCAACATTATCCATTCCGAACGAAGCCTTAATAAGTAGGAGTGGCACATTGCACACTACACTAAGCAGCGCTACTATTGATAGATTATTTTATTAAACACCAGTGTTAGCCGATATCCAAATATTCCAGTACAGAGAACAAACCGGAAATGCGAGTCAATACACACAATAAGAAGTTTCAGCACTACATCACTAATTATATATTATACGACACTAATTAGCCCCAAAAAGTCAACATTTCAACATGGCAATAACCATAATCTATAAATAAAAAAGTAAGCACCAAAAATACCTTCATCACGCTAATGAGTAGAGAATAGATATATATCGAATCTGGCAAAAAAGGGGAGAAAGATTGATTAATATTGACACATTTGAGATAGATAAAATAAAGAAAAAGCCTGCAGATTGCTGAAACCCGAAGCTGCGCTTGCCTGCTGCCTCCGCTCCTTCCTGCTAGCTGCTGCCGCCGCGCGTGGTGCGCCCGCGCCTGCCTGCTACCGGCTGTCGCTGCCCGTCGAGCGCCACTACACCTGCAAGCTGCGACCGTGCATGCCTGCCTAGCGCCCGGCCACCGCTGGCTCGCTGCGCAACGTCCCCGCTAAAGGTATCTTGATGTTGCCTAGAGGGAGTCGAGTCTGCAGGATGCAGCCCTAAAATAACTCGCAACAAAATTAAATTCCTAACGGAGTATCCGGTCCCAATCATAATACACTCCGGTGAACTCTTACTGTCTCCCAATAAGGGCTGACTAGGTACTCTCTCAGTAAGGGCTGACTAGGTACTCCGGTCTCAAGTATCGGAGACTCCGGTCCTCTGGCACTTCATACAAAAGAGTTTATGTCAGGGACAAATTTATATAAGAATGGGATGAAATAGGAGATATAAAACTACAGTAAATAGATAAACGAATCATGAGACAAGGTGTAATGGTTGCTTTTTTTTAATTAATTTGTGCCAAAACTATTTAAAATAAAAATCTAAATTCAAAACTTAGTTATTTACTGGAGTTTGGAATTTGTGCCTGTGTGTGATCTCCAAATTTTCTCCAAAAATTAGCCCTAAAACCTCTGCAAAATCCCCCAAATTTTTGCAAAAATTAAAAACCCTATTCAAATCAATTTCCAAAAATTCAAATCCTCCAAAAACCAATTCAAACAATCTCTGGAAAAATATTAAATGGCACTGTGCATGTCGGGCCGCCATCCTCTTCTCCGGCCTGCTTCCTCTCCTCTCCCTTCGCAGCCCACTCAGCCCAGCCGTGCGTGCGCACGGGATTAAAATCACCGCAGGCCCCGCATGTTAGCCGCTCCACCCCACTCTCTACTGGCCGCCCGATGAACGCGCACGAACGGCTCCGATGCACCCTGCCACGCGAGGCCCATCTGTCAGCCGACGACGGCACTGTCGTCGTCTTTCTCCCGCCGCTCGCTCTCTCTCTCTTCTCTCAATTTCTCTTGAGCTCTCTCGGTTCTCTCTCTTTGATTCGCGCCCATACCGCCCGGTCGGCGTCTTAAAACGCGCGGGACGCCTTCGTCAACCTCTGCCGTCACGTTGCCCGGCGAGAGACCCGCCCTACCATCGTCACCGTAAGCTCCGGAGTCAAAAAGGCTAAACCGCCGCAGCTTTTTCCCTCATCGCCGACAACCAAACGTCAATGCGCACGCGCGGGAATGCCATCCCGTCACTTCGCCATCATTTCCCCGTTCCATTTCTCGCCTCTACCGCGCATGACGCAAGCCACAGCGAGCTTCGCCATTGCTATGTCCCATCGGCCAGAGCTCGAGCTCATCCCTATTCCCACTGCCAATGTTTGCCGTCGGGTAGCGCCCGAGCACTGCTATAAATAGGGCAACATCCCTTCCCATTCCGGTCACCAAGACGAGCAACCGAGCTAGCTCGCCGCCGTGCCTCTCCCTCTACCGAGTACTGACCCCCGCACCGCCGCCGTTCCAGGCAACCGCAGACCAAACCACCGCCGCCGCTGAGCTCCCCGAACCACCGTGAACCTTCTCCGCCCTTCCCCGACGCCGATTAGCCCCTAAATAGAAAACACCCAATTTCCGTCGCCGCCATCCGCCATTCTGATTCCAGCCGATTGATGGAGGTAAAGCAAGATTAACTCCCTTCTTTCCCCCTCCGTGCACATCACCGTAGTCAATCAGCCCTACCCCGAGCCTCTCCGCCGCCAGAATGGTCACCGGCAACGACCAAACTCCTCTCCGCCACCACCGCCGGTACTGAGCTCCGCCGCCTATCCATCTAATCCGAGCTGCTCAATTGATTCCCCGTCGCCTCCGTTCTCCTCCGCCATCGGCTGCTCGCCGTGGTTCGCCGCTGCCGGCGAGATCGACTCCGGCGATCGTCAGCTGTCGATCTTCCGCCGCGGCCAGCTCCGTTGGCCATGCCAACGTGGCGTGCCACGTCAGCTGACGAGGCCCACCTTCTGGACCCCGGCCCCACGTGTCGGCGTCACCGTCTTCCCCCGGTCCACCCGACAGCGACCCTCCGCACACTCTCTCTCCTACAAGCCGGCCCCACCTGTTAGTCTCTCTGTCTCCTTTCTTTAATGTTGCTGGTCCCACATGTCAGCTCCAGCCCCTCTCTCTCTCTGACCCAAGGGTCCCACCTATCAGCCTCTGGACTTTTTTTTTATTTTCTTTTTATTCCTTTTCTTTCCCTAAATCTTTTTAATCCTTTTTAATTCCAAGAAAATGACTCAAACTTTGAAAATTCATAACTTTTAAACCGTAACTCCGATTGAGCCCATTCAACTCTCAAAATTTTTCTAAAAATGGGATCTACATATTGACACTATTAGTTGTAAGAGATAGATTCTGATTCTTGGTATTTTGCCTGTTTTCTTTTTGCGTCACGTAGAGACCGTTTTCGAGGAGTCGCCGAAGAAAGTTTTTGTCAAAGACTCGCAAGACCCCGCGCAAGACAAGTCACTCTTGACCATATTGGACCCATGATTTAAAATTTATTTTAATTTCTAAAACCTGCATAATTAGGAATACGACTGTTATCGGCTGCAATTCGTAATCGAATCCGTCAGGCCTAACCTATTTTGCTGTATTTGACCCTCCTTGAATAAATTATTGCCCTATCCTTTGTAACCCTATCATGTTGATATTCATACTTGTGTACGGATATCGATGACCCCTCTTTACTTAAACTAAAACATGACGATGGGAAAATTAGGATTTTAAATAAAATGACTTTTTAAACCTCGACATCCTTGGTCGAGAGTTTGTGAAATAAAATAGCTTTACAAAAATTTGTTCATAAGTCGTCGTTGCCTGTGTGGCTCCGACTTCACGTGACATTTAAAGATCGTTTCCTTGAGGAATTGCACTGAGCATATAACAGTGCGACCACATGGGTGGAATAGGACGTCCCTGGCCAAGTAACTAGTGTTTCCAAGATGATTTTCGGTTGCTAATAAATATGGAAGCGGTTGAGTGCCAAAAGAATGATATACCCCCGTCCCTGAGTACAAGAAATGAGTTTTTGATACTTGGTTGAGAGAACCCATTTATAGGACAACATGCTATCCTGGTAAGGCTCCGGAAAGACCTTGTCGTGAACCTCCCCGCTTGACCAGTATACGAGTAAGCTCGCATCGTGTAGAAAAAGCGTGCACCATTTGCAAAAGTATATGAACTGTTCGAACAGCCATACCCACAGTTACGGGCGGATGTAAAGTGATTCCTCTAACATAGATTTTATTTTATAAATATCTGTGCA
Organism: Oryza meyeriana var. granulata; assembly: GCA_003991445.1. Taxonomy (NCBI): domain Eukaryota; kingdom Viridiplantae; phylum Streptophyta; class Magnoliopsida; order Poales; family Poaceae; genus Oryza; species Oryza meyeriana. The sequence goes on along the minus strand of RYFJ01000370.1, from coordinate 379,617 downwards.
ATTGTTTTGCAGATTGAGAACCGTTACCAGAATCGATCTGTGTGACTGATGGATAGCCTGTACGGCCTAAAATGGAACTGTGTGACCCAGGGTGTTGGATGACACCGTAATGAGTTTGACTGAGTTAAATGACAAGTTTTAAAATTAAGAATCCCCCTAAATGGAGGTAAAGAATGGTACGTTCCAAATCAAAAATTATGATAAGTCTCAAACTTATGGAATAGGTTGAGACGCGAGTCTCTTTCCGACTAACTTAACTGTGATAAGTTGTTGCGAAACAACTTACGGAATGGATTGAAGCGTGAGCTTCTTTTCAACAACTCAAAGAACACTCTTAGAATTTTAAAAATTACAAAATCTTCGAAAAAACCCCTTTTGCAAAATAACTCTAACATTTCTTGCTAAACCTTACATGCCATATAATTTCTGTGACTTGCTGAGTACCTCATGTACTCACCTTTGCTTACTTTCTCTTAGAAATCTACGAAGATAAAGACCCCACCCTTAGCCAATACTATGTATAAGGAGTTTTAGGATTTCGGTCTAGGTCCCAAGCCTTACTTGTAGGTATAGATCTATCCGTGGCTGTCCGCTACTTACTTTTGTAATATATCATTGCATTCGTTGCATGTCTCAGATTCTATTCAAGGCTGCAACTTATATAAAGACTATGTATATCAAATAAAGCAGGTTTAACTAGGATCCACTGTCATGGGCAGCCAACAGGCTGCCAGGCGCGGTTGTCCTAGTTGGGCCTTAAGCCCATTAGTGTTAATTAGTGTCTCTCTTAGTTATTTATCTATATTAGAGGAAATAGGAATAGTACCATATTGTCTAGGCACAAGAGGTGTTAATCCTATGTACCCTTTATAATCAGCCCATGAGGCACAATAGAAATCAAGCAATGAATTATGAAGAAACAATTCAGTCCCCTCAACCTCTCAAGCTAACCTCTCAAGCTCTTGGCAAAGCATAAGGCCTACTTATCCCAAATATCCACCACGTACCTAACATCCACCGATATATATATACAGGCTGATCTCTAAAACTGATACAAGTATTACCGGTAATAGCGTTACTCCTCTGTTAAACTGTACAGATTAACAGGAGAGAGAGAGACGTTACACGTAGATTTTTCATCGAAGTTCCACTAGTACAAGATGGGCCATCAGTGATAACCGACACTATTCTTGGGGCGCTGATGAGGGAGTGGCATCAATACCAGTTTACGAACTGATATTGATGTGCCTCCATCAGTGAAAAAATTGGGTGGTTGGCTCGAAGAATCGGCTTGATTCGAGCCGATTCTTCAAGCGCCCCCTCCCCCCGAGATTCACATCCACACCCTCCCCCTAATTCCCATCCACATCACAAATCAAGAATAAGAACACACAGGAGAACAAGAACAAGAACATCGATCCACATCCATGTCACATATCAAGAACATCGGTACACTAGAACACATCCACAAGAACATCCTTCTACCATGGCCGACATCAATCCGGTCTCTCAAATCTGTACAAGTATTGGGGAGAGAAGCTTGGAGAGAGAGAGACTAAGAGAGGAGGAAGAGGAGCACCACAGGAGAAAAGGACTTACCTTGTTCACCGACGCCACCTCCTCGCTCTGACGCCAGGTAAGGAGCATCTGCCGTCGGGGAGGGAGGCTCGCCGAAGTCGAGGGCCTTGTTCCTGACCAGCGGCGCGTCGTCCTACGGCCGGCACGGGCAGTAAAGCAAGCGGCCGGCGCGGACGACAAAGCTGCTAGCCCGGGCGGATCTGGATGAGGAGGAGATTTGCGAGGCGGAGGGGCCTAGCGGCGGAGGCGACGCGGGGGAGGGAGAGGGAGTTTGGCGCGACGGCAAGGCAGGAGGCGAGGGGCTTGGCGAAGGAGACGATGGTGGCGGAGGCGGCGAGGGAGCAGACGGCCATGGCCGCTGCGGAAGTCAGGCGGCGAGGAGATAAGGGGATTGGGGATGGATTGGATCGGTTCTAAAGATGCAACGGGTAAAATCCGCGCAGATACATGTATCGGAAATTCACACCCGCGAGATTATTTTTGTGCCCGCGCCCGCTACCCACCACGGGTAGCAATATCCACCCGTGCCCGCTATCCACGGGCAAAACATGCCCGCGGGCATGCCCGTATACCCGCCAGAGGTATAAATAGATCATAATTAACAGAAGTATGTGACAGCTAACACATACATACATGTCAAAATATATACACAGAATGACAGAAGTATAAATAGATCACACATTCACATAGCAGTCTCAGTTCATCACAGATCACATATCTCACATCTCAGTTCAGTAGTTCACCACACATACCCAAATACACAATCTCAGTAGTTTAGTAGTTCTAGTTCACCATACATAGCACATTCAACAATACAGTACAGGCCGACCATAGAAGAACACATTGTTCAACAGCAAAGTCTTTCAAGTGATGCAAATAAATAAGACATGAACAAGTTAATTAGTCGGAATCCGCTCTAGTGATGTAAGATTCATCTTTCAGATTCTTTATTGTCTTCAAGGCATGACCAAAAGCTATTGAACCTTCCATCACCGTCATCTACATTCAAGTTCAAACATTAGTAGCCGCAGCAGTTCATGTATTAACGAAAAGAATTCATTGTAGATGCACATTTTTACGAAGCCAACTTTGGCTGCACATCAAAGCTTCCAATATTTTAGGAGTAAGACGACTGCGATGCTCACTTAAAACCCTCCCACTAGTACTGAAAGCCGATTTAGAAGCTACTGTGGTGATTGGAATAGCTAAAATGTCACGAGCAATTAGCCTCAAGGTAGGATAACGAGCTCCCTCCAACTTCCACCAGCCAAGGATATCAAAATAATCATTCTCATCATGAGGAAGAGTTTCCTCTTCTAAGTAGCGATCAAGCTCATTCTTACTTCTAACAAAGCTTGTAGTCCTCTTATTTGCAGCAAGGGTTTTAAATATGGATAACACAGCAGCTGCACTAACTGCAGAAGGGGCACCACCAGAGGATGTAGCCACAGCGTCTTGGTCTTTCACATTATAATGTTTCATCAAACCAGTAAGCAATTCATGGGCCTCTGTAACATACTTTCCAGCAGCCTCTTCTCCAAAAAGGGCAATATAACAAGCATGTAACATTGTCATCTTTAGACGTGGATCAAGAATAACGGCAACAGTCATAAGACCATGGATGTCAGCCCAATACTTATCATACTTTTCTATCATTGCAGCAGACATGTTCCTAATAGTTTCATTTTCATCATGACCCCAAGAGTTGAGTTTAAGTTTAATCTCACATACTTTAGGGAAGAACAGGTTAGCTGTAACATATTTTGTCCCAGAAAATAGCTCAGTAAGCTCATAGAATAACCCTAATTTCTCACAAACATTAGTAGCAAATGTCCAATCATTTGCTGCTGGACAATCATAGTTCCTATCGAGCTCACCCAAACGTTCAAAAACCTTCCTATAAAGTATAGCAATGCTAAGCATGATGTAGGTTGAGTTCCATCTAGTTTTGCAGTCTAAATGCAACTTCTTATCTAATTCAACATTTTCATCTAGAGCAGTTTTCTCAAACTTTTCATACCTTTTTGGGGTAGCAATCCAATAAGCAACACTTTCTCGGATGTGCGCAACAGCAGTTCCAATTACTGCCATGCCATCTTTCACAATGAGGTTGAGAATATGTGCACAACACCGCATGTGCAGCCATTTTCCTTTCAATAGCATATTAGCTGCCCCAAGCCTTGTGTCCATCAAGCCAATCATGTTATCATTGGCACTGCAATTGTCAAGAGTCACAGTTGATACCCTCCGATCAAGATCCCAACTCTGGAGACATTTATGCAATGCATCACAAATAACCTCTCCTGTATGGGGGCATGGCACATATATAAACCTACATCAAACAATGCAATAATTCAGCTGGACAATTCATAAAATGTCCTGGACAGCAAGCAATAATTCAGCTGGACATAATTAACATAATTATACAATCTGGAGTTCTGGACAGCAAGTAGAATTAAGATATTGACCTCAATATGCAGTTTCTAAGCGTCCATGAGTCATCAATAAAATGTCCAGTCACTGCCATATAGCCTCTTTTTTGATTTTCAGCTGTCCAAAGGTCAGTTGTGATAGCAACATGACAATTTGTCCTTTGCAAAAATATCCTAGCTTTCCTTTTCTCTCCCTCATAGAAACTCACAATGTCCCTTCTAATAGTGTTTCTAGTTGCCATTTTGAACAAAGGTTGTAATGCACTAACAAATTTACGAAAGCCATGGTGATCAACAATGGACAACGGGTACTCATGCAATATAATCATGGAATGAAGAGCTTTTCTAGCCACATCTTGATCAGACACATAGTTTTCTACAGCTACTGCCCCCTTTTCAGTGGTTCCAAACCTCAAATTAGTTTGAACTTTTGTTCCTGCCTTCTTGTTATTGTAGGGACAAGTTTTCAAATGAGTTTTCAAGTGAGTTGTACCATTTCTTGATGTGGCTGAAAGCTTCTTGTTGCAGTGGTTGCACTTGGCCTTCCAAACTCCATCAACACGCACTTTTTCAAAGTCATTCCAGACTACAGAGGTGAGCTTTCTCTTTGAAGGCCGCCCACCATCATCTGAGTTCTCCTCCTCCTCCCCCTCTGATACATTCACAACATCCACGGCTTTGTCCTCCTCAGTACTAACTGCAGCAGTTGCATGGGAGGTTTGCACTTGGGAGCTACCAGGGGTCGCCATTGTAGCTGCACATCACAATATGCATCAAATTGTCACTCGATTTGTTACTCGAGTAGATAAAGACTAGGCAGATCTGCAACTGCAATATGAACACAAGCACTAAAAAGCACAAGATCTGCTGGGAGGCATCAATAACAAGTGCACTTGCCTTTGAACCGGCGGGGAAGACGGCGGCGGCCTACGGGGCGGAGACGGCAGCGTCGGAGCGGGGAAGACAGGGAAAGACGGTGCGGCCTGCGGGGAGGCCGGCGTTCGGCGTCGGAGCGGGGACGGGGAAGCCGGCGGCCGGCGTCTAGGAGCCGCGAGTGGGGTCTGGGGAAGACGCGCGCCGCGAGCCCGCGAGTGGAGGTTTGGAGGAGCCGCGCTCGCCGGACGGCCGGAGGCCGGAGGCGCGACCGTGACCGCGAGTGGGAAGGCCGGAGCCACAATGCCGCGACCACGAAGCGCGAAGTGGGGACGCGCCGCGCGCGGGGTCTCGTGGTGTGGGTGAGGGTGACGGGCTTGACGGCGGCTGCTGGTGGGATTGGGATGAGTTTGGGATGAGTGGAGTGAAACCCTAGAATATGAGGTTATATACTTCTTCTGTCGTGGTCCCACATGTCAGTGCGGGTTTGGCGGGTTTGCGGGTGTCACGCCCAGAAATTCACCAGAATTTCCAAAGCAAATTTGTGCAATAAATCCTCGTCCAGGAATCAGCCGAGGTACACAAATCGACAATTTGATAAACATAACCAAATACGAAATAACGATAAATACTTACAACAGAGGCACTTAGTCCTCACACAGGAGAAAACAGCAGCGGAACGGTAACTAGCGTAGCTTCAGCACCAAGCCACAGGCAGCTCAACTGGGGTATAAGCCAAACACCATCTTCTCCTCCTCGCAAGGCTTCACTCTAAAGATTGCAATAATGTAAGACTGAGTACCACCCACCGTACTCAACAAGCCACACTAGGGAATGCAATGTAATGCAACAGGATACCAAAGAAAAGGCATAATATGGCTTATTTGCGTAAAACAGCATTTAAAACATTTGTATTTAAAATCATTAAAAACAGTATAGTTTAATTATTAATTAGTATTGAATCAACCACTGAATAGCGCTCCAACGCAGTTCAGGCCCAAACCAAAACTCCTCCAAACAGGAGCTATCCATATTCCATCATTTATTATCATTATTAAACAGTGTGGGACTAATCACAGAAACATTGCTAGGCTCGCCCTTAACCGTGGGCACGGCTATTCGAATAGTTTTACTCTGGCCAGAGATGTACCAATTTACCCACAAGACATAACTCCACAGCACATCACTGTGCCCCTCGATACCACCACGGTACCTCAACACATCAATGTGCGCCTAAGTACCACCACGGTACCTTGGAAAGGAATTGTGACAGGATCATTCATGTAACTCGCACAATAGGAGAGCCTCCCGCCGAACCTCCGGTCTCCGGTAGGGGTGATCAATGCCCTCCCCGCAAGACGGTCCGACGCCCGAAGCATGGTCTTATTGTCACTGCCATGTGTGGACTTATACCAGCCACAAACACGCCCTAGAGCCTCCTATTGAACTCGGCACACTTCAAACTCCTGCTAGCCCATACTAGCTTGTGGTTAGCACGAGTGTTGCTTCGCAACAAGTAGTCCGCGAACCGGTCCTTAATTGTCATGAGCACCGCTAGCAACAAACACAACCCTGGTGCTCACAACCCACCATTCAGTCAAGTTTTAGTTGACAGAGTGAATTAATCAACCATGACCAAGCGTCGTGAAAATATCACCATTAATCATTAATTAATCAGAATGAATGAATAGTTTCCCATATAAAATGATACTACAGTTTCTAGGCATGGCTAAGCAACTCCTAAATAATCTAGCCAAATAAATATTTAAACATCTAGCTAGTCAGTATTATTCACCCAAGGTAACAAGGTATAGATAGCAATAACCAAAATGGCCATAATTATCAAGGAATATTGGCTATTAAGTAATTACCCGTAATAATGTCATTCTAAAGCATTTCATGCAATAACTTTAAAATAAAAGTAGCTTTTGCAAACGGGATCAACATGCTCAAGGAGATTGTCGTGTGACTTGCCTTGCAATCGCAAAACGTCTTCAATTGCTCTTCCGAACTCTTCCGTAGACTCTGCGATCTTCCGAAACGGCAATATACGTAACTACACGTAAAACAATAATAATCCTAAGAAACTCCAATAAACAATACATAAAAATACATAAACAAGTAAATTATGATTTTAAATGAATTTAGGAAGAAACGGGTCGATTCGGACTTCGGATGGAAAAGATACGGCTTTTGGAATATTGAATTCGGAATAAATCCGAAAAGAATTGGAAAAGAATATTCTCGGGAATATTCTCTAGATTTTTGGATTAGAATAATTATTTTGGATAAGTGCTGACATGTGGGGTCCACACATAGCAGAGAGACACTGCCGATGGGGCCACATGTCGGGGTCAAAGGGGGCTGCGCCCAGCCATGGCGCGATGGCGGCTCGGCCGCGAGGACGGAGGACGGACAACGCCAAGGGGAACACAAGGCCGGGGAGGTCCAGAGACGATGACGCCGACCGACGGCAGATGGGGAGTAGAGCAGGGATGGGATGAGGTGGCGTAGCGATGGTGGCGCTGCAGGCAACAGCAGGAATGGTGACGGCAGGCGACGACACCAGGTGGCGGAAAAGATGGCCTGAAGGCGGTGCGGCAGACCGGCGACGGAGCAGCGACTCGGGCGACGCGACGGCGGACAGCCAGGAGGGAGCGGGCGACGGCCGGCACGACGACAGCGGGGGATGTAGCGGCGCTTGGCGATAGACTACGACGACGACTACCTCGCAACGGCGACGACGAACAGGAGGCAGAGGAGGAGGGCGACGATGCCGATTGGAAAAGAACGATGGCAGCGATGAATCAACGAAGGACGGCTTCGGTCCGAATTCTCACCGGCGATGGGAGGTCTGGAGCTGACCAGCGGCGAGGATCGAAGACGACGACGACGGCGACGATGCCGGACGGGGAGCAACTGTATCGGGAGGAACAGAGAGAGAGAGCGGATCCAGGGGTAGGAGAAGATGAAGGCTGCGCTAATGTGCTCAGCGGCGACGGCGACGACTGGGCACAGCGGCATCCGGACTGGGGAGCAGAGCAGGCACAGCGGCGCTAGGAGTCGAGCGACAGCGATGCCGACGGCCAGAGGGGGAGGCGGCAGCCTGGGCGGCGGTGGAGGACGGCTTGATGCAGGGACGGCGGCAGGCAGCGAAACCGACGAAGAGGGGACGGCGACGACGGCTGGAGGAGGACGGCAGCTCGACGGCGACGCTAGACGGAGATGCCAGGGACGGCGCGACGACGACAGGCGGCTTCCCGATCCGAGGCGTCGAAGGAGGAAAAGCAGATGGGGCATTGGGGACGACGGGGTGGATGCTCACCGACGACGGGCGGTAGACGGGGATGACGACGACCACGGCGACAGCAGGCAGAGGAGGAAGGAAGCGGATACGAGGATGCTCACCGGCGGCTAGGCAGAGACAGCCGGCAGGGCGGCGGCTGAGGCAGCGCAGGACGCCGGCTTGGGCCGGCGGCTAGCTTGGGCCGAGGTCGGGCGCAGGCCGAGGGGAGGCGCGGGCACCGGGGCGCAGGCCGGGCCGAGGAGAGGGCGCGGGCACGGGCGAGCGAGAGGCGCGGGCCGGGCAGGGAGTCTCGGGGTGCGGCGTGGCGGCCTGGGCCGGGAGCTCGACCAGGAAGAAGGACAGAAGAAGGAAGAAAAGAGGAAAGGGGAAAAAGCAGAAAGGAGAGGGGTCTTCTGATAAAATTCCAAATTTGGAAAATTGGAATTTATAAATTCGAGATATATTTCTGAATTGAAGATTTGTAGAAATATTCAGAGGTCGGAATATTCTGATAATCAGAATCTATACATATATATATGGGATATTTTAGAAATTGGAAGCTCAAGGATATTTTGTCAAATCTGGGATTTGGGGAAAACCTCGGATTACCAGAGATGATTAAAATGTCGAGTCAAAGGAATTTTGGGGTGAAACAAATATTTGGAATATTGAGGGTATAAACATTCATACATATATATATACATACGTATATATACATAGGTATAAATATATATATTGGGAATCAAACAGTATTTGGAAGTAATTAGAAAAAGAATATATGTAGTGGGGGTCCGGGAGACGGAATATATTGTGGGATTCAGAGAATGAAGAATATTTTCCTGATGGAAATTTGGGGAGTAGAATATCGGGATATTCGAGGAATATTTGGGAAAACAAATATCGGATTATTCATCGGGTTGGGAACTAGAGGGGATTTTCTGGGAAACATTTATATGTCCAAAATAGATGAATATTTTGGGGAATTCAAAAGGGAGAATATTTGGCGGGATTCGAAAAAGAAGGGTATTTTATCAAAGAATATTTGGGGAAACCGGATCTCGGAATAATTCGGGAATCCGATAAAATTGGGAATTATTTTGCAGAGATCAATAGTTCGAATTATTCAAGCATAATTGAACTTCCCAAAATATGTGGATATTTTGGAGATGCGGGAAATTATAATATTTTCCCGGGAACAGGAAAATGGAATATTCCAAGTAAAATATTTTAGGATTAGGGAATTGACGAGGATGTTTTATTGGAACCGGAATTTGGAGAAATCTAACACAATTGGAGATTTGGATTTGTTTCGACGGAAAAAGAGTTTAAGGGAATATCTGGGATTTATCTTAAAGGGAAATATAAATATTTCGAATACAAAAGATCTCAGATTGGGAGTCCAAAAGAGTTCTAGAGTTTCAATAATGAATAAATCCGGTAACTCCAAATTTAGGTTTTCAAGGCGACTTTAGGGTTTTGGGGACGACACAAAACCCTAGAGGAAAAGGGAGTCAGAGTTCACGATGAACGGGGAGACTTCAAAGGACTGAATTAGGAACGACCCGAACAAGGGAAAAGCAAAAGGAATTTATTTATATTTAATTACTTTACTTTAGTGATCTTTATAGCATTAAAATTAATTCTGTAGCTCTGAAAAAAATCCAAGAAAATTTCAGAGAGTTTATTAAATCCTGGAGAATTTACCAGAAGTAAATACCACCACGAAACACGAAGAATTTATTATTGTAAATACTCAAATGCTTAAAATACTCCGACAAAACCCCTGGAATATAAAAGCATCCAAGTATTTATTTAAAGATTTAAACTCGGGATTTTTAATATTGGAAATTTCAAAATTTTATTCAAACTCTTTTCTCAAACAAAAAATTTCTAGTGTATTCTTGTATTTCCATTTACCCACGATAATTTTTAATTAAGGCGATTTTCAGGGCGTTACAGCGGGTGCGGGCGTACTCTTTTCTTACCCGTATACAAATGCCCATTGGGCACAACTCTGTGCCCGCGGGCACAGGTTCGGGCCCGTATCCGCGCCTGCCGGGTCGGGTGCTCGCGGGTACGTGGGTTTTTTCTGCCCGTTGCCATTTTTAATCGGTTCGGCACCGACAACACTTAAAAGAAATATTCCCCGGCCACACTTGGCTCGGTTCGGCTCGTTTTTTTTGTACTGGTTAATTTACAAACCCGGTACTAATATCTCACACATCAATTAATTTAAAAACCGGCATTGATGCTATTAGTACCGGTTCTTTTAACGAACCGGCACTGATGTGGTGCCGTCAATGCCGGTTTTTGTTCCCATATGGCATGGGTCAGGTGGGCAAACGAGGAAACACCTATCAATGTCGGGTTTTCCCCAATCGGCAATGATAGGGGGTACAAATAAGTTGTTCTATAGTAGTGTTTGGATGTAAAGATCCTATGTCTCCGTTAAGGGACTCCAAGGAGTCGGATCTCTTTCGATCCCTAGCTCGACCAAGCTAATAACCAGGAGGAAGCCTGATTTTCAAATCACCACCAATGTATAGCCTTGTTTCCGAGCGACCACCAAGGTCCAAGCTTGGACAATGTGCCCCTATCTCCGATGTGGCTTGCTCTACCAAGCAACCTCCTAGAAACTAGCTTGGAATCCACTGAATTACCTCTTCCCTTGCGAACGTGAGGAAACCTTCACAAACTTTCACTGACAATCCACATGATCAGATCCTCACGTGCGATGCCTAGCCGGCTAGGAGGAACACCTCCAAGAGTAATAAGCGTGAAGTCGAAGACCGAACATCAATCCCTAGGTGCTCAATCCAAAAGTCCTATCTCTCCATCTCTCTAAAATCAAATCTCACTCAAACTCACAAAGATTTGTACGAAATTTGAGGTGGAAGGGTTGAGAATCCCTAGAGATGCTATGAAAGTAGGTTTGAAATATGTGGCAACCAATCCCTGCAAGTGGGAGTGGATAGGGTTAAATACTCCCCTATTGCCAAAACTAGCCATTACTCACAGATTCAAACGTCGGAAACTCCGGTCGCAAAGACCAGAGACTCCGGTCACATTTGGTGTGCTGGCCGGGGAAGGGAACCGGAGTCTCTGGTCAGCGCGCACTGCCAGATAGACAAAGGCCGCTAGATTCTCCAGTCCTATAGACCGGAGACTCCGATCAGCTTTCTCTATCAAGCAATACACCTGAACCGAGGCTCCGACGCTACTACCGAAGAAGCGGTGATCCTATTGCACTCAGCCTATTTTCCCTTGTGTGAGGTCCCTTGTGACTCACTAAGGATCAAAGGAGCAAATTAAGCACTTAGACACCAACGTTGACTTTCACTTTGAACCCCTCTTTATAGTACGACATGCCTAAGGACTCAAAAGAAAAACTAAAGCAAAACGAAGCCTCTTTAAGCCTTTCATCCGCATTCGATCTTTTGTGGGGGGTTTATGTTCATCATTCGTATCACGGTGGGGACTAAAATCCTGCATCTTTTTCAATAGATTCATTAGTCTCCCATTAGTATTGTCATCGATCATCTATAACCCAATTAGGGGGCTTGATGCACTTTCACCCGCCTGCTACCATCCCGCTCGCCGCACGTCCGCGTGGCTGCGCCGTCATCCCAGCCGCCCGATGAGACGAGAATAGATCTGGAAAGTGTAATTTGAGCTAGGGTTACCGTTTAACATTTTAACCAAAATAAAAGTCCAATGGCCAGTGGGCCTAGACGTGGCGCGGTCCAGCAGCTGAATGCCTCGACCGCTGCGTCTTCTCTTGCTCTCCCGCGCAGCGCTAGCCAACGCCAGCTGTCATACACGCTCTTACCTGATCCAGGGGAGGGAACGTTAGGGGGTGGGGTTGATGAGGATATCATTCCTTCAGATACAAACACCAATAGTACAAAAGCTCTTTCACATCCAGAAAAGATTCAAGGATCTATTACAAGGGCACATGCGAGACAACTTAATTTTCTGGTGAGCTCTTTCCTTGGATTGTATGCTTCCACTATTGAAAATAGACTGCTACCTAATGCATGTGATGTGATTACTCTCAGGAACCTTGGAGTGGAGCAGCAAGCATGCACATCAACATCAACTGAAACTGATGAGCAAGATTATCAAATTCAAGACTCTAGTTCGATGTCTAGCAAACAGTCTAATTTCAAATGGCCATAGAGTATTCATACGGAGTCCATTTGAGGTGATTCAAGACTTCATGGAAAGCTTGTGTCATGCTCCTTCCAATGGATCTGGCCACACGTCAAAATTCCGTTTGATCACTCCACAATTTAGAAAACAATTATGTCCTAAATCTAACCTAGGTCATGGGCTTGTAATACTTTAGGCCCATTAGGGGTGCACCTCCTCTCCACCTCCACGCCTAGGAGGACATCCCCATCTCTCCAATTCACTTAAATAGACTTGTACCCTCTCCCAAACATATGGGGTTTTGTTTAGTTGTGAATTTGCATTTGCTATTCTACTTGTTTCTTGTCCATGATCGATTAGATTGACGACCTGAGATTTCAAGACCCCCATAGCTTGTTGTTGTTGTCTTGACAGATCGATTAGATCTGCCACTACTTCCTCGAGCTATACTACTTTGCGCTTAATCCCTACCCACAATTCAGATTGCACTTACTTTGCTCTTCGATTGCAACGCAGGAATAGACCTTCGTGGTCAGGTCAACCGCGTGTCACGGTTGATAATTACAACAGTGTGGTGTAGCGATTGCTTGGTGTCCCAGACTTGTTCGGTTTGTAGCCTTTGTCGTCAACATCACCCCATGACCAAATCGATAGTTATCATCTCACCAGAAGATCGGGCCATAGGCTAGCATATCATGGGTACTCGCGGCTAGAGCGAGGTATGGCGAGCGCCATGCCTCACCCTACCGAGTTCTCCGCCATTGCTTGACGCCGCTCTAGCCCCCTGAGCTAGAAGAAGAAAACGGGATAAGAAGGGAGAGAGAAAATATGTTTGAAGGGAGAGGGCTCTTTGCTCCGTGATTTGTGCTGGACAGTGCAGAAAAGGTACGCCCCTTTTTTTAATAATTACTACCATTGGCTTTCACTGTTTCAACTTTGACTACTAATTACTCTTAAATGATTAGATTACAAAGAATAAGAGCTTCATGCTTATATTTAAGACACCATATATTTTAATATACTAGCAACGTGCCCATGTGTTGCAACGGAAATTAATGGCGAGTTAGTTGAGGAAAGAGAGCGTGTGTTCTATAGACGGCCTAATGACACAGTGATGTGGAAGAAGAGAAGTGGTGATTGTTCGACAGTAGAGGGAGATGGTGGCACATCAAATCCTAGCCTAAGAGAGAATGTAGTCGACAGACGACCGAGTGGGGCGATGGTGTGGAAGGAGAAAGAGGATGGTCATTCGACGACACAGGGAAGTGGTGACATGTCAAAACCTAGCTGAAAGGAACAAAGTGGGAAGGAGTAAGCACTGAGCATAGCTGAAGCAGTCTGTTCAATTAAATTCTAGCTGGCACCAGGTGAAAATCTGCATTTTACAGTGAACTGAACAAAGAACTGTATCAAAAATAATCTGGTGTAGTTTGTTTTGGGTAGCAGAACCATTTGTGTAGTTTGTCCTGAAATTGTGTTGTTTTTTTGTGGGTCATTGGATACTTGGTAGTCCAGTAGTAGCGTTGTAAGAAAGAGCAAGTAATAAGCAAGTAATTGAATACCAGCAGAAGCGTTCTAAGAAAGAGCAAGTAATGAGTAGTAATTGAATTGAAGGAGCAAGTAACTGAGTGGGCAGGAGAACTTGGAAATTATCCTAGGGCGAAGAGTGCTTTGCTCTAGGTTTTCAAATCTTCTAGAAATCTGTGTCTGTTGATTTTCTGGAGCGGTGACCACACGTACAATAAGCTAAATCACACAAAATCCTACAAATAAAGTAATAACTATTATAAACCAATAGTTCCATTGAATAGATTCCAATTTTAGAAAAAATTTGGAAGTTGAACGAAGTCAAACGGAGCTACGGTTTGCTATATTTGAATTTCCGAAGTTTAATTGAATTTCTAGAAATTAGGAAAATGATTTATAATCTCTGGAAAAGAATATTCCGAGGGAATATTCTCTTGGTCTGACATGTGGGGCCCTCTGTCAGTGAGACATGGCGCCTCCAGGTCTCCAGTCCATAGTAGACTTAGTCTACTGAGGGACCCGAGGCGTAGTAGAGTGGACTTGGTCCAGTAGACCAGGGCTAGCGCGCGGGACCCACCGGTCGGTGGCACGACGCATGTGAACCGGGCGCATGCACGTGTGGAAGGTGGTTGTCGGCGGGCCGGGCACACGGCGGTGGACCATGGGGCCCACCTGTCAGTGACTCCGATGCGATGGACTGGGTGTACAATGCGGGTCCTACCTGTCAGTCTCACAAATAATAAAGAGAAGCCTAATTAGAGATTATCTAAGGTGGGGTCGCATGTCAGTGAGATAAAAGAGAGATTATGAGGAGGATTACTGTTTGCACATGGATTAAGCAAGGTGGGGCCCACTGGTCAGTGGCTCACTCCCTTACTTATCCCCCTTCTCTCCTCTCTCTCTCTCTCACACTTTCCTCTTCTTCGCTCTAATCCTCCTCGTCCTCTTGCTCTCTCTCCTTCTTCGCCGGGAGGCAGGGGGCAGCATGGCGAGCGGCCGCAGGCAGTGATGGCGGGACGGAGCGGTGGCAGTGGCGAAGGGAGGAGGAGCAAATTGAGGGAGTGAGATCGAGGCATACCACGACGGGAGGTTTGGGTCCCCCTTGGAGGAGGAAGCGGCGGCGGAGAAGGCCATCACCATGGGCGGTCAGTGCGCTGCTTGCCTTCTCCACCAGCAGCATCGCACCACCAGAGCTCCGCGCTACCTCTCTCGATGCGCCGCGCCTTCTCCCGTATGCCACCTGCCCACGCCAGCCACCTAAGAGCTGTCTCTGCACGACCTGGGAGAGCCGCCGCCGACCACTCCTCTTGTTGCGCTGCCTCTCTGGGCCAGAGTTCCGCCGCCTATTGCGCCGCAACGAGGAGCACCACCGCCTCCGCCCAGGAAGTTGCCGCTTCCTCTCCTGGAGCCGACGCCGCCAAGTCTCTTCGCCAAGCTCCAATCCGTCCCCACTGAGTAGCACGCCACCTGCATGCCGCCTGCACAAGGATGTGCCACTGCCGCCCGTGTACTCGTCTCCCAAATCGTTGCCACTCCTGACGAAATCAGGTTCAATCTCGTCACTTTTAGCTTCGATTTGTCTCGATTGCTCATTGTTGCAATCCATGAATCCTTGTGTTGATTTTATTGGGGTTGGAATGAGTCCGATTTGTACACAAATCTAATAGAAACCGTGTGATGGAATCGAATCAGGTAGGTGTCACATGAGGACGGATAAAGGTGGACGATCGGAAACAGTTTTAATTTTTATAATGAGACTTTTTCCGGTGCTTGGAATTAATTAGGACCGTTAATCGTCTCTAATCTAACACAGTAGAATACGAGGTACCGATGAAAAGGTACCTAAGGTACTAAAAGTGGAAGGTTAAAATGATAATTAGTTTATAGGATTAATTTGTGTGTTTAAGGGCAAATACGTATAATCCTCTGCGTCTCTCTCGCACGCGTGGTGAACTCACGTGTTCTTTCTTTTTTTTTTTTCCAAGTGTTCGTGTACCCGAAGGAGATGGACGCGGTGCTGGTGGTGGATCAGGGGGCGTACGATACATCGAGAAGATGCGAACGACGGAAGAAAAAAAGCAGATCGACGCCCGAGGCCTGACTCGTCGCGTACGACGCGCGCCGCCGCCTCCTCTCTCCTCCGCCGTCGCCTTCACTACCGCTTCCGCATCGCCACCGTCTCCCATCCTTTCCACCGACACTGCCTACTACTCGTCATTTCCAGCGCCGCCACCTCTGCCTCCCCATACGCCCGCCCCGCCGGCTCCTTCCTCCCCGATTCGTCGCCGGAGCAGTTGGGGATGTCTGCATCCGCCTCATCCTATTCCTGCGCCGCCGCCTCGTCGAACCCCCTGACGTCTAAATCCAGCCGCCAACTCCTCGCTTGGCGTCGGCTATTGCTGCCGCCGGCCGCAGCCCCTCCAGCCAGCACCTGGACCAGATAAACGCCCTATGCTCCACCGCCCTCCGCCGCTCCACCCTGCACTGGACGCTGCAGCCATAGAAGCCTTCTCGGCCCTACCCTTCCACTCCTCATACTGCGGCTAGCACGTGCCTGCTCCGACCACGGTGCTTCCCTCTAGGACCCTGTTGACGACGGTGACACCACCACGGCCTCCACTGAGAGGATGCGTTCATTTAAGGTGACAATTCTTCAGCGAGATCACCTTTTTCTAACTGCAAGGACAAAGCTTTAGCAATCTCTAAATGCAAACTTTAGCAACAAATCATTAGTTTCTCTTCAAAAATACTTTAATAATTGCCTGATTACATCAATGTACCTCCTCCTGTCGCGCCGATGCCGACCTCGGAGTCCTCGCCGCCGTCGCCTGCGCCTACGGCCACACCGACGCCGAGCTTGGCACCGTCGCCTGCTCCCTTGGTTTCACCTATGGCACCGGCGCCTGCACCGTCGCCGGGAGCTTTGGCACCTACCCCTGCTCCAACGACGACAACTCCGAGCTCACCACCGGCACCGGTGGCCATGGCACCGTCGCCGTCAACTACCCCTGGAGGCGTGACTCAGCCGTCGCCTGCTTCGGTCAGCCCGCCGTTGGGCACCGAGGGGGCAAACTCGACCACGCCGGCGCCGCCCGCAGCCAAAGATCGGAGCGGCGCTGTTCCGGTGGTGGCAGGCATCGTCACCTCGCTGGGAGCATACATCGGTCACACCATGCTAGCTATCTGAAGTGCTCTGCTTCAGCAGTGACGTGTTCTTTTGTGCAGTGTAAAGTTAAATTGAGTGGTATATTGTAGAGAGGATTATCTCTGAATTTGTTTTTATGTAATTACATTGGTGGAATAATAACAGTGAAATAATAAATTACTCTTGTTAATGTTATTTTCTATTTCTAATTTACCCTTTAAACATCAATGACTGATATTGCTTGATTTAGAAGGTACGTAAGGTACCTTCCAAGCATCGTAAAAGTGCTTTTTTATAATAGTAGAGATGAGCACGCATGTTAGAGGACGATCGAATATCTAAGGAGGTGAATACGTAGTTACTGCTGTAGTTCTAGTATAAGGGACGAGCCATGGAGATGATGCATCTTCTCGGCCGAATCCAGAATCGTATATTCGTTCCAGCCCGCGCAACAGCTGCACGCATGAGCTCAATTAGTTTGGTTGCCTGGTTGGGCCGGTCGGTCTCTGTTGGCTCTCGCCGTAATGTACACACCTAAACCGAACATCAAACAGACGACGGACGGGGAGCAAACGCGCCGAAGCAGAAACCGAAGGCATCTGTAACCAGACGGACGACCGGAAACACCGCTAATTTTTTAAGTAGTAGAGATGATAATTTTTTCGGTATTTGCATTTTTTCGCAAAAAAGTCAAATGACCAAAGTTTGAAAATGAATAGTGCCCAGTAAGTCCTTTAGATTTAGGTGGCTTGGAAATCATGTAATTGGTCCAATAACATTGTAAATTACATCTCCATTCTTTTCCCCGACAATAAAACGTGCTTGAATGGACCGTAACATACCAAATTTCTACCCGTTTTCGATCCAATCCGATGGACTTTCTACCCGACAAAAGTCGGGCTCAGCCTAGGCGTGCGTACGCCGCCGCCCCAGCCTTCCTGCTCCGCTCCCCGCCGGCACCTGCGTGTGATGTTCCTTGCTCAATATGTGAAGTGAATCTGATTTATATGTGGCAGCGACTTGATGGTTTATTTACCTGATGATACAGCGTATGGTCCTGATGATTTATTCAACTTCCTGGCAGTGTTTCCTGCCACTGTTATTCAGCTGATAATGTATTGGTCTTTGATCTAGATCTTGTGCGATACTACAGCAAATAGATTATTACTTTGACTAGGGAAATAAATTTTTGCATTTACCCAAACAAGTATTTACAAGGGAAAAAAAATTCCGGTTGTATTATAAGGGTTTTCTTGCTTCTTGGTGACCCAAGAATTACAAGTGTAAAAGATACTAAGCTCCCAAGTAGGCCTAGATTAGTTAGGGACAACCAAAATTTCTTCTGCTTTGGTACCAGGACATGCAAAGCCATGGATGCAGCTGAGACTTCCATGTTAGCAAGTAACTTGGCATGTCAGTAAGATCATGATTATTATTATCTAGGAAGACTGTTTAGACCAAGAACAAATGAAAGTAAATTATAGGAAATCATCATTTGTTACTGACAAAAGCTGCACGATAGGGATTTTGATTGGTGAGACATAAATAAGATAACACCAAGGAGAAATGAGCATTTCAGTGAAAAATTTTTTCTTAGAAACAAGGATGCTACAAATATATTATTGCAGAAACGGCACCAAGGCCGTTTCTGTTATTCATAGGTAACATCCCAGCAGCAAGAGGAGACAGAGCACCAACCACACACCACATTCCACTGAACTCACCCCCAACTAAATCAAACTAGAAACTCCCAAATTCTTAAGAAAAGAGCAGTGCCTAGGAATGCAAAGCATCCTCAAATCTCTCTTTTTTTTCATATCTGAACCTGAGAATAGAAACAATACAAAGAACTCCAATGCTCTCCTCTTTCAGGTCTCACAGCCGATCAAGATGCTAGCCAGCTCACTTGTTCGACGGCTCGCCATCGACAGCCAACGGGACGGTGCTAGCCATTGTGCGGTACTTGAGGGCGTACAGCATCTCCAGGTAGCGGCGGGTTTCACGCCTCTCCAGGTTGGAGACATACTTCCAGAATCCGTAGACGCCGGTGAGGGTCATCAGCCTCTCAGAGTAGAGCTTCCAGGTGTATCTGAAGCAAAGGTTGGCAAAAGATAATGTCAGCACTGCAAGAAAGACGAATATAGATTGCTGGATGTGTTTTGCATACTTCTCCTCAATACGCTGAAGACCACCCTGCGAGATCTTGGTCCAGTGGCTGGGGTCTTCCTGGCACTTCTCAAAGAACTCGACGAGCAGCGCCGAGGCCTTGTCACCCTGGTATGGGTCAATGTGGAAGCCAGACACACCGTGCACGATGATCTCAGCTGGACCACCATAGGCGGTTGCGAATGTTGGGAGACCACAGGTCATGGACTCAACAACAGTGAGACCGAAAGCCTCATAGAAAGCAGGCTGGAAAGGCAAGACAAGGTAAATGTGAGAACAGACAAAATTTCAATTCAACTATAATGTTTTTGCAATGAGAGCACATTGTTTAGTTACCTGCACAAAAGCACCCTTGGTGTCACAAATGTAACGGTACAGCTCACCGTTGCGGACACGGTTCATCTGGGCTGAGATCCAGCGGATGTGGCCATTCAGGTTGTATTGCTCAATAAGGTCGAACATCTTCTTGAACTCAGCCTGCTCTTCCTTGTCCTTAGATGGGTTGCCATGGTCACCACAGACAACCACAAGGTTAACCAGCTCTTGCAGGCGAGGGTTGCGGCCATACAGCTCAACCAGACCAGTCAAGTTCTTGACACGGTCAAGACGAGCCATGGAGAAGATGATCGGCTTGTTCCTGTCCTTCAACATAAACCTGCAGAAAGTACTCTAGTCAGACAACCAGGACGGCATGCATCACATGAATACAGATCAATCTATGCAAGAACACTTCTTACTTGTGCTCGTTGTTGTCAACTTCGCTGTAAAGCAACTCCTCAATCTCTGGGTGGAGAGAGGTGAGCCTCTTGTGAGACTCAGAGTAAGGGAAGTAGATGGACATGTCCGCACCAGGCGAGACAATGTTAAACTTCGGGTCAAAAACATCAATGCCGTGGACAACGCGGTACAGTCCAGGCATTGTGAACGCCATGTGAGACTCATACTGACCAACAGTGTCCTTGCTGAAAAACCAGAAAATGCCATTAGATCATGGAAAGGCAATTGCATTTTACGACAAAACTGACGGATATGACCAGGAAAGCTTTAGTTGTATAGAAATATTACTTTCCAGCAATCTCTTGGAAAGTACTGGTGATGATGAAGTCAGCGTGGTTCATAGCAATCAAGTCAGTGGTGAACTGGCATGAGAAGTGGTAGTGATCCTCAAACTTCTTCCAGTAGAGGTCAGAATTGGGGTACTTGGTTTTCTCAAGCGCATGGGCAATGGTACACTGCACATCACAGAGCAAGGCAACATGAGCACGAGTAATATGTAGTTAAAACACTTCTGAACAGAGTAGTTAAAATTCGTACATGAGTAACACCCATCTTGTGTGCAAGCAAGCATGCAACAAGGTTTCCATCACTGTAGTTTCCAATGATCAGGTCAGGATTGGCCTGGAGCTCTCCAGCAATTTCGTGAGCCACATCCTGACATCCATGAGAAAGAGTCAATATGAAGTTAATCTTTAACAAATGAATAACCAAGAAGGTGTGCCAGTGAGGTTAGGTATCTACATCGGTGAATGTCTCCAGGTACGGCCAGACTTCAAAACGTGAGATCCACTTGCGAACAATTCCATTCTCAGTTCTGAATGGCACACGAAGGATGTGGGTGTGCTCGGTGCCAAGGACCTTCTCAAGACGCTGACCACAGGTGGTGCCAGTTGCATCAGGGAGCAATCTGGTGACCTTTTCAAGACCAAAGAAAGTTAACTATCATATTGCTATAGCTGAGAAGTTGTATTGCACCATATCAGGTATCACACTTACAATAAGGATGCGTGGCGTAATGTTGAGACCTTGCTGCTTGATCCTCAGCAGCATCTCGTTCTCCATAGCACGGACTTGGTCCAAAATGTAGACAACCTTTTGGTAATCATAGCACAATGAATAATCAGAACAAGTTTAGTTTTATAAGTATGAATAGATGTCAAAACTGAGTAAGAATTCTACCTGGCCTCCAGTGTCAGGGTAACCCAGGACATTGGCTTGGGCGAAGTAACCATGGGGAGAGAGAATGACAACATTGAAGACCATTGGGATTGTTCCAAGGAACTTCTCAAGGGTGGATGGATCTGGGGCTTCAAGAAGGTCCAAAAGGAGGTGAATGGTCTCCTGTGAGCGCTTGGCACAGTCACCCCAACCCTTCTCCAGACCAAGTTCCTGGAACCTGTATTTTCCAATCAAACAGACATTTTTAATCACAACAATACTGCCAAATATATTCGGTAACTTCATGTCAAAATGCATTCCGGAGTTCATAATATGTAACAAATAATCAGTACCTGTGGTGGAATTCTGAGTACGGGGTGTCTGCTGAAAGCCCAGAAAGATGCTCCTCAGCCTTCCTTAGAGCACCTTGGAGAGCACTGAGACTGCGGATTCTGTCATTCAACATCATGGTCTGCAGAAAGAATAGAAGTTGATATATTCCACCAATTCAAAAGTAATACTTCCATCTCAAAATCAATTCAATCCATGTTGACATGCCCTACTATCAAGCAGAAAGAAGCATATTAAGCGTTGTTTTGGTGGAATTTTTTTTGTTAAGTTATATCACTGATTTTGTTGTTGTTGTTGTTGTTGTTGTTGTTATATCACTGATTTTGGTTATTCATTATCTGATAGATCAGCATGTAGCATCTCCAATCATGAATGGTGTCTATTTCATGAGCTAAACTAGACCAATATGTACGATTTGCAACTATAGCTTACAAGAAGTGCAAATGTAGGGTTTTTGTCAAAGAATGTGATAACAGATTAAACTACAGACTAAAATGGGCGTTGGCAGGATAGTGTAGCATGCAATCAACAAATTTACTGTCCATGCATCACAGATCTGCCTTAAAATTATTCGTTATTTCACTAATAAAAAATGTACAGGTATTAAGATGAGGAAACAATATGAAGTTAGTTTTACCATGCCCTTGTAGTTGTGTGCACGAAGGAAGTTGAGCAACGGGTACATGCTCTCCTTGTCATGGAAGAGCTTCGATGACAGATGCCTGTTGAGGAACTGAACACCATTGCCAATGGACTTTGACAGAGAAGGACGAGGGAAGGAGGCATTGAATGGCTCGAAATCGAGCTCAAGCACAAAGTTGTTGTTGGTGCTGAAATATACACCCAAGATATTACACATCATGTATCGATGAAAGAAAAATAATAAAATTAAGTTTTAAGCATATGCTTTTAATATCCCGATTATGCAGATTTTATACCTTCCTTCCACAAGCTGTTCCTTGAACTGCAAGTACTCAGGGACTGTCAGCAACTCAACAGCGAGCTCGCTGACATTGACCCTCACATACTCCCAGACACCAGGCCTTGGGCGGATGGCAAGGGCAACCCATGGGGGGATAACAATCGCCTCCTGTATGATAAAAACAATGACATAAGTTAGAGCAAGAGGTAGAGTAAAGATGGATCGCTGTGATCCAATGAAATCTGAATCTGATTTAAACCTGTGCACTCCTCAGGACATCCTCAAAAGCGCCATCCTTCAGCTTCTCACGCTCAGCCTCAGGGATTGCGTTGTTGTACTCAGCAATGATCTGGTGGGGCTGCAGCATTCCCTTTCCGAGGTTAACCAGCCTGCGCAAACAATAATGTCAAAAACAAAATCAGCCATATCTATCAAACTCAGCCTATAATATCTCAATAAGATATTTTAGCACTTCAGCACTTGGGCATAATTAAGAAAATTGCTATTAGCCACTTAAGGAACATACATAATCTGTTGGTGCACTGAGATGAATTAGAAATTCCATTGGAAATATGAAAGGACTAGTTTTTGACCATTTTGGACTTAATGAAATTGCATCGTAATCAGATCTATGCACTTGTACTACATAGATCTAGACAGACGTAGGATTTTTTTTTTTTAGGTTGAAACTTTGCTCCTACAACCAGCACTTGGACCAGTGCAGAATTCAGTCATTGTATTCAGTAAACCGTATATAATATAAATAAAATGCACATGCAGTCAGATCTACTACCAGTCCACAGTAATCCAAAACAACGTATTTCATCATTATTCAGTAGTCGTACTAGGTTTGTACAAAATGTTGGCTGCACAAGGAAGCATTTAAATATTCATTCAAATCAGGAATACTAACTACAAAATGATTGCATGCAATTCAGGATACATGTGCCCCTCCTGACCAGATCTGACAATTTCTAGAACAAAGATCCTATAGGAACATCTGAACATGCTGCATGTGACATCATCACCCAGAGTACAAAGCCAATCTATATACGGATCAACGGAAATCAGCACGAACCTGGTGAAGACGGCGACGAGCTCATTGGGGTGGGCAGAGAGGGAGTCGCCGATGCGCTCCCTGACGCTGTGGAGGCGGCTCAGGACACGGTCGCCGGCAGCTTCCCCCATTGCTGTCCTCTTCTTGGATCCTCAAGCCTGCACAAGCAACAACATCATCAGACACAGCATAAAGGTAGCAGATTTCTTCCAGATCCAGTGACACAAGCACTGCAGAAAAAATGGACTCCTAAAACCCCAAAGAAGTCAAGCCATAAACCCAACCAAAGACCACACCTTTGACAAATACTGGAAAAAAGATTGCAACTTTTTGATAAGCATAGTCCTACTAGAAGAAGAACACAACCAACTGAAATAGAAAAAAATAAAGAAAAGAAGAACACAAGTATCAGCTAATTGACCGAGAGAGGCATACAAGAATCAATGAAGGAGGGGAACAATGCTCTAGGCTGAGGACCGAGGAATTGGGTGAAGGGGGTAGGCGCGTATTTATGCAGATCTGAGGAGAGAAACCACCAAAACATTTCGATGGTTTCCAAGGCGGAAAAAGATCGTCGCTTCTTGCCACAGAGTATGCACCAGCTCACCATAGCCGTCGAAACCGAAGCTGGCAAGCTGGAAAGAAGAGTGACGCATACGAGCACCGCGCACTCTCCTCTGCTGCTGGTTCTGGACTCTTCCGAGCACGAGACCAGCATGGGATTGGGATTTCTTGTTGGCCATGACAAGAAGGTCATTAAGGTTGACACAGGTAATTAATCCTAAAATATCTTCTAGTGATAAGGAATCAATGAGTTATGAGGTTAATCCTGCCATTAGCAGCAGGACCCAAAATCTGTCAGTCTGTCGCCGGGCTCTGAGACAGAGGCACATGCAGAGGAACGGATAAGACAATGAACTTGTCAGGAAAGAGAGAAAAATCATCTAAAATGGTTAAAAAATTCAGGCGAAAAAGAAACAATCATAGGACATTACTGGATCTAACATTCTATCCACTTCAAAACTGAAAAAGAAAAATAAAAAGAAACCTTAAACCCAGGTGAGTTTCAGGCTTGCTTAAACCCCCAGATCCAGCAGCAAGATCACCATTAGATCTCTCCAGGTGGGTATCGACCATGTTCGCTAAACCCCAAATATTCAGTAGATCTCGTCACGGCGATGCTATCCCCTAACGCAAGAACGAGTAGGAAGAAAAAGCAGAGTTCTTTTTTTTCTGAAAATTTCAGGTGCAGGCAATTGCATTCAGAGGCAGCACCTCCCCCCTGAATCTGAACCCAAGAAAAAAATTTGGCATGACCTCCCCATGATCGATCACTCGCGAGTCCAAGAAAACCTCACAGGGTTCGTCCAGTTTCCTAATTCCTACCGGCCGGCGGCGTAATCGTGTTCCGGCAGCATGCATGCATGCATGAGCATGGTGGCATCCCATTACCGGCGCCGGCAGCATTTCGCACCGACAGTTCTAGGCTTCTAGCTCGACCGAGCAGGAAGACCCAAGAACAGAGCATCGCTCGAACAAGAGCAGAAGGAAGGAGAGAAAGAAATGCAGAGCTCCATTGATGATCTATCCATGGAGGCAGTTCTTTACCTTCCTCGGAGAGGGAAGAAGAAGACTGGAAGGAAGGCAACGGATGCCTTCCCAAGAAACAAAGTAAACGCAAATAAAATGAACGGGGTGAACGGAGGTGGAATGGATTGGTGCGAGGATTGCCATGGCCGGGGCCCTTATTTATACACGAGAAGGGGGGCTCGCCGGTGGGGCTCCCATCCGCCATGGCCGATATAAAAATGGTTGGTGAGTGCGGAGATAATTTTCTTTGCATTTTTGTTTTGATTTGGTGCCGGTTTTTGGATCGATTTCTTTGCAAGTATATCGGCATCATGTTGCTACTGTATACTTCTTGCCTGTGTTTTTTTTTTAGAAAGATCCTGCCTTGGGTTTTAGTGATGGGATTCGGAAAAGGCAGCCGGATGTATTCTCCCTGCACTAACATGAATGCAGGGGTAGTGTTTTTTTAAGGAAGGTGCATTTGGAGTTCCTTAATTGGTCTATGGAAGAAGAATATTGTGGTTTGTTGATCAAAGCATTGAGCAAATGAGTGTAAGTTTTGGATAGTGATTTGGGTTTTATGTTATTTGCGATTGGTGTGATTTGAATGTTCGTTTCATATTATTGATTAGTAGATAGAAGAAAAATATATAAGTTTAGCCGCATACGTTGAGACCGGTTTTATAGTGCCATTTGGATTTACATTTTTAATTGAATTTTTTTTAAAAATCAAAGCGAGCCATCTCAGCATAAACTAGTAGGACTATGATGTAATTTTCAACTTGAATCCTTATGTTGATCTATCCGTTAACATTCTATGACTATGTAGTTTAAAAGCATTATGGCAAAACCTACTTAGATAACATATGTCAAAACCAGCCTATACATTCTTTTGTGCTTGACACTTTAGGCACTTTAAACAGCTGCATGGCAGCATGTTTAAAGTTATTACAATGGAATAATCACTTGCTTCTGTAAATTCAAATACTTCTATAGACTAGGTAATATAAAATTTAAGTAGAAATTAAAAAAAAATTAAGACAAAAACTTAAAAAACAACTGAAAAATAATTGAGTTTTTTAAACCAAAAGTGCCCCCCTTTTAAACAAATAAAACAGATAAAAATACATGAACAGAACAGTACTGTATTTCGTGCGCTGGACTCTATATAGACTTCAAAAACTGCACTCTTCGTAGGCTGCTGCCAGCTAGGAGGACCCGTATGCAGAAACACAGTAGTGAGCTCACAAAACCACCGGTCCCCAATGTTTCTGACGCAACATTTCGCTACGCTCACACCAGCCGTTTTTCTTCTTCTTTTTTTCCTCACACCACGAGGAAAATTTTCGTCAGCTTTTCCGTACTCGAGGGGACGCGACTCCCGTCAAAAAAAAAAAGGACGCGAAAATTGTAGCCCAAGGAGGGGGGAGTATTTGTTGCTTTTTTACCTCTTTTTCACAGGGAATGTGAGATGATTACATGTTTGGGAGGCCCTGATCGGATCCGGGTTTTTGCTTGGGTTTGAAGCAAAGGTGGGTGTGGGGCTCCTTTTGCAGGTGGATCTACTCGGGATCCAACCCGATTTTTTAATTTTTTTTTTTACTTTGATCAGAACTTATTTACTTCAACTTTTCGCCCAAGTAAAAGTCTCTAAATAGAGATTAAATGTTTCCTAATATAAATATGGCGGAGCAATTTGGGGCCCGGGTTCGGCAATAATATATATATACATACATACATAATTTTTTCATAGAAAAATAATCAAATGTCATAACATGTATTTTATACTATAGATTTCATAGTTTACACTCTAAATGTTATTAGTACTCGTCCTCTATTTCATAAAAAAAAACTCGTTCTATAATAGAGTCGGAAAAAAGCAAGGGGATAGCTATATAATGTTAGACGGTTTTTTGGGTAAAAAACTTTTAAATGTAACTAAATTACATTATAACTATATTATATTTTCAAGAGTAAATTGCATCCATAGTTAGAACTTAACAGGTGGTTGTGTTTTGATACAAGAACTTGAAATTCAAGTATTCTAGTGCATTAATTTGATGAAGTGGTGCATTATTTTTTATCAAAGTGGAAGTCACACGGGATTTTTTGTGATATCAGCAGGCACGTCGACATCGATTACACAATATTACTCTGTAACTTTCAACCACATGCCACAACACACAAATCGTGAGAACCATCCACCTTGTTCTCCATCTCCTTCTTCCCCGAACTGACCAGTAATAAATTTATCGGCATGCCTCCATTGATGTAGCTCAGTGCAAGTTCTATCAATTGGAAACTCATGCTCAGCTCCAACAAGACACCAAAGCCACGAAGCCTAGCGATCAAAACTTCACAGAAAATGCCATGTGGCTTTCACGCGCCCGTTATTGTGGCAAAAACTCCCTTGTGGAACCCACTTTGGCCAAAAATACACCACCTAGCAAAGTTGATGCACTAGAACGTTTAAATTTTAAGTTCTTTCACTAAAACGCACCCATCTAACAAGTTTTTACACCATGAGTGTAATTTACTCATAGTTTCAATGTTTATAAGCGTTGCTGCTCAGTTGGCCACGAGAGCGTGCCTGCGCCTCCTGGGTCATGGGATCTCGATCCCCGCACACGCGTGTGTGCCTTTGAATTTTTCCATCTCGCCTGCACGATCTTGGTGTGAATCTGACGGTCCACAAATCTTGACAATTTTTTAGCAAATTTCCTAGTACAAAGAAGATAAGTGCAAATTAATACAGGGTAAAAACAAGACAAACCAAAAGTAAAAGGAAAAGAGCTAAGGGAGTTACAAACACATGCGCATGCACGAGCAACCAAACTTTAGGAGCTAGCCATCAAATGGTGGGAAAGACAACTGAAATCACACTGAAAATATGTCAGAATTTTTTTAGGCAAAACTGGAAATTTTCTCTAGGGGACAGATTACCCAACTCAAAGAGGTATGTGTTAGCTTCTAGCTTTTGTTGTTAGTGAAACACTTGTTGAATTGTTTCTCGACGTTGTCTAGTTCTCTACACTGTGTTAGACAGTATATAGTTATATACAATTGATTTGGTTCTTTAGGCTACCTCAAGTATTTACTTAATGCAACTTGTTCAAAAGAAACTATAAATTTTGTCTGATTTTTTTAGATTTATTACGACTATCACATAGTAATCATACTTATTATCGGATACGGTAACCTAACCGTGGGCGGTAAGGATAACCATATAGAAGTAAAGAACATCCATCTGGACCCGGCTCCGACATGGTATCCAAACCGTTACCGAATGGATTGGGTGGGCAATGCTGAGCTGGCATGCACGAGGGGGACCGCAGAGCCGTAGCTAATGGTGGATTTTCCTGGGGCCCACCGTCCAGGGCACGTGCTACCTCTCACTGCCCGACGGCATTGCCGGATCTCATGCAGGAGACTAACCCTGTGGTCCTCAGAGTGTCTGGGCCACTTGGCCCTGTTCCCCTTTAGCCTTTACCACTGTTGCAAAAAAATTCTCCCTTTTGGAGAGCACCATATATAGCTTTCTTTTTATCCAGTTTGAAGGTGTGTTGCTTAGGATATCACCTTCAATTTTCTTTCTTCTACTCAATAGCCTTACAATTTTCTTTGTTATAAGTCATTCTGATACGTACATAGTTGTAGGTTAAGTTTAAAATAATACTACCACCACTCCACTTGTTTGTTAAAATTGTATATAAATGAGCAAAGGCAGCTCACTTATGGGTGACATCATTGGTTTCAATAAGTTTCAAACACAATATGTTTTAGACGAGGACGCATGCATGCGATAAATAGTAGACAAGCTATAGGATTTAATAGGGTATGCGACGTCGCATCTAATTTTATTTGACGAGGAAGTTCAAGGTCCTACATACACTCGAGTCAACAATAACTTGTTCATGATACCTCAAGAAAGTAAGGAATCACTATCTAGCTGTAAAAAAAATTACAGATATATAGTATAGCTTTCTCCGCTACAAATGATCTCATATAAATGTACCATTCCCTTTAGCTTTTTTGGAGAATGGAAATGAAAATGCAAAACAAAACTGTCGGCGAAATGGGACAGGGGTCCCACATGCCCTGGGGACGCGTGGGTCATCAGGCCACGTTAGTTCCCCGGGGGTCATCTCTCCATCGGCCCCGGGCTCGTCCCCGGGGCGCCGTCTCCAGCGGCTTCGCTCTCGGGCTCGGGCACCGATACCCCGGTCCCGGGTGCCGATCCCCCGGTCCCGGATGCCGATGCCCGGGCCCGAGGCCGACCGACTCGACCTCAGGTGCCGATCGCCACGGCTCCAGGGGCCGATCCACCAGAAGAACTCGGTTGACCAGCTCCCCAACTACCTACATTAATGACGAGGCGACAGGGCCTGTTTCTCGTCACCTACCTTGCCACGCGTGGACGTCCCAGGACGGCCCCCCGTGAACATCCGACAATACCGTCAGAGCCTTTTGACTAAGAGGACCTCGGTTCTCTGCCCTATGGCAGCGGAGGGCGACGGCCTCTGTCACATCTCTGTACTCCAGCTGACATGGGAGGCGACAACCGAGACGACCAGACGTCAGCACCAACTCCGGCAGGGGAGACGTACGCTGTCACATCCCCAGAATCTCACCGCCCGCAGCAGCTGAGCAGCGTGACGACCCAGCGTGCAGCACCAACTCCGCCACGGGCTCAGCAGACGAGCGTGGACAAGGACGACAAGACGTAGCATACTAGCTCCCTCTCTCTCTGCGCATATGCAAGCTCGGCACTGTGGACTTCCCTGGGCTCTATAAAGGAGGATCCATGCCGCAGACGAAGGGAGGCAGCTCAAGCTCGAGCGATAGACAACAAAGCTCTCTCTCAGCCTCAAGTCCCCGGTGAGCTTCTGAGCTCCCGGGGGTCCTCCTTGTAAACTCCGACCCGCATTCATCTCTCTCTCTGATAGTCGAAAACACACAGGAGTAGGGTATTACGCTCCGGCGGCCCGAACCTGTCTAAACGCCTCCTGTCCCTCTTACGCGCGGTTGTCACGGTTCGGACGGTCCGATCCGCAGTTGGACGGTCCGAACCTCTCTCTCTCAGCCCGGGCCCTCTTTCTAGCGCCAACGGTTCGGACGGTCCAATCCCGAATCGGACGGTCCGAACCTATTGATCTCTCAGCCCGGGCCTTTCTTCTAGCGCCGATCCATCATACTGCTGATCTGACTGACGCCGACTTCGCCTGAGAACTACTCCCCTGGCCGAATCTCAAAGGGGGTCTCCTGACTCCCCGCCGTCGAGGTTCCATCCTCCGACAAAAACGAATAAAGAAAGAGCCGTGGCTTAAATTTGAATTTGAGAACAAATTTGATAAATTTAAATTAGGGGTTTTTATTGCTTTCTTCACTTAGTTTTGATTTTAGGACCACTATAAGCACAAGTTTATAAAAAAATATTCTCAAATTAATTTCCAATTTCTCATAATACTTATTTAGGTATGTTATATTTTGGAACAGATTAAGTATTTGTTAAGTGGCTTCGGTTTACAAGCCGCAGTCAAAGAAATGCCTGCCAAGCAGGCCCCAGAACCAGAGCATCTCACCATATAAGATCCGGATCTGCCATAATTACCACGTTGAGTGTACACACAATGGCCGTTTGCCGTTTTCACCTCGTTTAGTTTATTCCTCTGCCCAGCCTGGACGTACGGTTTTCCGTCATGGACGGGCAAGTGAAGAATACTGCTGCACACGGTCGCAGGAATCCTCGACTAACAGCCCGTTCGCTTATTTTCTAGTTTTTTTAAGTA
The DNA here is from genome assembly GCA_003991445.1 of Oryza meyeriana var. granulata. Classification (NCBI taxonomy): domain Eukaryota; kingdom Viridiplantae; phylum Streptophyta; class Magnoliopsida; order Poales; family Poaceae; genus Oryza; species Oryza meyeriana. Next base: position 348,835 of record RYFJ01000370.1, on the reverse strand, counting down.
TGTTTTTTAATTGCGAGACGATATGATTTTTTAAAAAATTTATATAAAAGTATCTATAAAAAATTAAATAGATTTATTTTTAAAATTTTCAATAGTTAATATTTAATCAATTACATGTTAATAATATTTTTTATTTTACATACAGCTTATAAACTAGGATAATAACCTAATTCAAATACCCCATAAATCCGTGGTTTCGCCCGTTGCAGGAGACCTTTTCATTCTCAGCTACCGTCCTGAACCTGAAACGGCGACGGCCGCTGTTCCCATACCTGGAGCACACACAGGTTTTGTTTCGATCTCTCAACGGTGGATTTACATTAAAAAAAAAACTGCGTTTTTTCGCCTCTGATACGGCCGCATGTGCGGTGCAGAGGCAAGCCGTATATTTTTTTCTAAATTTTAGGAGAGGAAAGTGCATGCATGTGTACAGTCTCGGCCGGATGGATGGATCGGTCGCCGCGTAGCATCATTGATTCCTCGCCCGTTTCTTGAGGGACAAGATATACAGTGTGTTTAAATTGACTTATCGCACTAGTTTGTAAGCCGTATATAAAATAAAAAATATTATTAGTACATGATAAATTAAGTATTAGTTATTAAAAACTTAAAAAATAAATCTATTTGATTTTTTAAAAACACTTTCATATAAATTTTTTTTATAAAATACATACCATTTAATAATTTAAAAAACATACTTAAAAAATAAGAAAATAAGCTAAGCTTATAAACTCCTTCCAGCGGCCGGGTAGTCGTAGCACGTACTGCAGGCTGCAGCTGAAAAAATGATGGAAAAGTTGCAGCTGCAACTTGCAAGGGATGGAAAAAGTTTGGTTGGAGGGTCTCCTACTGTTGATTTGTAGTAATTTAGTAGTACTCCAGTGTTGTGCTGGAGCTGAACGTCCACAAGCTGGCAAGATAAGAGGCGCCGACACCACCATTGTTTGGGTGTTCCACTTTACCGGCGTACCCTTTTCTCCGTCTCTGTTTGCTTCTTTACATGTCCTCTCTCTTTTTATTGACCAATGTTATATAGGTCGTGTAAAAATTAGTAACTCTCTATATAACAAGATTTTCATTTTTTTTCAAGGGATAAGAGGACTTTAACATTCGTGCGAATACCGAACATTTACTATACTCCTCCATCTTGTTCACTTACTCCCCCTCCCACCACTTTTTGGTGGTTGGCAGTATGATGACCTCTATGTCCTGTTTTTAATCTCGACGATTCTGTTCTAACAATTCTCTTACCACTTCTTCGATTTAAAGCCTTGGGCCACCTGCCTCCCTCTTCCTTGGCAGCTCCCACCACCAAATTTCATCATATCTTAGCTAGTATCACATCATCCCGTTACACTGCCATCCTCCTCCACCCCCATAGCCTTAGGGAGCGATTGGGAGTATCAGTTGAAAAAACTTCTCGATTTCTATGAGCACGTTTTCCAAACTGTTAGATGGTTTTTTTTAAAAAAAAATTTATATATAAAAATTACTTAAAAAATTATATTAATCTATTTTTCAAGTTTAAAATAATTAATACTCAATTAATCATGCGCTAATGGCTTACTTCGTTTTACGTAATCTTCTTTCTCTTCTATCATCCCTTATCTTCGGACTATCTCTTAGCTGTGTTGTAGTCACCTTAATGCCACATCGTCGAGTTGCCACTGCCCCCACCAACCTTGCCTCTTAGATAGAGCTTGCCCCCTCTTAACTCTTAAGCGCGATATACAACCATGATATTGGAGCTCCAGCATCCTCGAGAAGACACAAAACCATAAACTTAGCACATGTTATAGTGCAATAATATATGAGTTAAATTAACTACTTTCCCCGTTTTAAATTACTTGTCGTTTTAGCTTTGTTTTAAGTCAAATATTTATATCTTTCACCATCAAATTTTAAAAATTTTCATAGTTTAACAACATGCAAAATATATATTATGAAAGTATTTTCTATGGTGACTCTAAAAACATAAATCATACGATGTTAAACTATACGGGTTCCTATAAATTAATGGTCAAAGATATAAATATTTAACTTAGGACAAAGCTAAAACGATAAATAATTTGAAACGGATGGAGTAGTATTTTCAAAAAGATAATTTAGCTGATGAATACTAAAACAAATATTATACTGTATATGGTGAAGGAAAGCGTCAACATGGAGAAAGCGAAGCTAATAATAAACGAACTAAAGGGGCCTCTTGCTCTTCACTTTCAATCCATCCAGGGGCGGTTCCAGAGGGTGGTCCGGGTGGGCCTTGGACCATCATAGAATTTGGCCCATAAGTACCCCTACCCTCAAAAAACCGGCCCACTAACTCAATAGCCCAATACTATAGCCCATTAGGTCTTGGAAGGGAAGCAGCAGAAGCAGAAACTAGAACGACGCCTCCTGTCGGAGGATGAAGCTCCAACCGCGGGAGGTCAGGAGACACCCCTTTGAGATTCGGCCAGGGGGGCTGTTCCCCAGGCGGACGCGGCGTCCGGTGTGGGTATCTGTGCATGGGCCCGGGCTGAGAGACGAAGGGTTCGAACCGTCCGATCCGGGTCCGGACCGTCCGAACCGTGATAACCGCGCGGGAGAGAGGTCGATCGTCTGGAAGGCGGAGAACCGTGGGGCACAGAGGAGACGGGAGGCGTTTAGATAGGTTCGGGCCGCTTGGAAGCGTAATACCCTACTCCTGTGTGTATGCTATGTAGAGGTGAATATGGTTTTGAGTGTTACAGGTCATTCCCCGGCGAGCTTAGGAGCTCGAAGCTGGGGAAGAAAAACAGTGGCGACTGTGTGCGATCGAAGGCCGGTCCTAGCCAGAGAGCGGTTGCTAATGCTAAAGCTTGCTCTCCTCCCTCTCTCGTCGGCTGGGATCCTCCTTTATAGAGCAAGGGAGTCCACAGTACCAGCACACCGAGAGAGAGAGTTTCTGGTGAGTTCTCCGGTCCTCTCCTCCGCCTGCAACGCCTGCGCCGGAGTTGGTACTGCTCGTCCAGTCACACTTGGTCAGCACGTCGCCGTGAGCGGATGGAGCATGGAGATGGGACGGCACCTGCCTCCGCTGCCAGGGCGTGGACTTCCGGAGCCTTCTTAGTCAAAAGCGCTCTGCCTGTACAGGGAATGGAGCAGGCGTCGGGGGCAACACGCCCTGTCACCTTGCCGTCGGCTCGCCATCAATGCGGCGGTTGGCACTGGCCAGCTCGGGTCAGCCCGCCATTAATGCGGTGGTTGGCGGCTGACCAGCTCGGGTCAGCCGTGCGCCTAGGCTTCGAGGCTGCAGGCTCCGGACCCGAGGAGAGTACCGGGGAATGTGGGACCCCCATTCCCGTTTCGCCGACACCTCCCGACTCTCGACTCCCGCATTGTGCATCGGTGCCGCGCCACCCGCCGCCGCCTCTCGACTCGGCGACTCCAGACCTCGCCACTTGTCGCCGCCTACTGGTCGGCCGCCGGTCGCGCGCCGCGCCACCACCAAGGAGCAAGGGAGCATCAGCACCGGCGTCCGGGGCTTCCCACACTCGCAGGGCACAGGCCAGTGTCCACCCAGGCGCCCAGCTGGACAGGGTGCATTGGCGCACGGGCGCAGGGCGCATGCCTGCAGCGCCGGCCGCCGGCAATGCGTCGCCGTCGACCCGTCGTCCCCTCGGCGGCTCGGTGCCAGCCTCCTCGGCCTCTACGGCCTGCGGCTTGCCTAAGCTCTCAATTCCTCAAAGCCTCAAAGGTATAACTTCCTATTTTGGGTGAGATTGTAGTGCGAATTTATTTCTTTGTCTATTTAATTTGTGGTGCAAATTACAGTGAGATATGAAAAGGAATGGAGATATTGCATCACTCTTTCGGAAACAGGAAGCAAAGGCAAAGAAGAAGGCATCCTCTTCAAATCCTGTTGAAGAAGAAGCTCAAATTGAAGAAGAGTTAGTTCAAAGGCCACCTGTAACTAAAATTGTTGAATCAACAAATCAAGAACAAGAAGCACCTCCAATGTATGATGTTAATCACCTTCACTTTGATCCAGGATTAAGGCCCCCTATTGGAAGCTATGATGTCAATGAACAAGATGTTATTCGGTGTGCATATATTCTGAAAGGTCCAAACCAACCTTATTCACATGATTTCCCAATTAGGGAAATATATGGTAAGAAGAGCTACTTCAATTTTGTTTGGTTTCACAAGTATCATTGGCTTGAATATAATATTGCAAAGGATGCTAGGTTTTGTATGATATTTCTTGTTTGGTAGCGAAAGTAGTAATTTTGTTAAGGATGGTTAGAGAAATTAGAGCAAAACCGAAGCAGTTGACAAACATATGGGGGGTGTAACAAGTGCTCATAATAAAGTTCAAGAGAAATACAGTCTATTTGTGAAAGATGGTTCAATTGATAATGTCATTGTGAAGGTGTCAAATGAGAGTGAAATTCGTTATAAGGCTAGGTTGACCTATTCACTTAGATGTCTAAGATTTCTTTTAAACCAAGGATTGACATTCCGTGGACATGATGAAAGTGAAGAATCTAATAACAGAGGGAATTTTATTGAACTTTTGAAATGGCTTGCTAAAAACAATGAAGAAGAAGTTGGATGGTTGGTTTTGAAAAATGCTCCTAGAAATTGCATCTTGACTTGTTCTAGCATACAAAGAGAAACTATCCAATGTTGTGTCGGTGAAACTACTAAGCGCATCATTGATGATATTGATGATGATTATTATGCCATTCTTGCTGATGAGTATAGTGACATTTCATATAAATAACAACTAGCTCTTTGTTTGCGTTATGTTGACAAACTTGGAAAGGTATGTAAGCGGTTCCTTAGAGTAGTTCATGTAGCAAATACCACTGCTATGACACTTAAGAAAGCAATTCAAACTTTACTTACTGATCATCACTTGACTCCTTCTCAAATCCGTGGTCAAGGATATGATGAGGCTAGTAACATGAAAGAAAAAATTAATGGGCTGAAAACATAGATTATGAAAGAGTCTCCTTGTGCCTATTACATCCATTGTTTTGCACGTCAGCTCCAATTGGTTCTTGTTTCTGTTGCCAAGAGAAATGATGATAGTGTGTGGTTTTTTACTTGCTGAATATTATTGGCACTTCTTGTAAGCGTCATGACATGCTTCAAGATGTTAGAGTTCAAAAGATCATGGAAGCACTTGAATTGGGTGAAATAGAAAGTGTAATTGGATTAAACCAAGAGATGGGATTAGCCAGGCCCGGTGATACTAGATAGGGTTCTCATTTCAAAACAATATTGTATATTATTGGTATGTACTCCACAATTCATGAGGTGCTCATAACTCTTGGAAAAGATCCCACACAAAGAGATGATTGGACAATAATACATGCCGTGGTTGGAGCATTTGAATCATTTGATTTTGTTTTCAGTGCATATTTGATGTTTGTTATTCTTGGATATACAAATGAGTTGTCTTTGTCTTTGCAAAAGAGAGACCAAGATATTGTTAATGTAATGTCACTTGTAACTTTGGCCAAGGAAAAAATGCAAAAACTAAGATCCAATGGATGGGAGGAATTCTTTAAAAGAACTGTTGTTTCATTTTGCACTAAACATAGTATTCAAGTTCTTACCTTAGAGGGTAAATATATGTCTCATGGAAGATCTCCACGGTTTTATCCGGACCAAACAAATGATGATCATTTTAGAAGAGAAGTATATATTGGTGTGGTTGACAAAATAAGCCAAGAACTTAACAGTAGGTTTGATGAGATTAATATGGAGTTGCTCATTTGCATGTCAGTATTAAATCCATTCAATTCATTTGTTTCTTATGATACAAAAAAGTATGTAAGCTTGTCATGTTTTATTCAAAGAAATTTTCAAGCATGGATTTGATAAGACTTGAATTGCAACTAGAGAATTTTATCGATGATATGAGAAAGGATAAAAGATTCAAAGGTCTAGAAACTCTTGCCGAGCTCTCTATTAAGCTTGTTGAAACAAACAAGCATGTTCTTTATTATTTGGTTTATTTGCTTCTCAAATTGGTATTGATATTACCTGTTGCAACAACAAGTGTTGAGAAAGTATTTTCTGCATTGAGTCTTGTGAAGAATAAGCTGAGAAATAGTATGTATGATAAATTATTGAATGATTGTTTGATCATATTTATTGAGCGGGATATCTTCACTCAAGTTAGTAAAGAAAACATTATAAAGAATTTCATGTCTATGAAGACTCGAAGAATAGATAAGAAGTAGTACTGTAATCTTTTATCTATGTACAATATTTAACTTATCTATAATGTAACTTTTATAAATTCGAATCTAAATACTGATTTTAAGCAATTTGTGATGCTATGAGATACTATCGCTATATTTATATCGTATTTTGACTAAATTTTACATATGTATATTAAGTGTCTTATGTTATGAAAATTTGACACATCAAAATGGACCACCCAACAAAAAATTTCTAGAGCTGCCACTAGATCCATTAGTACCTTAATTCCAGTGGTGAGAATTAAGACCCTATTAACATAGGATGAAGTGGCTAATTAAGATGCCCATGTGGATTTAGTGATCCAATTAAAGATGGTTGCTTGAACTTGGAGCATCGAAAGTGACACTTTAGATCTCGATTGAATCCCCTTAACTGCCTTCTCATCCAGTACAGCCCTAGACAAATAATGCCGCAAAAATCTCTGCATCAACCGAGCTGTATCAATTATCCTTTGTTTTGTGTTACAATTTTTTATTGAAAAAATATTGATTAATATACGTGTTAATTACTCCTAAGAAGTTCTGTACGTACTAATTGGGATCCACTGGAATTTTATTTTGTGTGTTGCGCTGCATGTGTCATCAGAACAAATGGCAGTAGTACTCTACTCTCCCATGATACAGTTCGGCAGGGTGCTTTTGTACAGCGTTAAAGCAGACCATTATGAACAATAACCTACCCATAGTTGTGATTAAATAGAACGGTGTTGTTATTCTAGTTAAAAGAAGTTGACAATGATGTTACCCTAATAGCTCCGTGATGTCATCCGAAGTTATTATAAGCAGAGAAGAGCTAGTGCTTTTCGCTTTTGAGAAAAGGATGGAAGTATTGAATATTGCATACGAACACATATCATACACAAACAGCATGTACAACATATAATTTGTGCATTCTTTTATCCATTCTGAAGTCACTTTTCACGCTTTGCTTCCTAGCAATTTTTTCACTTCGTATTTAAGGTGCAAATAATCACGATGTAGCTCAACTTTGTCAACCTGACCCTCTTTTATTCACCTCTAAGTTCTCGACATCCAGTTATATAAGATTACTAACATAACATATTGTCCATACATTGTAATATAACTTTTTTACAAAAAATATTGTCACAAACCTTTTTCATCATTTTCGCATATCAAATCTCTTAATTTCTGCATATACCTTTCAGTTCGTAGGTGGATTCTTTGGCCCGCTTATTCTTTTTTTTTCCATAAAAAAGTAGGGAGGTGAGCAGGGGGTTATAAATATTCACCACTTATACTCACCACTTGCTTCTATTAAGATAGTATAGAAATTGAAAATTTGGGTCTCAATGTCTCACATTTGACATGAAATTAAAGATATCTTCATCTCTTGAAAAAAAAAAAAGAGGGTCCAGATCGTCGCTTATGGCCAGGGCCGGTCCGGAGGCACTTGAGCGAGACAAAAGTGAAAGGTCCTCCTTTTACAAAACTTCAAATAACATCACTTACCTCGATTATTCAATTCTCTTCTCTTAACCCTTTCTAACATGGTCAATCCAGCTTAACAAAATTCTTTTCTCTTAGGTTTTTATAAAACTTAAAACAGCATCCTTTACATCAATTATTCTATAGTATTAAACAGTGAATCAGGAGTTCATTCAAGTAGAATATCGAAGATATCAACTGCGAACTGATTGGAAATCAAGATACTTGGTTCTGCACCTCAATTAACACAGGGTTCTCTAACACAATTATGAAATAAGCAGTGTTCCGCTTAAAAAAAAAAAGAAAAGAGGTAAGCATACTTCTGTTGGTGGCGTGCCTCCCTGAGTCATTAGCAACATTCTATTGATTATTTGCTCCATACTTTTAAAAATATAATTTCTAAAAATTATACTTTATTATATTACTTAGACCACTTGTTCTAATATATTTGTCAAGTTTATTTATAAAAATATCTAATTTATCTCTAAATAATTTAAGGGTGTGTTCGTATCTATCCAAAGAGGGAAAAAAACTTCTCGTATTCCGTGAGTATGTTTTTCGAACTACTAAACGGTGTGTTTTTTACAAAAATTTTATATATAAAAGTTGCTTTATAAAATCATATTAATCTATTTTTCAAGTTTAAAATAATTAATACTTAATTAATTATACGCTAATGGCTCACCTTATTTTGCGTGATTCTCTTTCTCTTTTCTTTTCCGTCTTCTCTCACTTCCGAACTCTCCCTACCTATAATCCATAACAAAAATTTGATGAATCATCTATTTCAAACGCCAGCGTTCATGGATCTATATGGTCACTCTTCTTGGCTTTGCCCTGGAACAACCCTACTTTAGTACCATACCTACTCTTTCGGTAAAAAACATAATATTACACATATTGTATTATTGTTGAGTTTAATTTGTATCTATTTTTAAATGGAAAAATAAAATAGTACTTTTGGTTGAGTGTACATTACAAGTATTTTGGATGTATCTAAAGTACATCGTAAGCCAATCTATGATGTCACACATGAGATTTTTCAAAACATATTTGAGAGTGCAATGGATATGACATAAGGACATGTCAACTCCACAATCAGTAAGGGTCGATCAATACCCCCACTTTTTTTTTTTGGTCTTTTTGAAGTCATGGGCAAGAGCTCTGCCATTTATTTTAAGTAGAAAGAGGTGGACTAGCACTAGCAAGTCTGCGGCTACATGCAGGGACGGAGCTACATGAGGCGAGGGGGTTTCATGCATCCGGTTAAGAATTTTTTTTAACTATCGTTCGTCTATCTATTTAACTAAGTCAAATATTTATAGTGGAGTAGTTAATTTAAATGGAGCAGGAAGCTTGTTTATAGGTATGTGTATGTGGTGTGTGTACAGTGGTGTGTGTCTTCCTTGTAATAGGAAAAAAATCCAACAAATGTCAAAAGAATCAGAGAAATAAACTCATACAAGAAGTACTTGAAGGAGGATCATGCAGGCAATATCTCTTGACAGAGCGGTTAGGACTTATCATATCATCGGTTGTAGCTCCCACTAATCACGGAGTACTACAATTTTGCTTCTTTTACAAATGCAGATGCCCTTTCCTTAGCTTTAACCTCAAGAAACGTACCACAGCTGCTGCATGAGAAAAATATCTTCTACTATCAGGGGCCCAGCCATGATTGAACTAATAGCTCATTTGCATCTAACTTAAACCCCATTAATTGTTGTCAAGCCACCAACTAATTGACCTCTAAGATCTAAAAAGGGTGAGCAGCAGCTCAAGGCTTTCAACGTACAGGAGTGAGCTAGAGTGGACAATTAGCTACGGTCCCATGAGCTGATTTTAATTCCTTAACTGCATTGTGTTTTGAGTGGGGAACCAAATGAAGCTTGCATGGAACACAGTTCATGAGAACTAGCTCAACTATATATTTTCTTCTTTTCTTTTATTTTCGCATAGACTATTTACCTGGGCATTATGGTTTTAATTTAAAGAATGAACCAATACTTTCACCATCACGATTCAGATCATGAGTCCCTTTCTTTTGGTGAGCAGAGATCGTAGATCTGAACCATCGAGGGAGTAATTAAAATTGTCATGTCATTCTTATTAGTCTAAGGAACGGCTCTGTTTTTCTCTTGGGTGAACAGAACAGGTTGTACCGAACTATACTGATCAACAACCAGATTGGTCCCCTTCAACAAGAGAGTGTCTCTTCTACCTTAATTAGCTATACCCTTTGAAAAATAAAAGCTACCAAGGCAGCAAATAGTAGATCTGACATTTGCATGCATGTTCATCTTAATTTGTTTAGTGAATGAGTGCATGTGTGTGCAATGCTGACTGTCAATCCTTATCCGATTAGGCTAGCCTATTGCAGATGATGGTTTGTTTGTTTATGGTTTCGTCTTGATCAGCAAGTCCGGGGTATTTTTTGGCTACGTTTGGTTACTCTCACTTTTCGTCAACATGCTTTTTAAACTACTAAACTCTACGTTTCATACGAAAATTTTCTATACAGAAATTGATTTAAAAAATCAAAAAATCTATTTTTTCAAATTTATAATAATTAAAACTTAATTAATCATACGCTAATGATTATCTCGTTTTACGTGCACTAAAAATATCAGTCCAATGATCACCTTCAAATGCAGCCCTTTGTTGGTCTGAATAAAAATGTACGGAGGATGGAAGAAGCCCAGCTAAGTAGCCGTTGGCCTCATCTGCTCTCTCACGAGTCATGATCAGCGTCGCATATATGCGTACTTGCATGTGCGTTGCGGCTTATAATTCTCATTAGTAATATGTATACCGTGGATAGATTAATTTATTTGAATTTGATGAGTTTAATTCACAGGTGGACTCAATTTGATTAATAGAGTTAATTAGGAGATATATTCCGACGATCTGAATAGAATTAGGACGATTCGATTGTAGCACAGTTTAGATTGGTACCCATACAGCTTGATTTCATTTGCGGCTTCATTCTCTTCTCTCACTGGTGGATTTAAAAAAACCCCGAATTAATTTGGGTCGTAGGTGCAAGGATTTTGGGTTTGACTGGTTACTATAGGCGTGATCAAAATTTTGGAAATACCGATCTGCATAGTATCATCAATTTCAGTATCAAATCAAACATATTCTATTTTAATTCTACTTTACCAAATTTCGGTAGTGACGAAAATTATCTAAGCTTAGTCTATACATATTCTACTTCAACACTATCAGAGTTTTCATAAGGGATCAATGTGACAAAACCTTAGTTACATAACCGTTCTGCGGCGCCACTTGGACTTGAATGCATAGACTGGCCATGACATGGTCCGTTCCAAGGAATATTCCTGTAGCTCGTGTTGGCATCTAGCTCTACACTTAAAACTTGAGAACTAAATAAATTCATAAAAGCCATCCTCCTCCACTTATCAGTACGTAAAGACAAGCACAAGCCCCTAGCCTCACTACCCATAACTTAGCTCATTGCTGCATTCGCCTTTAATCCTTGAAGAAAAAAAATCATGCCAAGAGAACAAAATTGAGCACGGCTACACGTGCTTAAAAGGTCCTTACAAAACTCTTACAAACAAAGTTATTAACCGTTTGATTTAAGTAGCGATAAGTTACAAAAAAAAACTAAATTTACTCATAGCATGCTACACCAGTGCTTGTAAGAGTTCTGTAAGAAAAATTCTAAGAAAAAAAAGCCTGAATTAACCCCTAAACTTTTGCGTAAGTCTGATTTACCTCCCTCAACTCTAATACAAGACATTCTATATCCCCAAACTCTTCAAACCAAACAAATTACCCCACTAAGTTAATCCAGAGTGGTCACACATAGTAGTCCAGTTAGCCAAAAAAAATAGTAGGGCCCACCTGTCAGTAATTCCTCTACTTCCTCCTTTTCTCTCCCTTCTCCCGAATCAGGTGGGCCGCAGATGGCCCCTCTACCACCTCATGCTGTGGTTTCCCTCCATCCCACCTTAGAGCAAACAGCTTCCTAACCCCTTCCTCCTTAGTGCCAATGGCATCACCCTCCTCCTCCGTCGAGCTTAGCTTGCTAGATCCAGATGTGCCAAGGGGAATGATTTTGCTTGCAACACCCCAACCAAGTTGAAGCCTGTAGTAGTAGTGTGGTTTAGGCCCAAGTAGCCAGAAGTGGTTGTAGTAGTGGTGGTTTAGTATCACCTTAGAAGGTTAGGTGGGTGAGGACATGCTTGTAAGCCTCTGTGCTTCAACCATGGTAGCCTGGGTTAATCCTTTTACATAAAGTGAGGACGGAAGTATAAGCGGGGTACTATGCGAACGTGTGCCCGCTTAACGTGTACAACGGACTAATATGGATTTTGGAGACAGGGTGTTACAGATGGTACCAGAGTATAAATCTTCGTTGTACGACGCATGTGCATTTGGACCATGGTATACACCGGGGAGGGGGAGGGGGGGTTTTGAGCCTCAGCCGTGTGCCCGTGTAAACGGTGAGCTACTAGAGCGTCAGCCCTTAAGGGGGGGTGATTGTAACACTCCAACTCGTTTGACGCCTATAGTAGTGGTGTAGTTTAGGTCCAAGTGGCCCAGAAGTGGCTTTAGTAGTGGTGATTTAGTATCGCCTTGGAAGCTTAGGTGGGTGAGGGCCTGCTTATAAGTCATTATACTCCAACCAGTATACCCCGGGTTAACCCGTTTACACAAAACGAGAACGAAAGTGTAAGCTAGGTACTACGAGAACGTGGACCTGTTCAACGTGTAGAGTAGACTAATACGGATTTTGGAGGCAGGGTGTTACACTACTCCTCCAGCTTCTGTTCCTGCGGTGGCATTGGGATGGTGGAATGGCGAAGAGTCGCAGCCCGGTAGTATTTAAGCGTAGCCAGGTGACGGAGAGGGTTGGACTAGTGGGCCAAGGAGGAGGAGGCTCAGCAGGGTACGGTCTAGTTGGCGGAGGAGGCAAAGCGAGGCATGGCCGAGTGACGGGGACGCCGTCGGGCATGGCCAGGGTGCGGCTGCATGATGGCAGAGTAAGCAGGCCGACCGCCGATGACAACAGCTAGCTAGGGCGAAGCCAGGATGAGAAGCTATTGGTGATTCATTGGTGTCCCGTGACACCACAAAACACCCCTAGCTCCGTCCCTGCAACTAGCCGAGCTCATGGAGGACGATGACCGGAGCCTGACATGAGGACCGTTGGGAACTCGCCACCACTCATCCTATTCCATAGCCACTTCTTCAGTGCGCCGTTGACGCCCCTCTCCTACCTCACACGACTAATCCTCTCCTCTCCCTTCCTGGATTTGCTTTCCTGGCGACGGTGGCTATTGACGGTCGTTGCTAGCTCGATCGGAGGCGGAGAGCAATGGAGAGAGAGGAAACTAAGGGAAAAGAAAGGCAGACCTGACAAGTAGGCCCCCTCTGATTATTTATATATATATATATATATATATATATATATATATATATATATATATATATATATATATATATATATAAAATTTACTAGACTACCACGTCAGTCAAATTACCACCATGTGTACGCCACATAGGACCAATACTGCTTTGGATCGAGTTTGGGGGTATTTTGTTCGGATTGAAAAGTTCAGGGTTGAAATTGTGTGGTTTTAGAGTTTAGGAGGTAAATCGGAACTTTTTCCAAACCTGTATATGTGTAGCCTTTTCCAACAAAATTAAAGGGAAAAGTAGCATCCTAAGCCCCATCTGTAGGAGTATGCTACTCCTAGCATTGTTGGACTTGAACCGCTAACAATGGACGGCGATGATTTTTCTACGCTTTTTTTCCTTTTTTTAAGGACAATGACGTTGAGAGAAACACATCGAATCGGTGTGACATCCACATCACGCATAGCTATAGTCAAATATACACGTCATGCATGGTACATGTACATGAGCGAGATAGCACCGGTTGATGCGCAGCGCTTCAGTCAGATCGCTCGCGTTTCCAACTCAAATGGATGGACGGCTGTGTTGCCTAGAGGTTATGCTACTTTAACGGTACAGGTCACTGTCATCCTTATCGGACCCGCTCTGGTTTTAAATAATCGTTATTAGATAATTCACTTTTTAGGTCTATGTATATTTAAAAGTATGATATATTAACAATATATATTATGCTATAAATACAACCATATAATTTCCGTTAATAATAATTTAGTCGTCTCAAAGTTATCAATGCTTAAATCATAAATATTGATCGTTACGCTGACAAGTAAATAAGAATGGAGAGAAGGGGTATGTACTAGTACCAGTATTATCAAGCAAAACAAAAGTTAATAAAAACTACGGTGATGAGTGTGAACCGGGTAAGGACCACCTCCAGGGACAGGACAGGATCAAAAACCGATGGTCAGTTGGTCACAGCGTTCCAATTCCATCTGCTACCTCTCCTCTCTTGCTTGTTCATCGCCGCCATGAAACTGTATCAAAGAAACACCAACCATGTCACCCATCACCTCACCTTCAAAATGAAAGAAAAAAGGAGAAGAAAAAGGGTAAACAACGGACAACGCTTGCCGTGAGGATTGAACTCCATCTGCTTGATTTGGGTGTTTGTCTGCCTCCTTTATTTGGTGCATTGCGAGCTGAAATATGTCTGCTTGAGGTAGGTGCTATAGGTGGGTCAGTGTCTGTCGGTCAGTCCTGTGTACGTCTAACGCCCATTGGTACGAGTACGACCATCGAGTACTCAGCCTCGTAGGCAAATCGGCATGAAAATGTTGTATAGCGCCACTACATTTAAAAAAAAATTATTGTCCATCCACGGCCACCTTGTGTTCTAATTATAGTTGAAACTTACACCCTCCATTTTTAAAAAAATTCATGGCTATGAACATGAACAATTATTGTCAAGATTCATAGTAGGAATTATTTTTTTAAAATTATCTAATTTCATAATCAGAAATTGGTTTTTTTACTGAGGGTGTACTTGAGGTAGTATTACTTATATTTTACTGCTTAAATTTTGATACCTCCTCGGCATTAAGCTATTATGAGGTAAGAGCGCCATAGTTCTCCATTTATAGTATTAATTAATACTCCATGTTCTAAAATATAAGTATTTTTAGAATTACACATAAGTATTAAGAAATTAGGTAAAATTAAATAGAAAAATATTATGATTGGTTTAGAGGTAGGCAGGGAAATTAAATTTGTATGGTTAAGATAAGATAATAGATAAAGAAATAGATATATTTTAAACGAAATTAAAAACATTGTAAATAACTACGTCCTAGGACGAAAAGAGGATCATGTTGTGGTGCCTCTTTTTTAAAGGACTTTCCGTAACATAGTAGAACAGATTTGTCAGGAGAGGATATATACTTTTGGATAAATGGCATATCCACCTCTCAGTCTCAGGCTCTCACCCCAAAGGTTCCTCGTCCTAGCCGGTTAAGTATTCTAAGTATATATTTACTATGTTAAGTATTCTAAGTATGTTAAGTATTCTAAGTATATATTTACCAACTGAGAGCCGTGTACGTGCTCCAACGGCCAAAGAAAAAGGTAACTATGTTAAGTATTCTAAGCATATATTTACTATGAAGTAATGCAAAAATTCTAACACGTGTTTGCCCAGGGATGGCTTCGCCGCTGGCCCCAATAGGGCTGATTTGGTTTGAGACCAAAATTAACCTTAGAAATTTTTGTCAATGCTAAATTTTGATAAGCTTTGGTATAGCCAAATTTGATAAAGACAAAATAGAGTTCGACTGAAACCAAAATAATCTAAAAGTGGTTTTTTTCTAAATTTATTAAAATTTAGCTTCAATCCAAATAAAGACTAAACACTATTAAAATTAGTCAATATTGATTAGACCAATTTTGTGTACAGACCAAACCGGTCCATAGAGCAGGGCTCAGCTAACGCAATGCAAAGAGAAATATCCCTCATTACAACAACATCACAATGTTCTGGTCGATGTACACACACATGATGTTGCATCATTTATACGTACCGTGTCCTCTCCTTTGCGTGCATCGTCGTCGATATAGGAGTAATGTTTGTCCATGCATGCACCAGTCTCCGGCTAATTAAGACGTTCTCATACTTAGTGTGCCTTCGCTTTACTGGACAACCAGAACTGGTACATACTGTACTAGTGTGCCTTCGCTTTACTGAGTACTCTCCGTTTGAAAATATAAGATATTTTTATTTTTTATAAAATTAATATTTAAAATTTTAATTAATAATTAAACTAAAAATATATATGTTTAGTATGATGTATGTAGCACCATTAAATTCGTATTTAAAATATTTCTATATAATATTAATTTTGTAGTTGTTAATGATGTATCATGAAAGAAACTAATGATCAAAATATAATATTGGAGACCATGTTAAAACCTAATACACCCTATATTTTCAAATAGAGGGAGTACCAAGCATGTTTGCGCAGAAATTAATGACTTTAATACATTCCCATATCAGATGTACTCCTCCGGTCATAAATACTATTTAACATTTTCAGTTAAACTTTTAAAATTCTAACTATTAATAATTTCTAATATGAATAGTTTAAAACCAAAATAAATGGTATACGTAAATTTTCCTCAAAAATACAATCACAATAACATAAACTTATTAAATTTTACAAACTTATTTTGATATAAAATTAATGATTAAAATTTTAAAAGTTTTACCAAATATTATCTAATCAAAAAATATTTACGACCGAAAGCAGTACTAATGGCCAGTTAACCCTCCACCCATCGCCCTCTCTACTCTCTCTCTCTAAAGAAGTCCAATGCAATTTGTCTCTCTCTACTCTCTCTTTAATCAACACCCTCCATCCCCAAATATAGTAATTTCTGACATTCAAAGTTTATCCTGGAACGTAGCAACTTCTCTGTCTCTATTTAGTACGTTCTTTTCTACACATTGGGTGAGTTATTCTCTCGATTTTCGTTAGCACGCTTTTCAAACTACTAAACGGTGCATTTCGTGCGAAAACTTTTTATATAGAAGTTACTTTAAAAAATCAAATAAATCTATTTTTTAAGTTTATAATAATTAAAACTTAATTAATTATGAGCTAATAACTTACTTTGTTTTTTATGCCACTAAAAAGCTTAAGGCTTTCCTAGATTCAAATGCAGCCATAGTCACTCTCAACCGAATCGAAGCTCATCCGATGTATGTTAGAGGGACGTGTGCCACTGACACGTGGGCCCATGAGGGTGGGCCCCATATGTCGGTGAGCCATGACCTTCTCACTTTATATCGGAGAAACTACTTTCATCGCAACCATACTATATTTAATTTTTTTTGAAGCTCATGTAGGTGCTGTTTATTATATGAGAGGTATTATCATCTCTCTCTGTACTCCCTTCATTCCAACTCATCGGTCGAGCCTACGTGTCATCTTGGGAATAGTGCCTAAGGTCTCTTATTCTACATGCTCTAATATTCAGAAATGCCCTCCCTCCACCAGCCATGCTATTTTGTTGCATGCGCTCATAAAGGTTATTCATTTATCATGTTCAGTAAGTATTTTGAGGACATTAGACATGAGCGCGCAGTACGACAACCACGCTTGCCAAACTATACCCATACTCCGAGAAGGAAAAAAATACTTGAAAAACCATTAATATGTATTGCTGATTCGCTTCAGATCATCATCAATAGGTATATGTATTGTTGATTCGCTTCAGATCATCATCAATAGGTATAGATGCAGCATTGGATCTGAAAAATATTGGACAAATGATACGCAGGTTCTCTAATGGAATTGAAATCGAAGTAACACTTCTAGTATAGTAGTACTAGCTGAGTTAAATTACTTTCTGCCCACCCTGAGCCTAACAGGACTGATCGCGCTTGGGTTTCCTGAATTTGGGGTTTAAACTAATCACCATTACCACGGATTTGATCTGGTCGAGAACAAATCCATGGTTGATTCGTATAAAATAAAGCAATTGTGGTGCATGCAATCTTGAGAGAAGAAAATGTGATGCGCATATATCAATCCTGCATCTCCGTAGCATCTGACGAGGTAGCAACGTGGTGCATCGCGATAGCCATGCAAATTTTAAATCTAGGCATCGCGAGTTCTTCATTTTTTTTTTACATTTTTTATGGAATCCTCTTTATATCTAGGCTTTATATTATTCTCAGGTGCGCTGGTATGCAGGAGAGCTATATAGAGCTAGGAATTAGGAAAAGAACATGCCTATATATCCAGATGTCGATGAAGTGCTAGTGATGCTTACTTTTTAAAAGAAAAAATTCTCCTTTTTTCTGTTGATAACTTGATATAGATGCGAGTTCATCTCTTTAATTTTAATTTCCCTTAAATGTAAGATATTATAATAAAATGTTGGCCTAACAAGATAATTTTTAAGACAATGTAGGCTTAAGAAGGTGAGGGAGCTCGAAGAGTTGCCTGTTCCTTAATTAGGCCTAACATTGGGTATATCCATTACTCTTGCCCATATTCATCCACATTATATGGGTAGGGTACGGGTTAAGAGACATTACTCATCAAGTTTTGATATGTGGAGGGTATACTACTACAAAATCCTTCATCTATAACGGATCATTTGTAACGGCTTAATAAGGCCCACTATAGATTAGTTAATCTATAACGGCTATATATGTTGACCGTTAAAGATAATGATAGAAGCCACGAGCCGTTAGTGATAACAACACATCTGTAACAGTTTGTAATGTGGAGCCATTACAGATATGGTGACGGTCATTTGTAACGCCTCATAATGAAGAGCCGTTACAGATAGAAGGACATCTATAACGGCCCCACATTATAAGCCGTTAGAGATGTGTGAAAGTCACCTATATTTTCTTTCCATCGAGTCAAGATGGAGATAGAAGACAGAAGACCGAGAACTCATCCCTTTCCTTTTCTTCACCACGAGATTTTCATTTTCTTCTTCCTTTTCTTCGCCTCGAGATCGAGACTAAGAGTCATCGCCGCTGCTCCATCCCATCCCCTCCCTAGCGCAGGAGGCCCGACCAAATCCAGTGACCAACATTGAGGGCGGTGCATCCGGTGCCTCCCTATCCAAGCTCGTTCCGGCGCATCCTCACCCCTCTCCGAGCATCGTCGCCTCCCTGAGGTCAGGGGACATCGGATCTAACCGGCCCTAACCTCGGTTACACCAAATTGGGCCACTCCAAGCTCGACGCTAGGCGATGACTTGCAGGAAGAGGATGGAGAAGCGAAGACAGGAGCTACTTGGGAGGACCACTGCAATGGCCATGGCGACGATTGCAGTCCGCTCGGTAAGTCCCTGATCTCTGCCCTCTTGTCTCCCCTCTGGTGCCCATGACCTCGTTGACGACGCTAATGGTGCATGTGTGGGGACGACCAGGAGCTTCATTCGGGGTAGTGGAGCCAGGAAAGGCGGCATTGACGATGGCAGCCTTGAACGGCCACAACGGTGACAACCGCTTCAAGCTTGAGCTGGCGCGAAGAGGGGGGAGGGGCAGTGGCATTGAGCGGCCACAGCGCCAATGGTGGGCGGCGACATCATCGGTCGTGGGTGGCCCCGGTGACGGCGATCGATCGGCCACCAATTTTTTTTCATTTTTGTCACCAAATCTAGCCTATAGCGACGATGATGAGCAGTTTGGGCCCAACTGGGGCTGTATTTTCAAGTTTATTTTAGGCATTCCGAGCCGTTACAGATGACATAAGCCGTTAGAGATAACCTTCCACATCTATGCCTGTTGGATACTAACAGTTGGCTCAGCCGACACAGTTGATTGTTTTGAGCCGTTATAGATGAGGGTGGTCTGTGCTAGTGACGTAATATCCGCTTACCTACTTTGTCCATAACCATTAGGTATGAGTAAAACTCTGATTCTATAATTTTTAAAGTTGTGTTCATATTATAGTAAGTTATCAAATTTAGCTGAATTATGTAGCGATGATTTATTATATATAGAAGAGCAACTTTGTACAACTTATGAATCATTTATGCATGTGGGGGGTCATATATATCTATTCTCCTACCCATTGGTGGGTTACACATACTCATTTGGTAATACATATTCTATTTGGGTATGTGTAATACAATATTGAAAGGAGGATGAAAAAAATTAGGTATGAATATGGGTTACTCGTACCCTCCTCATAGGCAAGCCTACTGTTTCTATGAAAAAAATGTGTAATTCAATTAGGAGTAGGCACACACTTAAGTCAAATACAATACAAAGTGACATTAGTTTGTGGTATCATGAGAAAGTGTCACGTAGAATAAAAAGGATAAACCCCTTTCTCGATGCATATGAGCTGGAACGGACAAAAAAGCCACCTCGCGATGAGTATAATTTTTGCATAATATGGCTCCTTGATGGCTCTGGCCATTAAGGGCTTGTTTGGTTTAGCGCCAAATTTTGCCCTAGCAATTGTTTGGCAACTTCAATAGTACATACTAGTCATTTGTATTGATGTCAATTCTTGCCAAAGTTAGTTTAGTTGATGCAACTCTTGCTACCAAAAATTTGACAGCACTAATATTTTAGTAGGACTTCAAAGCAAACAAGTCCTAAGCTACTTTTCAAGCCGAAACTTTCAGGCCTTCAACAGGACAAATGCATTGGCATCTGTACTAGGTCACTCTTCTAGGTAAGGTGGCGATTTGGCTCCGACGCAAGCCCACACTCGCCATGTCGTCCTAAGAGAATGTTGAGGTTCCTTGCTGTAAAAGCTAGCTAGCTAGTACTATACGACCACTGCATATATAGATAGCGACACACATATATAGAAACAGCATGCAATTCCTAGATCAGCTTGGATGTGCAAATAGCTTAATTAGTTCCACGGCCAATATGATGGTCCAGGATCGGTGGTCGTTTGCTGAGATGTGCGGCTGCGAATCACATCACATGCATAGCAAATTGGCAGCATGGTCGACGTAAGCGTACGTACGTCCACCAACCAAACTAGTGCTACATAGGATTCCAAAGGCGCATGCAAATGCAACAAGAGAAGGGCACGGACTGTGCGCCGCGGATATAGACATTGGACAGGCCCGTGCATCTGTAGCGGCAATTGGTGTACGGTGGAGACTAAAAATCAATCGATTTTATGAATCTAATGGTGTGAATTTACCTAAGTACTCCTTCCGTTCCAAAAAATCCATCTTATACACATAATGAAACAAAACTGAAAAAGACTATAATGATTTTTACTTTAGCAAACACTAATATATTTATCTCTAACTTTAATAAACTTTAATGTATTTGTCTCTCACTCTAACAAACTCTAATAAATTTACACATATATTAATTACTTCAAAAATAAAAGTCTCTATGAACAGATGAGAGGAGAAAAATGAAGTTATAGCTAGCTCTTGGTCTGCCAATCATTGGAAAACACTAGTAAAAAGCTGTGGCAAACACTCTTTGTTACTGAGGCTTGATGTCGTCGCTGGTTCCACCACTAAGGTATCATTTATACTACATTAAAAATTAATCAAACTATTTTATTATGTTATATATTAAAGGACTATTAAGTATCCGTTAGATTGCTAAAAAATACTCCTTCATTTTTTAATATTTGAGGCTATTGACTTAGAATTACGTTTGATCATTCTTTCTATTAAAAAAATTTATGCAAATGTGCAAAAATATAAATCACGCTTAAAGTATCTTTAAAAGTAAAAAATTATAACAAAATTATTAATAACCACGTAAATTTTTTGAATATTATAAATGGTTTCAAACGTAATTTCAAAAATCAACGACGTCAAATATTAAAAAAGAATAAGCCTACTTAACCTCTGAACTATTAGGGTTGGTCTACTTAATCCTCTAAAGTATGAAACTGGGTATTTTACACCCAAAATATGCAAACTGGTTTAAATAATTCCCTAGAGTGATTTTGTTGGTGGTTTTGATATGTAAACGATGTCGTGACGATGGTATTGCTTATATGGCATATACATTAATTAGTCCATTTAGCTTAAAATGATCCAACCAATTTATTTCTCTCATTGACTAGCAAGTCCGAGAATTGCATATCAACATCAATATACATCTCTTTTAAGCCGTTATGCTTGTTAAAAAAATACTTAACGCACTCCATTGCCATATCATTATCCACGTTATAGTCCACATGACCAAAACCACTTATAAAACTACTTTATGAGGTTATTTGAATCGATTTATATATTTTAGGAGGTTAAGTAAACCAACCCTAATATTTTAAGGGGCTAAGTAGACTTAACTCTGAAACTGCAAATAGAGAAAAAAAGATCAAAGCCTACCGTGCTGGCCAGTAGGGCCCTTTCCCTCAGTTTCCGTGTAGCAGGAACTGAGCGCTGTGGCAAGATCGGGGCCAGCGTCGGGAGTCGTCCCAAGCCCATTTCCCAGAGGAGAGGGAGGCCTACGGAAAACAATCAATGGGCCAAGATAACGGCCTCGTTGGTTGGTGTTGGCATGAGAACATAACAGCAAACATATCACAAAACGAGAACGCTAATGGTAGCACGCGCGGTGGAACCGCACTTTTCTGGGCCCGTTTGAAATAGATTATATTCTCTGGATTATTACTATATAATATCTACTTAACTAGTCAAGTGCCCGTACGTTACAATAGGAACAAATATCACAATATCATAGCTAGCTAAAATGTGTTTAATTCTGAGCACCATAATATCGTAGCTAGCTTAAGCCTAAAATGTGTTATCTCATCCTGCAAAACAGTATTATAAAATAAGATATGTATTGATTATATGGTATATACAATTGATCATTCACTGAACTGCTATATGAAATGCCTGAGTTACTATATCAGACAACTATGATCCTATCCAATACTCCATATAATTTACCATCCACAGACCACATGATGACCTATATTACAAGACAATTTCATTGAGCTACTTATGTAGTTCAAACAAAGGTAATAATCTCTATAAGCATATGTTGAAACATACATATCTATTTGCATTTGCTCTTTAAACTTCTCTATGACAGGCCATGTTTGAACATCAATGTTCTGCCACTTTTCTTGGTTAAGCTTTTTATGTTGTGCTGCGAGGTTGATCTGTCTATTCAGCCCTTTTAGCTGCAGTGACAAAAAAGGAGAATGAGTAGAACCAAATAAAAATTAAGTTTTAGCAAATCTATGTCGGCAAGAAACAAATCATTGAAACTGAGAAGAAATCAAGCACTCCAGTGCACATGGAATATTTGTGTAGCGAAGAAATTAAAAAATACAACCTTCCTGTCAAGTCCTATTTAAAAGAGTACTGAGTTTTGGAGCTAATGAGAACGTATAACTCTAAATATGCTATTATTCCATATATCTAACTGAAGTTGGATCGTCCATCAAAGATCGCCTTAATTGCTTGAACCCTTTCAAGCATTCAGTTTGAATGGAATTCTTCCTAAAACCATATTCCAATTCATGAATGAAACATTTCCGAAGGCCACACAATCCATTTACATCTAATATGATGACACCAATGTTTATTTTCTAATTTGGGATTTTTCTGCTTGAACCATCTCAATAATCTCTTGAAATGCTCACGTGCTGAAAAGAGAAGCTAACTAATGGAAAATAAATTAATGATATAACTGAAGCATTTTCACAAACACATGGCCAGCAGGTTGTAATCATTCCATCTAGACAAAGCAGTTTAACAAATATATATAGTTAGCGTGCACGTGTAATCTACGTCAATTAACAAATATAGCATGCATCTATACTTACACAACCCAGATTAAAATCATACCATACATTAAGTGTCTCTAAGCATCGAGAGACGACGTCTCCGAAACAACAGGGATAGCAGCCTTGGTGGCAGAGTAAGATGCAGAGCAAGGTTACAGCACCTCCGAAAAGATTTTCTCTGCAGAAAGCATCACAAATATTCAAATTCTTCAATCATCATCACATCTAGCGCAAAAGGTCAAGCCAATGCCTAAAAGCTTGCTATACTGCTTCCTTCATCATATTGATGTTGGTAACTTGAATGATTCAGACCAGCTTACGTGATGGTTTAAATGACCGCATATCCCTTTACCTCAAAAGTGCCATTCAATAGTCAACTCTTCTGTAAACTGAATAGTTAAACGGGCATGTAGCGCAAGAATGCTAACACCATGATTATGACCACAAATTTTCATTAGTGAATCTTAAGGGTTGATAACAACTACTGAAAATATTATTCAAAGGATTAGTGATAAATCCTATTCACTTCATTTTGACAAAAAAAGGTCCTACAGTTTTCATGGGTTCTCCTGTTCCACTTCTACTTTCTTACTCTATGTGGTAAGTATTAATAGAAAGATTCTAGTTCTAAAGTGTTCTGAATTTCATAATTATAGTTCTTAGAAAAATGAACACTCGTTGATGTTACACCGAATCAAATAAAACAACACTGGAGCATGTCAAACTGATAGCAAACGCATAGAGCATTTTGGAAAGCTTTGTATATATGATCGAGAAGTCGACATATTAGAACAACAACTCAAGAAGAGGAAAGTATCAAAATAGCAAAACAGGGGAGCACTTGAAGGCTGGTTTGCCAGTGTTGCAGCACATGCACATATCCTGCCAAAAAGCAAAGCTCACAAAATATTCCACTCAATTCAGTACACAATGGTAAGTAGGAGCAAGTACAGCCCAAACCTCGTAATAGGATAGTGTCCAGTAAATCCAGCTTGGTTCTTGGGATCCATAGCAGTGGTAACTGACGTATGGAAATAAATTCATAGCTAGACACTCAATACACGCTGATTAAAATTCAGAGTTGGAGCAAGTTCAGTGGATTTACTGCAGCAAACCCCCCTGCCCTCAGCCATGTGCTGTAGATGTGCTCCTATGTGCTGTTGAAGACTTGAAGTGAACCTGTAAGTAAATAGTAAAGCTAATGTTCGTGTTCATCAAATAGATACAGAAGTGAAATTTTGTAGTAATTATGGAAAAAATGGGCAATAACAATGGCACAATCATGAATAGTAGATCTGGCCCATACCTCCATTCAGTTTTCTATTAGAAGATTGAATACTGAATATGAGAAAGAGTACCGAGGTCTACAAATAACTATGCAGTTCAATTTTAGTTATTTCGGACCATTGTACCCTACATTATATGAATATTGGGGTAAGTTAGGTGCTAGGTTCAGTATGGTCCTAACATGTAAAATAGCAAAGGTTGACAATATGACCCCTTTATTTGCAAAAACTGTGCAAACTGAAAATTCTATTGTAGGTCTTAGCAAAATATTCTTACGGGTTCATTTTGACAAAATAAACACTCCTATTATTTTTCTGCACCATGTACAGGCAATATTCTGGCAAATGGTGGTTACATTACAAGGCCAGTGAACTTATTTAAAAACAAAAATCATTTATCTCAGAAAAGCTCATGACCAATGTGCGGTACATGTGACAAATCATAACACTCGAAGGCAGTTTTGTTCTGTTGCAGTTCTTAGTTCTTACTGCAGTAGCATACATTAAAACATAATTATGAGCTCAATTAAAATGTAAAAGTAACAACAATTCTAAAAGGTAGCTCGCTATATTTCTGATAGGTGTCTCAATTTTGCAGCATTTCAAATAATCTAAATCAATGTGCATTTGTGCAATATTATTGTATCTGTTCAAAAATACCATAAAAGTCACCTATGAAAAACAAAGGGTGCAATTATAGAATAAAAAAGGGCAGCAGATTTCACCTTGATTCCCTTGCCCTGGCCCCTGATCTGTTAGCAGGTTCTTCCCCGCATTGTACTCTGCATTTACCTGCAAGTTTGCCTGTAGTTAATTGCAAAGAAAAAGTTCATCTTAAATGAAAATGCACATCCATGAAGAAAATATTAAGTTACTTATGGGCTTACCTTTAACTTGTTTATGAGCTCTTTCGCTTTCTCAAATCTCAAATCGTTTCTCCTAAACCATTTATCCGAATCAAGCATAACCTGCGTCGTTAGAAATATAACGACGATGACTACAACCTTTATTTAAACGTCCAAACCCAAGTTCCAATGGATTTATACCAGATTTAAAAATATGGTTTCAGCCTAGTTCAAGAATTAAAAAAAATGAACATCCTGCCATCAAATTGATTTCTATTCAAAATTGGAACTAAAAGAAATTACCCTTGTAGTGAGGACACTCAAATTTGAGACAAAATTCCACGAATTTGCGAGATCACAAAAAATTCCCAAAGTTGCCTCTTCCCTTCTTTCTCCTTTCCCCGTGTTTCTTCTTTCCTCCTTCCTCTCTGCCCCTCTGGTCGTCAGCAGCAGCAAGAACCAGAACGCAGCAGCAGTAGGTCAGCACCTCAGCAACACAGCAACCAAAATCACACACAACAAAAGAACGCCAGTAAAACTACATATACAAAACTATGCCAAGCTTCAAGCGGCAGCAGCAGGAGCAGCGCTCAGGAAGGAGAAGTAGCCGCGGTGACGGCAACCGGCGGACGGCAGATGGAGGCGGCGGCAGCTAGCGACGGTGTAGGCGATGGCGCAGCAGCGATGGGAACAGGCGGCTAGGGCAGGCTTCTATCGATCTCTCCTTTCCCCTTTTTTTTGGGGGTTAAATAGAGACACTCTAATGAAATTTAACGACCCACATTGATTTGATCACCGGGCTGCAGGCGCAGAAAATTGGATTTTTACCAGCCGAAATAGTGGGTTTCTCACATTTGCCATCCTAATAGTTGATTTCACAGAAATACCAGCCAAAACGTGTGCCTTTTGTTTTGGTTGCTATTTTCTCTATTTCTCTCCTTTTCTAAATCTTCTTCTAATATTTATAACCAGAAAAGACCTTTGTGCCCTTGGCAAATTTGTACATACTGGAAACGGGATCCTACGATCAAAACGTCGGTCTGTCCATCTTCCGCTTGCTGCCGCTTCGTCTCCCGGTTGCCGCCGCTCGCGACGATTATCCTCCGCTCGACACCATGGAGTTGGACGATGGCAGCCGGGCTCGGCCCCGCCTGGCCGACGCGCCCCCGTCGGTTTCCGACGTGCCTCCGCCGCCTGATACGCCGGCTTCCTCCGTCGCGCCCTCGTTGCCCGACGTGATTGCCTTGGTGAGAACCCTGCTGCCCGTCGTCCCGGCTCCGGCCGTGCTGCATGATGTGCCAGCTCCTACCCTACTGCACGACGTCAACAGGTACATAGAATTTCGATCTGTTCTCTTCCAATTGCTTTTAGTAGAAGTTCGG
This sequence comes from Oryza meyeriana var. granulata, assembly GCA_003991445.1. Lineage (NCBI taxonomy): Eukaryota > Viridiplantae > Streptophyta > Magnoliopsida > Poales > Poaceae > Oryza > Oryza meyeriana. The sequence goes on along the minus strand of RYFJ01000370.1, from coordinate 321,990 downwards.
ACTGTGTAGATTATCGGACTAATAGATGATCAGTTCTGTAGATGTATGTCAACACTAGTAGATGATCGGACTCTCTAGGATCAGTTCAGTTATTTAATTACACACTAGTAATAAGTACACAGCAGAAAAACATGATGATCGGACTAGTGTAGGAGCAGTTCTGTTTCATGCCAAGAGGACAAACAAAAATGGCAAAACAATGTTTCTCTAAATTCTGAAATTTAATAGTGTAGATGCTCTTTCAATACTATTGTAAATTTTCAGTCTGTTCTATTAATGCTTACAAATTGTATTTGTTTTAGGTATGATTTAGAGCTTGTGGAGCCTATCCCAACAGTCGATTGGGATAGCTTACAGATTGTAGAGACACATGATGAGGAAGGAAGAATTGCATTTTGAGTGAAGATCAGATATCTGTGCTTTTAGGCTTGAGAGATGAGAGAGGAAAAGTGGCTGCATCAAATGTTTGTGAAATGGTTGAGGAGGGTGTTGATAATGATGCTGCTGCCATACCTATTAGTGATGCCATACCAAATGAGTTGGTTATTTCGTATGATAAGGACCACCCAGTAATGGATCTTGGTATTATCTACCCATTAATGGACGAGTTCAAGATGGCAGTGTGGCAATTTGCCATCAATGAGAAGTTTGCTCTAGGGACAGAAAAATCAGATAAGAAGAGATTTAGAGGTTTCTGCAAGTCCAATGATGATTGCCCATGGAAAATAAATGCCAGCAAACATAAAGATCAAAGCACTGTAGAGGTGAATATAGCTAACTATCTAATTTCCTACTTATAATGTTTTCATAGTTTTATCTAATTCTCATTACTTGTGTAATTTGCAGGTCACAGCTTTAACTGATCACCATACATGTATTTCTACCATGAGGGTGAAAACAATAACGCCATCTCAGAAGTGGGTAGCTAGCAAGGCTATGAGTATCCTTAGGGATTCTCTGAATATGGGTCCTAAAGAATTGCAGGATAAGTTATAGAAAGAATACTCTGTCACAATTTCATATGACACGGTCTTTAGGGGTAGAGAAAGAGCTCTCGCGGAGGTTTATGGTAAATGGGAAGAGAGTTTTGAGCTGCTATTTAGATGGAAGGCCGAGGTACTGAAGAGGTCACCTGGAAGTGTCGTGGAGATTGAAGTATTTGAAGTGGATGGTAATGTATATTTCCATCGTTTTTTCTATGCTCTTAAACTATGCATTGATGGTTTCTTGGAAGGATGTAGGCCTTACTTGAGCATAGATTCTACAGCACTTAATGGAAGATGGAATGGCCATTTAGCCTCAGCTAGAGCAGTTGATGGCCATAATTGGATGTACCCACTTGCTTATGAGTACATAGCTTCTGAAACAGAAGACAACTGGACTTGGTTTATGAATCAACTAAATAAGGCAATAAGTGATCCTCCCCTCCTTGCAGTGTGCACAGATGCATGCAAGGGCTTAGAGAATACAGTGAAGAATGTGTTTCCCAATGCAGAGCAACAAGAATGCTTTCTTCATCTTATGAAAAAATTTTAGAAAAGGTTCAGAGGGTTTGGCAAGATGTATCCTGCGGCAAGGGCTTATAGGGAAGACATATTCATAGATCATATGGCTGCAATTCTTAGTAAATCAGAAAATGTGTTGAAATGGTTAAATGATTACCATAAGCTCAAGTGGCATAGGTGTGCCTTTAATCCAGAAATCAAGTGTGACTACATCACTAATAATATAGCAGAGGTTTTCAATAACTGGATACGAGACATTAAGGACTTACCTGTTGCTGAACTTGCTGATAAGGTTAGAGAGATGATCATGAGATTGTGGAACAAGAGAAGAAGTATTGGAGATAGACTACCAGTTGGAAAGATATTTCCAGGTATTATGGTTCAGCTAAAGGCAAATACTAGAGGATCGGGACACTTGAAAATTGTGACATCTGCTAATTGAAGCGTAGAGGTTTGGGACAATAGTAAGAAAAGTGAAAGGCATATTGTCAAGTTAAATCAAAGGACATGTACTTGTCTTGAATGGCAGCACACTGGTAAGCCATGTCAGCATGTATTGACCTTTGTAACCACACAGCGGGGAATTGATCTTGAACAATTTGTGCATGAGTATTACTCGGTGGATAGATTCAAGGCTGCTTATGGTAGAGAGATTGAGCCAATGACAGACAAATCACAATGGCCACAAGTGGAGCTTCCATTTGTTGTTGGTGCACCTCTTACTAAAGGAAAGGGTGGAAGACGAAGAAAACTTAGGATGAAAGGATGTCTTGAAGGTGACCACAAGAAGAAAGGTGCCAATAAAGGTAGCAATGAAGTGGCAATGATGGTGAAGGTGCCAATAATGATACCAATAGAGGTGGGAATGACGCTGCTCCAACCAATGCTAAGGAGAAGAAAATGATTAAATGCCCAATGACTTGCAAGAGATGCGGTGAAAAGGATCACAGGCAAGCTAGTTTCAAGTGTCCACTTAATGGGACAAAAAAAGAGGCAAGTATTGTTTTTTTTCATTCAAAGCCTGTACATCAGATGTCATTACAAAATTTAATTTTTTTATACTTGTAGAAAGAGGCAACCTAAGAAAAACGTTAAAAAAGCTAAGCCAGGTGAACTTAGCACACCACAAAGGCCAACTAGAGAACAAATACTACAAGATAGTTTAGTAAGGGTGACTAGAAGGTAAGAAACAGTAACACATATAACCTATGCCATTTGATGTACAAATCTGAAACAAAAATATTTATCTAATTGTCATAACATATATGTGTGCAGCCGTCTTACTTTCTTTGGGAGAGAGCAGTTCTTCACAAACTGTTGCCACTACTCTTGAGAGGATGCCTACTGCAGCTGCACCAAAGAAAATGACTCCAAAGAGAAAGCTACATATTGGATGAATGATATTTTGTGACATGAAATACTTTATTTATTTTGTGAGATATAAACTCATAATTTATTTTGTATGAGATGAACTCATTTATGCTCAAATTATGGATTTATGAGATAAACTCATTTAGACTCAAATTATAGATTTGTAAGATGAACTCATTTAGGCTCAATTTATGGATTTGTGAGATGCACAGATTTTTTTTTACTCTATTATACATATGTTTTAATTATTTTTTTTCAAATTGTGGCCAACAATAATGATGCACAATGTCGGTGGCCACCCAACTAGGCACCGTCCAGCTAGCCAGCTAGGCCATCAGCCGGCGGCCGGCCGGCCAGCCAGGTAGGTGACTTGCAGCAATCAGGCAGCCAGCCACGACGGCCACCCAGCCAGCCAGTGCAAGTGCACTGTACGTGCAGGTTTGCATGTATGTGAATTTGTCCAAGGGCATTTTTGTCCTTTTAGGTGCCTAAGTTTAGGAGAAATAAAGAAAAAAGAGAAAAACAAGTAAAATAGCAAAGACGTTTTTACTGGTATTTTTGTAAAATCAACAGTTGGGATGGCAAATGTGCGAAGCCCACTCTTTCGCCTGTCAAAAATCCAATTTTCTCGCTCCATGCAGCAGGCGGCATGCAAGTCAAGCCTTGATTGCATGGGCTCCAGGAGGCGTGCGAGTCGGGGCATCGGTCACGGCCAGCAGGAAGCAGCAGATCGAAGCATAGCCCCCTGGCAACCTCAGCCTCACGCGGTTGCATCGGCAGTGGCCGTAGAGCAGAAGTCCCTCGCAACCTTGCCCTCGCCGAGGCTGGCTCCCTCTTGAGGTGCTCAATGGTGGCGGCGAGCAGCGAACCCACCCCCCCACCCCCGCGCCTGTCGCTGAGGCCGACCTCGGTGGTGTTGTCGGCGATACCGTGGTCGAGGCGCATGGAGCGTGTTAGTATAGACCTTGCGTGCCTAACGTTAGCTAGTCTGTTATACTTTGGATTCTTCTGCATGCGCATGAGCACCAATGTGTGGAAGCCGTGCGCTTAGGAACCCGGCGAGAATAGCTCGCAGCGTAGCTAAACTTGCGGACGCACGGCGTACGTTTCTCGGTCGTGGGGATGAACGCGATCAAACCGGGAGTACGTGGATAGCGATCCGTAGCTTCCGTTTGCATGTTGCATGGTTGTTTGCTTACAATAAAAGGAGAAGAAAACCTCAGAAAAGCTGCAGCTTCATCGCAGCACAAACCACTGTCTCTCGCTAAGTTCTGTCTCCGTATTCTCTATAGTATATTGTTCGTAGAGTTCGCCCGAGCTCTAGCAATCGATCCTGTGAAGAAATCATGACAATTGGTATCAGAGCAAGGTTTAGGGCCTGGACACGCGATCGTGCTTTAGAAGCAGCGCTAATGCCTCGCCGTTGCTCGTCGTCTCCGACGGAGCGCACTCCCCTAGGTTCCGGCAGCCGCGCCTCGGGCAGCGGCAGGAACGACCGCGGGTTGGTGATTCACCGCGTGGTTAAGGAGGGGAAGGCTCGGCCAACTATCCCGTGCTAACCAAGACGAACTACAACGAGTGGTCACTACTCATGAAGATCAAGCTGCAGGCGCGATGTCTCTGGAGCGCCATTGATCCAGGCGGCGTCGCCGTGGAGCTCCATGAAGATCGGATGGCGCTGGACGCCATCTGCAGCGCCGTCCCCGCTGAGATGATCTTGACGCTGGCGACCAAGGAGTCGGCCAAGGAGGCGTGGGACTGCATCAAGACCATGCGCGTCGGGGACGACCGCATCTGCAAGGCCAGCGCGCAGAAGCTACGCGCGGAATACAAAACCATCGCGTTCCGTGACGGGGAGTCGGTGGAGGACTTCGCCATGCGGCTCACCGGCCTCGTCACTCAACTGTCGACACTCGGCGATCCGGAACCGGCCAACAAAGTCGTCGAGAAGTACCTGCGTGTCGCACGGTCCAGGTTCTCACAACTCGTCCTTTCGATTGAGACTTTACTTGACATCTCCACGCTGTCACTCGAGGAGGTGACCGGAAGGCTCAAGGCGGCGGAGGATGCCGGGCAGGCCTCATCTCTCGTCTCGGCGGGCGTAGCAGGTAAACTCTACCTCACAGAGGAGGAGTGGCTCGAGCGCCACAAGAAGAAGGAGCAGGAGGCGCGACGAAACAATGATGGATTGAACAACCACGGCAAGCGCCGCGGTGGGCGAGGGCGTAGTGGCAGGCGGCGCACCGGGGACCTCGGACGGATCAAACTCCGGGACAGCCCGCAAGGACGACAAGTGCCGCAATTGCGGCAAGCTCGGCCATTGGGCCAGAGATTGCCGAAGCAAGCCCAAACGGGAGGAGTAGGTTCATGTGGTCCAAGATGACGAGCCCACACTCATGCTGCTCACGGGCGGCTGTGTTGACGAAATTGACATGAACCGGCACACCGGTCAGACAGCGTTCGCAGCCGGACCGACGCAGCTGCCGGCCGGTTAGACCGCGCGTGCGCTCATGGGATCCGAATCGGAGTGCGGTCCGTCAGCACCACCGGCGCCGCGCACGCTGTTGGACACCGTCGAACTGGTGGAGAAGAAAGTGTTCGCGGGACTGGATGATGCCACAGAACGCGATCCCCGAAGTTGGATCATCGACTCCGGCGCGTCCAACCACATGACTGGTTGCAAGATGGCCTTCTCCGACCTCGACACCAAGATCACCGGCAACGTTCGGCTCGGCGACGGCTCAATCGTCCGTATCAAGGGCCGCGGCACGGTGTTGTTCGCCTGCAAGAACGGGGAGCACCATACCCTCACCAACACTTACTATCTCCCTCGACTCGCCGCCAACATCATCAGTGTCAGCCAATTGGATGAGACCGGTTTCGAGGTGAAGGTAAAACATGGCGTGATGCACATGTGGGATGAGCAGCGGCGTCTGCTTGCCCGAGTTCCCCGAAGCCCTGGCCGGCTCTACGTGCTCGACATCAACCTCGCACGGCCAGTCTGCCTGACTGCGCGAGCTGGAGAGGATGCGTGGCGTTGGCACGCCCGTTTTGGCCATATCAACTTCACTTCGCTGCGCAAGATGGGGCGAGAAGCACTTGTGCATGGTCTACCGACCCTGTCGCAGGTGGAACAAGTGTGTGAGGCGTGCCTCGCTGGCAAGCATCGACGAGCTTCGTTCCCACAGCAATCTCTGCACCGCGCCACCGAGCCGCTCGCGCTGATCCACAGCGAGCTATGCGGGACAATCACGCCGGCGACGCCCAGCGGCAACCACTACTTTCTCCTCCTTGTCGACGACTATAGCCGCTATATGTGGTTGACACTTCTCGCCACCAAGGACGCCGCACCGACTGCTATCAAGCGCGTTCAAGCAGCGGCCGAAAGGAAGAGCGGGCACAAGTTGCTTGCGCTCCGCACAGACCGCGGAGGAGAATTCACCGCCAGTCATTTCAACGAGTACTGCGCCGAAGTCGGGTTGCGGCACGAGCTGACGGCCCCCTACTCACCGCAGCAGAACGGCGTCGTCGAGCGCCGGAACCAGTCCGTGGTGGGCATGGCTCGGAGCATGCTCAAAGCAAAGGCTCTCCCAGGTATGTTTTGGGGGGAGGTGGTGAACACAGTAGCGTACTTGTTGAACAGGTCATCGTCCAAAAGTATCGGCGGCAAGACTCCATGCGAGCTCTGGAACGGCGTTCCGCCGGCCGTCCACCACCTGTGCACGTTCAGATGCGTGGCGCATGTGAAGGTGACCTCACCGAACGCGAAGAAGCTCAACGACAGGAGCCGGCCCATGATCTTCGTCGGGTACGAGCCTGGCTCGAAGGCGTACCATGCTTACGATCCTGTGACGCGGTGCGTCCACATCTCCCGCGACATCGTCTTCGACGAAGAAGCCTAGTGGAAGTGGGACGACAGGGCGATCATGGGCGACGACATTGACTTCACCATCAAGTACACCTCCATGTACCACCCGGATAGGGTGAGCTCGGCGCCCTCGGCGCAACCAGATATCCGGGACCGGGGAGCGCCAGCTTCGCCACACATGCCGGCATCAAGCTCGACGCCACTGACATCTTCGCCAACGGCCGAAACGCCACCGGTGGAATTCGTGACGCCGCCACCCGCGGCGGAGGAGGATCTCGACGTCGACGCCGACGACGCTCCGCTCCGGTTCCGCCACATCGACAACGTACTCGGGCCAACTACACTGCCGGGGTTGGCTACCCGGGAACTCGAGCTGGCTACCCGGGAGCCCGGGCCGACTACACCGCCTGGGCTAGCTACCCGGGGGCCCGGGGTGACGCCCGGGGCGACTACATCGCCGGGGCTGGCTACCCGGCTACCCGGGAGCTGAGCGAAGACCTGCTAGTGGTAACAGCAGAGGAGCCGTCCTCGTTCGCCGAAGCAGAGCAACACCGTTGCTGGCGACAGGCGATGCTAGAGGAGATGCAGTCGATCAAGGCGAACAAGACTTGGCGGCTCGTCGATCCTCCACCGCGCCAGCGCCCAATTGGGCTCAAGTGGGTATTCAAGACAAAGAAGGACGCCTCTGGGAACATCGCCAAGTACAAGGCGCGCCTCGTCGCGAAGGGTTACGTGCAGCGACAAGGGATCGACTTCGATGAGGTCTTCGCACCGGTGGCGCGGCTCGAGTCCGTCCGCTTGTTGCTGGCACACGTGGCGTGAGAGGGCTGGGCTGTCCACCACATGGACGTGAAGTCTGCGTTCCTCAACGGCGAACTCAAAGAGGAAGTCTACGCTATGTAGCCACCGGGATTCGTCGTCGACGGCCAAGAACACAAGGTACTGCGCCTCGACAAGGCGCTCTACGGGCTTCGACAGGCACCGCGCTCGTGGTACGCCAAACTCGACACGTCGCTGCTGACACTGGGTTTTCACCGCAGCGCCTCTAAGCACGCCGTGTACATGCGAGGCACGGGCATGCATCGCCTGGTGGTCGGTGTGTGCGTCGACGATCTCATCATCACCGGCGGCAACTCCGACGAGCTCAAGCAGTTCAAGGAGGACATGAAGGGGACGTTCCAGATGAGCGACCTAGGCCTGTTGAGGTACTACCTCAGCCTGGAGGTGAATCAGACCAGAGAAGGTACCACCATGAGCCAGCGCGCCTATGCCTAGAAGATACTGGAGGTGGCTAGCATGGCCGGGAGCAATCCCAGTCTCACCCCCACGGAATCGCGCCTAAAGCTCAGCAAATTGAGCACTTCCCCTGCTGTTGATGCCACTGATTATAGGCGGATCGTGGGCTCCTTGCACTATCTGGTGAACACGAGACCGGATTTGGCGTACTCGGTGGGCTATGTCAGCAGGTTCATGGAGAAACCCACCACCGAGCACTTGGCGGCCGTGAAACGGGTGCTCCGCTACATCGCCGGCACCATCGACTACGGCTGCTATTACAAGAGGAAGAAGGAAGCCGCTCATCTCGTCGGCTATAGTGACAGCGATCTCGCCGGTGACCTCGATACTCGCAAGAGCACCTCCGGTATTTTTTTCTTCCTCGGCAACAACTTGATCACCTGGCAATCGCAGAAACAAAAGGTTGTAGTCTTGTCGTCCTGCGAAGCTGAGTACATCGCGGCGACAACTGCTGCTTGCCAAGGTGTGTGGCTGGCGCGTCTTCTCGCAGAACTTCGAGGAGAGGAGACCGATGCCGTCACATTGAAGATTGATAATCAATCCGCAATCATGCTCAGTAAGAACCCTGTTTTCCACGAACGCAGTAAACATATCGACACGAGATACCATTATATCAGAGAATGCATTGAGGAGGGCAGGGTGAAAGTTGAGTTCATCGGCACCAACGAGCAACTGACAGACATATTGACGAAGGCACTCGGGCGAGACAGGTTCATTGAGCTTCGCTCCCGGATCGGCCTCGTCGAAACCGACCAATCATGCAAGGTTTAGGGGAAGATTTGTTAGTATAAACCTTGCATGCCTAACTTTAGCTAGTCTGTTATACTTTGGATTCTTCTGCATGCGCATGGGCACCAATGTGTGGAAGCCGTGCGCTTAGGAACCCGGCGAGAATAGCTCGCGGCGTAGCTGAACTTGCGGACGCACAGCGTACGTTTCTCGGTCGTGGGGATGAACGCGATCAAACCGGGAGTACGTGGGTAGCGATCCGTAGCTTTCGTTTGCATGTTGCATGGTTGTTTGCTTACAATAAAAGGAGAAGAAAACCTCAGAAAAGCTGCAGCTTCATCGCAGCACAAACCACTGTCTCTCGCTAAGTTCTGTCTCCGTATTCTCTGTAGTATATTGTTCCTAGAGTTCGCCCGAGCTCTAGCGATCGATCCTGTGAAGAAATCCTGACAGAGCACAAGGGCAGCGGCAGAGGCGGGGTTCCCGGAGGGAGATGGCAGCCGCACGCGGGCGAGGTCCACTGACGAACACCACCACGTCGCCGCCGTTGCACACAGCGCAGTGGAGCCTACTCGCAGCCGATCCGATCTCCCACTGGTCGCTGTCACCGGGGCAGATCACCAGCTCGACGCGCCTCATGACAAGGTTGTACCCCACCGCTGTGCCGATGCTCATCCGCCACCATGCCGTGCCACCAGTCACCACGCCCGACGTGGCGACGAGCCCTTCGGCTAGTGTCGTCGGTGAGCCACCACGAGCCAGCCCCGGACGTGAACACCTGGAAGTAGTAGGCGCCGGAACCTGGCGCTGACTCGAAGGGGCAGACGACCGTGTAGCGGCCAGGACTGGTGCGGCGAGGAGGGTTGCACATGGCGTACGCGTCGTCGGCGGAGTCCCTGGGGTGGGGGGAGGCGAGATGAGAGGCGATATTGGATCTTAAGGACTTAACTAATAGGATTGAACATGTCCTAGGATTTATCGTTATCATCATGTTTTTTTAACTAGTAAAGATTATAAGAACAAATTAAATACTTTAAAAAATAAAACTAATACTTAGACCAAGTGGTTTAAGTACTACAGTAGAATAAATTAAAAACTTTAAGAAACAAACTTAATGCTTAGAGCAAGTGGTCTAAGCAAAACACTATAATTTTTTTTTGAGAAAACGTATTTTTATACACATGGAGCAAATAATATGTGACAATAATCCAATGAAGTAGCGAAAAAAATATAACTTACTTTTCTATTTCTCCATCTCTTCTTTGTACCGGCTCAACATGGACACACACACATGAGGTTGTTGTGTGTTCTGACAAACCTTAGGGCTTTCGATGAGCAAACAGACCACGTAGGCTATAGAAGATAGAAGGCACTGATTTTTCTCTTTTTTAAGTAGTTTGATTGAATGTTTATCTCAGATAGATTTGAAATTTATAATACAAATTTTTTAAACACAAAGTTTTCTATAAATAAAAAGTATATAAAGTTTCTAGTGAAAATCTCTATAAAAATTTCTACTGAAAGTAATGAAAACTTTTAAATTTCTATTGAGTTCTATAAGAAAGAAAGGTTGTAAGAAACTTATCTAAAATTTATATTGGAAGTTATAAAATATTTCTATAGAAAGTTATCACAAATTTTTACTAAAAGTTATAAAAAAATTTCCATAGAATGTTATCACAAATTTCTACTAAAAAGTTACAATAAATTCCCATAGAAAGTTATCACAAATTTCTGTTGAGTGTTTCCTTGTTATACGTAGTTTCCATAATTTCCATACGTGAAATCAATACTGTGTGACATGCATAGGGACTTGTGCTTCATACGCACGCTCGTATGTCATACATGCTCTTGATGATGTTAGTCCTAAAGGGCAATAGAGAGCGGGTCTTAGTGTTCCTAGGGAGTAAAGAGGCTGAACCGATAGCTTTTTCGTTCTATATTAGACTCTCAACCATAACACAATCACACACAAAACGCATATAACCCATTACATTATTGCTTGATGTGTTCAAATATCAGTTACATGTTAGCTTGTCATCATATGTGACTGGATAGCCCTTTATTTTCCATATTACTTGATGCTTGGTTCAATGTTAAGCTAACATGTAAATGTACGGCATTTTTAAATTATTTCTGGGAAAATATTACGGGGAACTATCAATTCTTCTTCATATAAAAAATGGATAGTCTTTTCTAAAAAAACATTTGAAATCTGAAAAAGAAACTTAATGAGAGATCTAGGGTTTTAGCCCAAAAGGCCCATATACTTATAAACCTCCCAGCTCCAAACCCTCCTCCCCTCGCATTGTCCCATCGCGCCGCCGCCTCTCCCCTCTCTCGCGCCTCCAACCCTAGCTCCTCCCCTCCTCCCCTGCGGCGACATCGACCATGGCGGCGGCTGCAGCAGGCGGCGGCGCCCCGCGGGCGCTCTCTCAGCGGGAGCAGGACATCCAGATGATGCTCGCGGCGGACGTGCACCTCGGCACGAAGAACTGCGACTTCCAGATGGAGCGCTACGTCTTCAAGCGCCGATCCGACGGTACCGCCGCCTTTGCCTTCCCCGAAACACCATCCCGGTCGCGTAGATCATTCCTATCCTGGATTTGGTTTCTCGCGATCTCCGCACTGGCGCGTAGGCGAAGCTAGATCTGTTTGCTTCCCTGTGATTAGCCAAAATAATTGTGTCAGGATGCGGGGTTTGGTATGTTTCACTAATTGTAGACTGTCTGGAGTAGATCCATGTCGTTGCACAATGCTGTTCTTACTTCTGTTTATGAGGGGATTAATATCTTTGCATGAGGAGGCAGTGCGGTAGCTAGTGTTTTTCATAGTCATGACCCATGCGCCAAGGACCTACCCATAAAGTTTTAATCTCTCTGTTTAGCCTAAGCAACCTGCTCTTGTGCTTGTGGACGTTGTCCAATTCCAATTCGTCACAAATGCCACAGGCAAGCAACATTTTGAAACTTGTACCCTGCTATCATATTAGCAACGGAACATAGGCTTCTTGTAATGATTTCTTTTCTTAGAATCAATAGGATCTCATTTATATATCAATTGTAGTGAGATGAGGCTTAAGAGGCTATGCTTGCATATTTTCCCCCAGGCATTTTCATCATTAACCTTGGCAAAACCTGGGAGAAGCTTCAACTGGCTGCCAGAGTGATTGTTGCAATTGAGAACCCACAGGACATCATCGTGCAGTCTGCTAGGCCTTATGGTCAGAGGGCTGTCCTCAAGTTTGCACAGTACACTGGTGCTCATGCCATTGCTGGCAGGCACACTCCTGGTACATTTACGAACCAACTGCAAACCTCATTCAGTGAGCCACGTCTTCTCATCTTGACTGACCCCAGGACTGATCATCAGGTTTGTTTTTGTTCCATGAGCTCTTTTGTCCAATGGAGTTTCCACATGTGTTTATATCCGTTAAAAGTGTTGATGTAACTTTGTGTAGCCAATCAAGGAGTCTGCTCTTGGAAACATCCCTACTATTGCTTTCTGTGACACTGATTCTCCCATGCGCTATGTCGACATTGGAATTCCTGCCAACAACAAGGGGAAGCAGAGCATTGGTTGCCTCTTCTGGCTCCTTGCTAGGATGGTTCTTCAGATGCGTGGCACAATTCTCCCTGGGCACAAGTGGGAAGTCATGGTAAACTTTGACAATTGATGCTCACATTTCAGTTCATTTTTGGATCTTTTCCTGAATTGCCTTTTGTGTATAGCATGTTGTCTTGTCATCTGTCGTCTAATTTCTCCTTTATTCTCTTTCTCTTTTGTAGGTTGATCTTTTCTTCTATAGAGATCCAGAGGAAGCCAAGGAGCAGGAGGAAGAGGAGGCTGCAGTAGGTCCTGAATATGCTGCAGTTGAGTATGTTGCTGCCCCAACTGACAATTGGGGGGGTGACCAGCAATGGGGTGGAGAGGTTCAGCCTCCTGCGCTCCCTGTTGCACCGACCGCGGAATGGGGTGCTGCTCCAGGTTGGCTTGCCTTCTTTGTTTTTTTAATAATCTTGATTCAGCTATAAATCAATGTGGGATAAGTACTTGATTTTCACCTTATTTAATTATTTCTCCTGTTTTCCTTAATACGAAGTTTTATAAATTACGAATTCATTAGATCATATGGTACACATTTGAAGCTTTATGAGGGCATGGGTACCTACTATCTGGGTAATATTTAGTTCTTATATCCAGTGTGACCAAAATGCTACTTATCTGGAGGGGAAGTGGGATATCCTATTAGGGCAAAATGGGAAGTTTTCAATGGTGATCATATTTGGTTAGATGTAAATGTGAAGAAAATAGAAGGGTATATGGGGATGAGTAGTTTTGGAACAGCTGGATTATATTCTGATGTTGAGTGATAGAACCTCAATTGCATTCTGTTAACCTCAAGGGTTATTAAGTTTCTTAGGGCTAGTTAGACTTCAATTCTGTGATTATTTTTCTTGGGTGTGTTTTTTCTGATGATATGTTTTATTGTATAGAAAAATGTTAATTGTCATTTATCGTGAACAATGGGGGATGGAACCATACTTGCGCTCTGTGTTTACCATAGGGGCTTAACTTTTTTTTGGTTCTATGATGAGATAACTGCCCACTCTAAAAATTGCACCATGGACTAATGTTGTGCATTCAAACTGCAGCTCCTGCGGCTGCAGAAGGGTGGGATGCAGCTGCTGTTCCTCCTCCTGCCACTGCACCTCCTGCCGCCCCTGGTTGGGAGGAAGCCAGTGTTCCAGCCCCGACTGGCTGGCAGTAAGGGTTTTATGTGTAGATCATCATTCATCAGCTACTGGAGGAAAACCGAGTTACTTAACATTATGTAATGTATTTGATAGATCTGTTTAAGTAGCTCCATGTTAAAGTGTTGCGTAATGTTAAGTGCGAATCAATTTTGAATGCCATTTGGTGAGCAAATGTTATGACTTGCAACTCTAGTATTTATGCTTATTGACATGGCATGCCCTTTGATGTCATTGACCCTACAGTCTTCGAAGATAACGGTGCTCAAACAATCTGTTTGGAAAATATCTTTTTTTTTTCGAAAACTCAGCCCAATTATCTCGCTATCTCGACAACTGAGCATGGTGCAATAGCTGAGCTGATTTTGTAAGCTCATTAATACGAGTGGAGGTAGCCTTTACCCCTTTATTTGCCAAGTGTCCCTCAACTTGCACGGACAATTAAGCACCACATCTTACCTTTAGTTTGGTGAGAGTATTCATTCTCCTGTCTGCATGTGGTTTGATCTAAATCGGAATCAACTTGTGCTGTTTGCGTGCTTGGCATTCTTATTAAACAGACTCTTAGAGCTTCAAGGTCGGATTCAGAACAAATCTGTACTGTTTCTCGACCAGTACTACATCTTCATTCTCCTGAACTCTTCCGTTTGGATAGGCTTGGCAGCTGCAGAGGAGAATGGGCCCAAAGGTTTTCAGACATCCCCATCTAATTAAGCTGGTAGGATGATCAATGCTGTTCGGTTAGCAACTAAATGCAGCCTGGGCGTGCACGGTGCCAGCTGCAATTGCCAACGCATGCAATGAACGATTTTGCCGTGTCAAACAGCTTAGCTTAGCTAGCTGACGTCTCATGAAACAAGCGTGAGCCGAGCAATGCCGGCGACATGCCTTAGCTAAGGAGAAAGACAAGAAAATCCCGGCAAGTTTTCAGCTACAGCTTGCATGATTTGCCGTTAGATTTCACCATTAGAGAGCCCAAAGCTATGCTGGATTTTGACAGAGAGCATCGTTGGTAGTAGTAGTAGTAAGCTTGGATATCTACAACTCCGACGTGTTGCTTGCCCACCAGAATTTGGGCACGCATTGTATGCTGCTAAGCACGCATTTGGCGTTTGCTTTGGTCACGATCAGCACATGCATGTATGTGGTTTTGCTGTGTCAAAGGAAATACTAAATCTGAGAAGCACACCGGGTCAAATTTTGCCTGATATCTAACTGAACATTCTTTCACATCAGGAATACTGATTAATTGACAATCTGGTACTAATTATCAGGGTTTTCAATGGCTAGTTTCCCTTCATTGCTCAAGGTTTCTGATGGTCTGTCAGGACGCTTGGACGGCCCCCTGTCGACCTACCCAAGAATGCCCAAATCGGTCAGAGAATCAGCCGGCTGCCACAGTGATTTGCACTGTTTATACTTGTGAAGCTTATCAGAATTATTGATTCCTCGTCAAGTCCTTAGAATCCATACCATGCAACTTGTGCAGTTGTGCTGCTGCTGGCAGCAACACCATGTAATTGTAGAGAATTTTTACACGACTCGTTTGTGATTTGCCATCACCATTGAAGATATCGAATTTGTTTTCAGCTGGCTGCATTACTTCTCTTTTTTCCAAGTATACACGTGCTGCTGCTGCTGCCCTGAAGAAATTAAATACTGCAAATGCACAGATCTTCAGCAAAACGGATGGCTGGATGTTAACTGTATTTGCTTCTAGTATCAACACCAAGCATGCCCCTTTTTCTTCTAAGCTGAATGTACATGCATTACAGAACAACTTCTAGAGAATTGGTCATCACCAGGGAAGATTTAAAAAACTGCGTGAGCTATGCTTTTGGTTTTCTACATGTATGCTGCATTCTTTATCTCAAAAACCTGAATGTTATATAAGCAAATTTGCTATATGGATAAAGAAAGATACTGAAATTGCACAGATCTTCAGGAAAGGGTTGTACTGAATTGTAACTATGCTTGTAGTATCAACACCAAGCATGCCTCTTTCTCTAAGCTGAGTCAGTGTAAATGCATGACAGGATGCAAGCAGCCAACATAACAAGGCAATAAAACTAGTAGGTATTGACTCGAACAGACCAAAATGTAATGTGACAGTGCACAAAAGAACAAAAACTAAAAGACCGACCAAAAATTTGACCAAAGACTGACCATGTAGCCATGCCTTTTTTTTTTCTCTTCAAATGGTGCTGTTGTCATGATGTCCTACAGCTTGTCGGCATTCCACCCATCTCATATTCTCATGTCATAAAGCTTGAGAAACACATGGTACTGCATGCGATTAGAATATCACAGGAGTAATAAATGGAAATTTATTTTTTGTGCTTTCTAAATTGTTGGCTTCTCTTTTTCTGCTTCCATCTTCTTTGAGTCACTTAATTTTCTAGTAATTCCCCTCAAGAGTTTTTCTTCTTTGCAGCACTGTTATATACTCCCTCCATTCTAAATATAAGGCATCCTTATTTTCATCAAAATTAATATTTGAAAACTCCGACTCATAATTGAACTAAAAATATGAGTGTTTAGTGTTATGCATGTAGTATAATTAGATTCGTATTTAAATATATTTTCATATGATGTTAGTTTTGTAGTCATTAGTAATATATTATAAAAGAAATCATTAGTCAAAGTATAATGTTAAATATCGTGTAAAAAACTAATATGCCTTATATTTTAGAACGGAGGGGATGTTGTACATATCACTTACTTATGAGTACCTATATCAGATTGTTCAATAGGCAATTGAGAAAGACTCTAAAACACAAGTAGTAGTGTTTTATAAATTTGTTTGGCCTAATTCAGTCAACAATATATTTTTTGACCAGGTCCTTCGACAAATAATACATTTGAACACAATAAATGTGTCTAGAACAAAAGTATCTGTTCTAAAGTTCTCTAAAAAAAGAAAATTGTTCTAAAGTCCTATCAAATTAGCACTACAGTTAACCAACCACCAAGAAACACAGTTTGGAATGATTCTAGATCTAACTAAAAGTTTTTGTAGAGGGTATTAAATTGAAATTCAGATCCTTAAAATTCAGTGGATTTAGATGCTCCTTCTACAAGGATTAAAATAAAATTTAGAGAAAACAAACACTAATTTGAACTCTATGTAGTTGGGAAAATTATGTAAAAGCTAACTCTCATCCTTCATATACCACTGAAATTCCACATATTTCCTTATTTGCCAAAGGACACGGAAATTTTGGTGGCAATTAGGATAAACGATACAATTTTATTCTACAGCCATGTTCACTGTTCATATTCCTACTTTTTTTTTAATAAAGATGATCACACAAAACAAGATATCTCATTAGTGAATAATTAATTAAGTATTAGCTATTGCAAACTTGAAAAGTGAATTATTATGATTTTAAAGCAACTTTTAGATAGATAATTTTTGCAAAAAATGTAATATTTAGCAGTTCAGAAAACGTGCTCATAGAAAATGAGGAGAGTTTTCACCCCCATATATTAGTATCGAACTGAGCCTAAAAACCCTTGTGCCTAGAAAATTATTAGGTGATGGTCAACTACGTTAAATAGCCAACATCGTAAATTCATCAAAAGTCTTTATGGCAATAACTCAACTACCTGATGGTACTGTGCTATTATGAGTGCAACTGTAGAAAAACAAAAGAAAAATCCTCAAGAGGAAAAACAAAAGCCTTAGTCACATTCTCTCTCTGTGTGCACCCCATCGGAAAACCTCTCACTGTCAACTCTCCCAACGTTGTGATCTCTACATCCAATCCATATCTGCATCCAAACTCTAGGGGAGCATCGAGAGCCCTACCTGGCCTCATCAGAAAATCCCAACACACACACAAAACACCAACCAAAACCAAAAATCATATTTATTTTTTTTGTTATACTTATCTATTTCTAAAAACTAGAAACCCCAAAAGAGAAAAGAGAGGTTAAAATTTAAGGAACTAGCTATATTTGTGACGTCATATTTTCCAAAAAAGTTTACACTCTAAATTACCTACATTTACGCTGTAAATTTCAAAAGTTACACAGTAAATTTCAATAATTACATTGTAATTTTTCTAATACATACTTATACAAGAGAATTAGGATTAAACGTAATTGATTACCTAATTAGAGGAGATCGGATGCAGAAACATACTTACATATGATAGTGCTAACAATAAAAAGCTGACTGAAATCAAGTAAAAAATGTGGCTCTTATATTTTGGGCAAAACTGAAAATAAAAATCGCATCGGTTTTTCCTTATTATTATTTTTCTTGTATTAAAACTCCTCCACTTCTTCCAACCCACCGCAACCTCGAGCACCACTGGTAATGGCGGCTGCCGCCGCGTCCGCCACCTCCCAGATGCGCCCAAGCCGCCTCCTTTCCTTATAAGGCCCGCTCGCCGCCTCGCTCGTCCGCCGCGCTCACCCCCACGCAAGCCACCCCTGCCTGCCTGGCCCACCTCGCGCCCGGGCGCCTCACGCATCTCGCTCGGCGCGGCCACCGGGGTTCTTGGCGCAGCCGTTTTCCTTAGAGCCTTGCCGGGCACTGCACGTGGATGCGCCCGATCCCCCCTCCCCGCCGCGACGAACCCGGGCGCCTGGCATCGTCGCTCGCGCGCGTCGGGATCCAGAGGCCGTGAGCAATGGCCGGGGTGGCGCCGCCGCTCTGCACCTGGCTCGTCGCCGCCTGCCTGTCGGCGGCCTGCGGCGACGGCGAGAAGGAGAAGCTGCGCAGGTACGGCGGCAGCGGCGGGGGCATGCTGTTCGGTTCGCGCCGCCGCCCCGGCGCGCGGTGCCGAGGCAGGGCGCGCTCTGGTGAGCCCATTTTTACTCGGTTCCATTCTACTACATCTTCGCGTGCTGTATTTGCTCGCTCGAGCGTAAACCGTAAAAATTGCAGTGGGGTGTTTTACCGCACTGCATTGCTAGTATCGAAGGGTGTTCTTGGTGCGGTAAAGGTGCGGTTTTTATGCGGTTTTAGATGTCACATCGCTCGCTCGTGTGCGCATTTGGGATTTGAGGGGTGGACGAGGATTATGCCCTGCTTTGTGCTGCCATCTTGGTGTAGTATTTTTACCATGTTTAGGCCTGGCCGTCATCATGTCCGTCAACCTCATGTATGTTGCACGCTGTTGGAGTGAACTGGTGACTTTGCCATCAGCATGCTTAGGTTCTTTTGTTCTTCTAGTATACCTGGGAATTTGGTCAGAATGGAAGTATACTGATACTGAGAGAGGTGTGGGAGAAGGCGGGGTAAGAACAAGATGGAAAGGCTAATGTTTGGCATGGTACTAAAGAAATCTGAAATCTTGTATTGGGGGAAGCTTATGTTTTGGTGATATTGCTAACTCGAAACTTCCATTACAATGTAACTACATTTCATCACATGCCTGCCTGGTGGATTATCTGAAACAAAACAATCCTACTATGTGTCAATTTTGGAGTTTCTGTTGGTGGCACGTAGGGTCCTAACAGTAACACACATACGTGACCAATAAGCTGTTGCTTGAAGAAGCATCCAATCGATAAGCTTGCTTTTGGATGATGCTACTTTTCTTTTGTTTGGTCATATGTTCTAAATTGCATCTAAATGAGATTTCTTATGAACTGCAGGAATACCCATGGCTGTAGCTTTGCATCCTGAAAGGGGAGCTGTGGAAAGCAAGAAGACTGATATCAAACAACGGAGAGTGGTCGTCACTGGCATGGGTGTCGTGACACCGTTAGGCCATGATCCTGATGAGTTTTACAACAACCTTCTCCAGGGTGTTAGTGGAATAAGCGAGATAGAAGCATTTGACTGCTCCAAGTACCCCACGGTATTTTACATTTTCTACTGGATGTGAGGTTCATTTTGCAATTTAGTTGGGAAATAATTTTTTATTTCATGCAGAGAATTGCAGGAGAAATCAAATCCTTTTCAACAGATGGCTGGGTTGCACCAAAATTAGCTAAGAGAATGGACAAATTCATGCTATATTTGATAACTGCTGGGAAAAAAGCATTGGAAAATGGTGGAATCACCGAAGAAATCATGAACGAGTTGGATAAATCGAGATGTGGAGTTCTTATTGGATCTGCTATGGGTGGCATGAAGGTTCAGATCTGCACACACTCAATTTCTTTTTTTTTTTGGCTTCCTAAACGAAGCAATCTTTTTTTTCTTTAGACACTTTCCTCTTTAGTTTTAGTTCAGCTTATAGTGGTATTTTAAGCAGGTTTTTAGTGATGCGATTGAAGCATTGAGAGTATCCTACAAGAAGATGAACCCATTCTGTGTACCTTTTGCAACTACAAACATGGGTTCTGCAATACTTGCGATGGATCTGGTAACTTATACCATCTGTTCTTTTTAGCTATTTATATATAAATTTTCTCATTAGGTAGTAATGAATTCTCAAGAAGTAAAATCATATTCCTGAGCAGGGCTGGATGGGCCCAAACTATTCTATCTCTACTGCTTGCGCCACCAGTAACTTCTGCATACTAAATGCAGCTAATCATATCAGAAGAGGGGAAACTGTAAGCCACACCATCTTTATTGTCATCTCTTCTGCAAGGTGAAAACATCGTAATTGCAATTTATCCTAAATGTGCAGGATGTGATGCTCTGTGGTGGTTCTGATGCACCAATTATTCCAATTGGTACGATGGCTTTAATTACTTTAGATATTGTTATTCCAGTTGTTATCAGTTTTGTTTTTACTTGTCTTTTGCTTTTTCTTGAATGAGCCAAGCTTGCTATTTAGATCACCCGAATTGTTACATGCAGGACTGGGAGGTTTTGTGGCATGTAGAGCTCTTTCACAGAGAAATAGTGATCCAGCAAAAGCTTCTCGGCCTTGGGATGTGGTTAGTTGTTCAAGAATAGTTTTCTTACATAGCGACTATTTTAACCAATCGATTTGATTCATGTTTCTACACTGCATATTTGTGTGAACAATACCTTCAACAACATTCTTACTGTCTGAGTGCACATATTTACTTGATGGTGATGATTCTGCAGAACTCTCATAGGTCCAATATTCTTTTATCTATGTTTTGAATCACAGGATCGTGATGGATTTGTCATGGGAGAAGGGGCTGGTGTGCTTCTTTTGGAAGAACTTGAGCACGCAAAGGTTGCATTTATGCAATTTTCTTTGGTCCCTTGTTTGTGCTTGTGCAAATTCATCTGTTTTCCTGATTGGTTCATTGTGGTTTTGTTCAAATTTTAAGACTTACAATATGGATATACATTGCAGCAAAGAGGTGCAGAAATATACGCTGAGTTTCTTGGAGGAAGCTTTACATGTGATGCATACCACATGACAGAGCCACATCCAGAAGGTGAAGAATATGGTTATACCTTGTGGTGCATTTGTTCTCCCATTCATGGTTGTTTTCCTCATAATTCCTTGTCCATGTAGATACTAATATTACGCTCATATAATATCAGGTAGAGGCGTTATCCTTTGTATTGAAAACGCACTAGCAGATGCAGGAGTAGTAAAGGAAGACATTAATTATGTAAATGCTCATGCAACATCGACGCATATGGGTGATTTGAAGGAATTTGAAGCTCTCAATCGCTGTTTTGGTCAGAATCCTCAGGCATGCCCCCTTTTCAGAAATCTTCTATTTCTTTTGAAAGCCTTTATAATTTCCTATTAGTCTTGAGTTCTATATATTAAAAACCTTGCATTCTACAATGCAGCTTAGAGTAAACTCAACAAAGTCAATGACGGGCCACCTGCTAGGAGCTGCGGGTGGCATAGAAGCTGTGGCTGCTGTACAAGTAAGTATTTACATTTGAACCCACTATAGAAGAAAAAGTTCTTATATTTCCCAATCCGCGAGTGCCTGTGAGTTCCCTCCTAGCAGCCCGTGATTTTTCCCCATCTGAGGTGCTTGTGACCAAGACTATCGGATCAAATGGAGTAACCCACAAAGACAGGAATATCTGCTGCTTTATTTCGTCATTCTGTCATCCTCATTTGTTTGCACTACTGCTTGTGCACCCCAACACAAGCATTTGCCATGGATGTCGTAGGTTGGAAACAGCTTCTTATCACCCTCAGCCACAAGCCCACAGTACATTCACGTCCCACACTGCCAGCCCCCAACCGGTATTAGTGCCGCCTTGCTGGTGCTGACTCGTGTGCTTGCACTATTGAAAGTTAATGAAATGCCCAGGTGAAAACCCATGTCTGATTTTGAAAGTTGAATCTATCCAAGTCTATAAGTTTCAGCTTTTGAATGGAACTTGAGGAAATAATGTTGGAACTGAAGATTTGTTTTATATGGTATGAAAGAGGACTTTTCAATTTACCAAGTAAAAATCAATCTATTTGAGAGTTGAATTTGTTTCAACCTAAGCTTTGGATTTTGAATCAAAGTTGATAGATGTGATTTGTTTGAGCTGAAAGTTGTTTTGACTGATTTGGAAGGTAATATTTCTATATTAAAAGTTAAAATTGTACAAAGTGAAAGTTGAACATGGGAACTGGAGTGGGCACTCGTAACATCGAACTTGTGACAATTAATTAGAGTTCCCTGTAGGTTTTGCTGCACTATTTGCATTTATGACTCTTTCTTGTCTTATTATATTGTTTAGTGTCATTTTATTTTTTGAACTGTACCTTTGTGGGTTTTCTTGAACTTTTTCTACATTAATGTTTTGATTGCCCAAATATATATTCCAATACTACGATGACGAGTGCAGATGATGTTACAATAAGAAAACCAAGCTACAGTGTCTTGGTAATTAGAACCTATTTGGCATTGCTAAATTGTGCTGTCGAAGCATGCACTCAAGTTACTTCTGGAGAATTGTCCCAAATACAAATATGTCATGATTTGATTTTTTACATAACAGCTTCAACAGAGGTATAACATTTTTAAGAAACCATAAAATGGCTGAAGGGATTGATTTGATGATCACTTATTCAGCTGTCAAATCTGTCAGAAGAATATCTGCTTGTAATGACCATATGTGTCAAAGTTTATTGAAGTACAGCTGTTCATGTGGGCACTTGGGCAGTTCATGTGCCCTGAAATAAGTCACAATGAAACTTAGACTTGTTTACTGGATTTAGGATTTGGTATGGTGCATATTTGTAGGGTATATTGATTGGCTATAAGATAACTCCAAATCAATTTGTACTAACATTGTTCATAGGACACTTTACCAAGCACTGTGTATGGCATACCATGTCATTTGGGCTTGTATAAAAATTCTCAACACTTCACTGTTGTACTGCCTAATTCTTCTGGTTCTTTTGGTGAATTACATGTTGTGTTGTTGCCTATGAAAACATCCATTCAAAACTAAGGTATGATTAAGGATTACTAGTTTACTTCAATGCTTGCAATTGTCATTCAATATTCTAATAGATCCTGTGGCAAACCAATACAATTTCCTCTCCAAACGCTTTTGTACAATTTGCAATGTTTTTTTCCTTTCAGTATCACTTGGAGTTGGTGTGGCAGCGGAGGGGTTAACTAGAAAAAGACATGGAATCCTTTTTGTATTCTTAGAAGTGTTTGTACTTTTGCTTTTCTTTTTTAAAAATCTGTATGCTTCTATCTACTGTTCACCGATTTTACTGATGTTACCACCATCAAAATATGCATGGTTCTTAATTTTTATTCAAAATGCTTGCACAATATTTTTTTAATGTAGTGGTGCCAATTCACCCCATCCTTTTCTTTTGAAAAAATTACTGCCAGACAATGCCCAGCAGTTTATATTATATTATATATATATATATATATATATATATATATATATATATATATATATATATATATATATATATATATATATATATGAATTAACCAAAGAAAATACAACGATAAAAAACTTTACAACCTTTAGCTACACCCTCTGGGTACCAACGGGCACTAGCACCAACCTTAACAGTTCTTCTGTTGAGGACAGTAATTGTTGCAGTTAACAGAGCACCATCAGTCCATCTCAGTTTACATACATCTCATTATTATTGCATATATTAGTGATTTGAGAGTATGAAGTTTGATTGCACACATCCTAAACCGACATCTATTTGTGAAAGGAGGGAGTTCCAATTACCAACTTCACCAATCATGACCAGCCGATCAGCTGCTAGGATTCACGACACATCATACTATCATATTTTTCAATGCAAATGATATTGGGCCATTATGATTGTCTTCCTCATGTTTTTTTTTCTGTTGCGCATGTATGTGCAGGCTATAAGGACTGGTTGGGTCCACCCAAATATCAATTTAGACAACCCGGAGAAAAATGTGGTAATTTCATTCACACAATTTTTGTTCTTTCCTCTTGTTTTACCAAATTGAGCTAATGCTGGTATAAAGAGAAGACATGCCAAACTGATGTGGTTCTGTAAGGCAAGATGTTTATACTGAATTTTGAATGAAAGAACTTGTGCAGTTGTTTTGTTAAAAAAAGAGATTATATTTGCTCCGCACGTATTCAACTTCAGAAATGTTTGTTTAATTTTATAGCTACAGCCACAAATTGGTCAAATCCTACTTTCTGTTGTCATACTGGGCACATTACAGAAATCCTGGTTTAACTTCGTTTAGATCAACCTGTTGCGTTAAATAATAGCTTGCATCAGTTATTTGGAACAGGGACTTTTGGTCTTGTTTTATTTTCAACAATCCTTTCCATCATTGTTTTAATCCATCCAAAATGCTTGTGGTTTCAATATTGATGTAGGATGCCAGCATTCTAGTGGGATCAGAAAAGGAGAGATGTGATGTAAAGGTGGCATTGTCGAACTCATTTGGATTCGGTGGGCATAACTCATCGGTTTTGTTTGCGCCCTTCAAGTGACCTCAGCTGATGATTTTGTAAGCTATGGTCTGATTGCATCATGGGGACTTTGTATAAGATTACTAGATTGAATAACATTCCTGAGTTGCAAACTACAAAGAAATCCAAGCTTGGTAGAATTACGTTGCCATAAATGGAACGGAGCAAGAACAAAGAAAGCAGTTGGATTCTTTTGTATCGGGAAGCTTGCAAGAATCCCAAGGTTCATTTCATATGTGTTGCATGTGCCATGTTGCCAGTCTCATTTTGTTTCAGATGTGTAATTGAATTTCTCGTCTATAGAAACTTTATTGGGGCCGGTATTTTTGGTCTCACCGTACCGTTTGCCCGACAGATACAGTGCTTTTTTCTTACAGATATATAGCACAAAACTACCTAGGTATTGAATGTTATATTAATGCCTTGCTAATTGTAATAAGCCAATGGCATCCAGTTAACTCTTATATCCAAGGCCCTTGTAATTTCCTTGAAAAAGATGCAAGCTTATATCATTTAATCTACCATGAAAACATGCATAAACAACTGTTATGTCGTGCCAGAAAAATCCACCTCCCAAAGAAATGCTAATAAATCTATGATTTGCCTGGACAGCGAAAAATGAGAAGAAGCTGGTCGAGCCCTTAACTTATTTATGAGCAAGTATTTATAAAACTAAAATTATTTATTAAATGATATACCAGTAGGCCTCGGACGTATCGAGATTTGCAAATCGACGGGTGGTCAAATATATTGGAAGGTCAATGGAACAATCAGCTAAACCAGTGCGAAACAAAGATCTGGTCGTCGAAACATTCGCAAGAAAAATTATAAGAAAAACATAATTGTTGAGGAAAAACTTGCAACGTTGAGCATATACGTATAACAATTTGACAAGTGGTATGTAACATAAAAAATAAATGAAAAATTTGAAACACGGTCAAACTGTAGTTGCAACATTTTGATCTTGTGCATGCAACATCAAATTGCAACGATCCAAACATCAACAAATTGGTTACACCAAGATGAAAATGTGCAATACAGCCAAATGTCAGCTGCATCTTGGTCAAAAAAAAAAAAAATCAGTTGCATCAATAGTTAAGATATAATAAAAAAAATTACAACATAGCAAAAGGAAGCATCAATAGCAAAGATGTAAAAAATTACAACACAGCAAAAAGGAAGCATCAAGCAAGCATGGGTTTACATGCTCAACGATCTCCAGTCCCTTCCTATGGTGGTGGCCTCTCACATTGGAGTATGGTGAAGGTGAATCATGAGAAGAGCCATGAGTCCTGCTGGCTGCTGCTCCATTTTCTCTCCTCTTCCCCAATCCATAACTAGACCTCGGATGCTTAATGAATAATAACAAAATTGACCGTGTGAGGTCAGGTCCAGGAGTGAACAAGGAATCAAAAAATCATGCATGTAACTTCTGATTTTATTTTTGCCTGGTGTGCGTATTTGGAGGAAGGAATGGGTTTGGACTCTTATATATAGCACAGAGTTTGGGAGAGATCAGGAGAAACTGGCTTCAGAGTGAGAAGCGTGGAAGGAAGAAGGTGTACTCTGATTAATTTATTTCTATTCCAAGATAAGCTGGATGTTGGGCTTGAAGTGTCCGATTGCTCCTGAGAATCGTGGAAGGTAGAAGGTGCACTCTGATTAATTTATTTCCATTCCAAGATAAGTTGGTTGGGCTTTAGAGTTGGCCCATGATGTGAACCGTCCGATTGCCCTGGGCGTCCAGTTGCAAGTATTCCCGTAAATGATTTTTTTTGACTGGGAAACAGTAGGGGAGGCCACCATGGTATATTAATTTTTTAAATATTTATAGGAGACTTATTACATATTGTCAAGCCATGTTTGAAGAAAAGGTTTGTCAGCATCTCTAAGCCTAAGCAAATGTAGAGTTAGCTCCTCCTTAAGTTCAGTCTTCCAAGATATGATAGACGGTATCATATTATTGAAGATGAGGTTATTTCTTTGCTTCCACAAATTCTAGGCCGCCACCAGAAGAACTACCATAAAGCAGGGAGACCCAAAACTATTCTTCTGAAGAAGCAACATTTGATGGAACTCCACATTTACCTTCCAAAAGAAACCAATAGAAGCTCAACAAGCTGTACTAAACTAACACTGAAAGAAAAGGTGATCCCTGGTTTCTCTGACACCCCTAGAATAAAGAGGACATAAAATAGGCGTATTTGGAGGCTTATAATTCTTTCTATCAAGTTGATCTCGTGTATTAACCCTATCCATGAACAACAGCCATGCAAAGACCTTGATCTTCATGAAGGCCTTACTCTTTCAAATCCATTGCAGGGGTGCAGGGGACTCTAGTGTCCAGAAGGAAAGTTTATGGAGACGTTGGGCTGTATATTTTGCACTCCTCCGTATATATGTCCAAGGGTCAGCTTGCTGAGAAATAGTGAAATCTGCTAGTTCAGCCAACATTTGATTGTATTCCTCACAAGCCTGGACCGAAAGAGCCAAGAAGAATTGATCATCCACCTAGCCTGGGGTATTTCTGTGATCTAACTTTGCCATCCCACAAGTCTTATATCGATAAACTGTAACTTTAACCACCTACTCCATCCCAAATAAATAAATTCTTAGAATCTCAAAAAAAAGTTACAAGACAAAAGACCAAAATATCCCCTATTAATATAAAAGTAGTATTGGTTGGTGAGTAGGTAAATGTTATTGAAAGGATAAAACTTAATTTATGGATAAGGCTAGATAAGTATGCAAAAATCAATTTATTTTGGGACAAAGTTTAAACCATAAGAATCAACTTATTTCAGAAAGGAGGGATTACGTATCTTCGAGATTTGAGCCACTTGCAACTTGGCAGTTTTGCATCATGCCCTGACAGGTGGGTCCAAACTTATAAGATGAATAATGTTCCATGTGTTTGACAAAACTATTAACTGTTGTCATAGTTTTCTAAAATATCAAGTTATAACAAATTGGTAGTTTTAATATAACAACCATAATTTTTGGAAGAATCAGCACCATTTTGCCAGCACTAATAGAGGGGGGAGAGTTGTCATTGGTGCCGGATGTGAGAACCGGCACATGGGTTTCCACGAGTAAAAAAAAACACCGACCGGCTCGTCGAATTAAAAGAAATGAATAAAAAATCCAATGGAACAAATCATGGCATTCAAGATCTAAAAAAAGGGTCACAACATTCATCACAGTGGAAGAACTACATAAACTAAATTACACGGAGAAGAGGGCTCCGAAGGCCGAGGCCGCCACTCACTGTGGTGGAGAAGTTTGCCTGCCTGCGTGGATTTGCAGCAGCCCGCACCCACCACTGTCGAGCCCTCCTCTCCCCACCCCTGAGCCCATGTAATGATGGATCTGGCTGCACCCAACCTAGTGGCGCCGCCACGCTCCATCGGTAGAAGCAGTATCAGAACACATCTGCAACCGCTTGAGCTGATTGGCAATGTACTTGAGGGACTCGCTGTGAAGCGCTGGCGCATCCACCTCCATTAGCAACTGCACCGTGCATGTGGACCGTAGGAAGTTGAGGATTGGGTTGGGCATGAACATTCTGGTGAGGAGCTCCTTGTTGCAGAAGTCACAAGGACGGATAGTGATGGACCTGAAGAAGTTGATCTAGCCACTGGGGAGAGAGGGAGGGGGCACTGCTCATCAGATGCGGAGAAGCGAGAGAAGTGAGAGGGGGAGACGGAGGGATCATTTAAAGATTTTTTTCTTTGCTCGGGTCGATCGGCTCGGCTCAGTTTATTAGAGTCAGTTCATCTAATAAGAGGACACTAACAGTATTTTTACTGTACCGGTTTGGAATCAGCACTGACGATAGTCATCAGCGTTGGTTTTTGTATGTCTAAAGTGTGCGCCGGATTAGGTATCCAGTGGATGAAAAATCCTCTATCAGTATCGGTATTGATAGGACGCCACATTTAAGATGTTTTGTGGTAGTTTTACTCTCCTTGTGCAACCAATTGCGGTCTTGCATGTCTGCATGCATGCATGATTGCTTACACTTAACCGATCGATCATGCGGGTCAGGCTAGAGCCAATTATACTGCCGGCCAGTCTGTTCCTCTAGGCTCTACATACCTGAACAATTTACCAGGCTGAAGAAGCTAGCTGAGACTG
Organism: Oryza meyeriana var. granulata; assembly: GCA_003991445.1. Classification (NCBI taxonomy): domain Eukaryota; kingdom Viridiplantae; phylum Streptophyta; class Magnoliopsida; order Poales; family Poaceae; genus Oryza; species Oryza meyeriana. The sequence continues at coordinate 293,529 of RYFJ01000370.1, read as the reverse complement.
TGATGATGCAGGAAAGTACAGTGCACTTCTGATCAGGAGGCGTGCATCAATGCTAGTCCCCAGCTATAGCTAGACTTTAGAGTGGGCAGCAATTCTTGCATTGGCATATACACATTAGCAGAGACATGCATCACAGATTCACAGTGAAATCATTCACTGCAGTGTGCCAACATAGCTAGCTTCAGTAGCTTAGCTTGTTCGATGAAGAGATAGTATTATCCTATAAATGCATCTTACATGGGTCCGAATAACTAGTCAGCGAGTAAGTGCTCTCGGGGAAGAGGAAAAATAGTGTTGCAGTTTCGTTACAGAACAAACTACTCCAAATTAGGTAGTAAGAGTTTCTTGTACTCATCAAATATATGCCACGGAATTTCAACTGGCTGATGTGTTCCTATACCTATACATAAGCAGAAAAACTATGCTAAATTTCCAACAGATGTATATATGTATATATATGTGTGTATATATATAATTACTATAGAGCACGCTATGTGCTATTTAAGCTATGTAGCGCGTCTCACATCGATCCCACCCACCTCACCCCTTCTTCTTGATTGCAGTATTTCTTTTACACCTATCTAGTCTATCAGATTATATAAATGGATACGTGCAACAACAAACCAACCAACCAACCACTCACCCATTTCCATCCACCACGAATCCTATTTTTCTGGATCAATTGAACGGGAGCGACCATCGCCATGCTAAAATTATATATAGAGAAATTATCCTTGTGGAAAAAATTTACCGCCATCGTTTTCCCTAACAAAAAAGGTAAAAAGTACATATACGGGAGTAGATAGATTACTCATATAAATAAACAGAGTAGTAATTTTTTTTGGACGACTGAATTTTTTACACTATGGTTTTTGAATGAGTAATTTTTTTACTCTATATGGGACTGGAAAGGATACCAAACGGAAATAAGTGGAGAAATGAGTAATTTTGTTTATGGATGATTAAATTTCCCAAACTGGACGAGTAAATATTTTGGCAGATGAGAAATTTTAGCCGGATAGTAAATTGTTTAATCTGACGTAGGGGTTTAGTGAATTTTTTATCCAATACAGGAGGAGATAAAAGGGTTAGTAAATTTTTTATTTGATGTAAGAGAGTAAATCATTTATCCGACTTGACAGCAGGATGAGAAAGGGAAACGGGATGGTGGGATGGTAACGAAAAAAAGATAAACATGGAGGGCGGGAAACGGGAAGGTGGGGAGTGGGAACGGAAAAACGAGAAAGGGGGTTGAGGGGGTGTTGTGAGGCAAGCTAATTAGCGGGACTGTATATATAGATATATGTCGAAGTGTACTACGAAGCTATTTTGTGTAGTTCACTTATTGCCTTCTTTTTTGAGCTTCATTACAAAACAAAGAAAAATTCAATCAGCTTGCTCATGCTTCTGGCCGCGACCATCTTTTACTTTCCTTTCTACAACTAAAAGGAGTTAGGCAGTAGGGATGGGGAAAAGGTATTAATCCACTTTCTTATCAATGCATAAATTAAATAATAACCTCACAAAAATGAATAAATTGTAATAATCAAGTATGCGTAATATGATTTTTTTAAAACAAAAGTATATCATAAACTGGAAACTTGTTCTAAGTAAATACTACGTGATATTGGACCTCAAGATATATAGGTGATTCATGCAATACACATTGGGTTGACTAAAAATTTTAGGAAATAATATATGAAATGCATCTCATTGTATTTGATCATTTAAAATTTAATGTTTAGGCTCAAATTATGCTGGGAGTAAAAAGGGTCTCCAATGGCTAGCCACTTCACATGTTCATTTTTTTAAAAGAAAAATTCTCATGTTCCTGACCTTTTTAAAGTAAGTATCTTTACGGTGGTCTCTAATAGTATTCTACTATCAGTATTAATATAATTATAATTGATCTCAACCGTTGAATTTTTGAGTTCTACTACTAGTAGAAAAAAATTATTCTACCACAAGTAGTTGAGGTGGTAGTATAAATAGATGCGGTCTATTGAATTAGGCTAATCCCAATGGGGGTTTCATATTGATGTTTCCAAGATAGCCACATAAGCAACAAAGAAATGAAATGATGTTTGAAATCATCTCCCCAATGTATAATTTTATGGTGTGCTTTCATAGGCTCCAAATAGTATTTAATTTCATGACTCATCAAGAGTTGGTATTTGTGTACAGGTGATTTCATCTATATAAAACCGGTTCACCCTCTTTCTTCTTAAATTTGATGTCGTGTCATCAGAAAATCTTATGTGACATGCTAATAAACAAGAATGAAACTCTCTATTAGAAGTAGCCTTAGGCCATTCCTAGTGCAAAGTTTCATTGCGCGGTTTTCAAAAGTGCCATGTCATCTAAGGATATTTAAGTTGATAGATGAAACTACTTCTTCCAATACAAAATTTTATTTCACGGTTTCATATGCTAGCATATCATTTAAATGTTGTATCTAAATGACCAATAAAAGTTAATGAACTATGTGAAGATGAAACACAAACCCTCTCAATAGAAGTTTCACATGGTTTCCAACGTGTTGGAAACGGTGAGCATCAGTTTTATCTTGATGAAACTTATTCCATCTCTCTTCTTTAATTCTTTGCCATGTTGTTATATATGTTGATGTGTCAATTTAATATACATAAAACCTCTATAGAATATGCACTAGGACTGGCCTTAGAAAAGATGAATGGTCTAAATTAATTTCTACTATCATCAATAGAGACATTTAAAACACTTCTTTTAAAGTACATTTGGACACACTCACCCAAGCAATACACCCCACTGACATTATTCCACGCGCGCACACACGAGCATTTTTTCACACATGCTTGAATATTGGTGGACACCAGCAGCAAATCTGGATTTCATTTTAGCTTGACCTTTATTGGATAGATTTAGTATCGTTTTAAGCTAGCTAGCCCAATATTTTGCATGATTGTGTCAACTTTTGAGTCATGCTCAATAATCAATATACATGTACTTCCCTTTAATCACTACTCCCTCCGTCCAACAATATAAGTATTTTTGGATTTTTGACACGGTCTATAATGTGCCAATTTGACTAATAATATCTATAAAAATAAATCATTTTAAATAAAAAAGAGTTGCATATTATGATAATTTGTTTAACGATAAATCTAGTAACATCATCTTTACGTCATCAATCTTTTTGGTTTTTCTATTAATAATCAAAGTTAAAAATATTTAACTTTGGCACTATTCTGAAAGTGTTTATATTTGTGGACAGAGGAAGTACAATTTGGAACACAATATGCATCATTTAATTACATTGTCATATATATTGAAACAGTATGTCATTAACAACTCCATTATAAGTAATTTTGATTATCCCATTATAGGTAATTATTTAAATCCATCAAAAAAGTGGTGCAGGTTTTCATGATGTAGCTACAGTTGTTCTCAGCATATATTAAAAAGTTAATCAGATTAATTGAAGGATCAATCTATTGATGGCAAGAATATAACATAACGACTTTTAAATAACAAGTCGATCTGAGAGCATAGGATAGAAACAACTATATATATCTGATACATTGGTCTCTATATGCTTGAGAAATTCAGATCACAAACTACACAGTTACCAAGATGTAGTGCTAACTTAGGCCAAACATGAAATAGATAGATATACATCAACAACACTCAAGTACTCAACATGCATGTTAAATTAAGGCACAACCGATCCATATAATCAAAATCTTGCCATTGATCTCGGACTCTCACTATTACTTAGTCACGCAAGCGTTTTCATTATTTAAGACAGTGAAATGGATGTCAGCAAAGGGGAGCAATTCTTGCTCAAAACTTTGATGAATTGCTTTCCCGGGCCATATATCGACGATCATGAGAACCATTCTGCATCCCATCCTTCAATTTCTCCTAGATCCATTCTGCACACAAGAAACATTCACGGTTAAAATAAAAGGCGATACGAGCTAGGGACATGATCAATTCTCCTATTACCATGTGCATATGAGCTTCCTGTCGTTCTAATATAACAACATATTAAATTGAACCTGAAATTATGATTACAGTACTATATATAGTTCATATATATGTGATCAAGTCTCTAATTTTATTTTTTATTTTTTGCGGGAAGTCTCTAATTTTATTGTGCTAGGAAGAAAGTTAAAAGATATAGCTTTGCCACTGAGCCATGCATGGGAGAAGAAGTATCAAATGGAAAAGGTCTGGTATAGTAAACAATTTAAACTATCAAGTTGATCAATTCAGGACACACCGAGCGTTTAGAACCTTGATGTCAATATAAATTATAGAGTAATTTACTAACATGATTTGCAATTTCCTGATAAATCTAGAAAACCCACATGCAAAATTGTAGTAGTAATTAGTTATTAGTAGATCGAGCTCGTTACATGAAAACTGACTGATCAAACAGTAATTTTTATGCGATTAAATTCTTGCACCTCTGTGCTACCACAGGTCACAGGAGAACATTGGATCATCACTTACCTCGGCAAGGAGACGTCTTCGCCGTAGCCCCCATGTTGGTAGTACTCGCTGAAATGCATCCCCAGCACGTCAGAATTGCTCTCTTTGGTGCTCTGATGATGGCCAAGGCTGTCGCCAAACCAATCCTGCATGCGTGTCACCGTCAGCTCGTCCTCCGCCGCCGCCGTCGCCGCCGTTTCCTGCCCTGCTGCTTCACCACCGCCGCCACCTTCCACGCTGTCGAGGAGCTTGCTCCACCACGCCGACGTGACAAGGTTCACGGCGTCGCTCCACTGGATGTCGTGCTGCTCCCCGATGGAGTAGATGGCCGCCATCTCCTCGTCGTCCAGCACCCGGTGCAGCGACGGGTCGGCGGCCGCCAGCGAGGTGTTCTCCGCGGTGAGGGCCGACGACGACATGTCCTGGCCGGCGGCCGTCGTCACCGACGGGGAGGAGTAGACGGAGTAGGAGGACGTCGGTGACGGCTGGTGGAGCAACGGAGGATCAAAAGAGCTGGTACTAGCCTTGCCGCCGTCGACGTCGGCGACGACGCTGTTGAAGCCATGGAAGCTAAGGTTTAGCCCTAATGGCTGTGCAGGGAGAGGCACCTGCAGGTGATCCGCCATGGGTGCAGCTGGTGGTGTGTGGTAAGGGAGAGGAGAGGAGTAGCAGGTGGCCGTAGGAGCTGAGAAATGTGCAAGTGGGGAGTTGTACAGGTAATCTGAGAAGGAAGCATAGCCATGCATAGCTGCAGAGGCTCTAGTTGTTGCTTCTTGTGTATGTTCTTGCACTGCTACCTGAGCCACCTCTTGCTGCTGTTGCTGTTGCTGTTGCAGCTGCAGCAATTGTTGTTGTTGTTGCTGCTGCTGCTCTTTGGCTTGTCTCATGGAGGCCCTATGGATCTTGAGAGCTGTGACAATCTCTCTCCTGGCCTCTGCCATGTTGAGTAGCCTCTCCTGGTAAGGCCTGCTTGTGTGCAGCCTCCTCCTGACCTGCTTCTTGTGTGGCTGTGGCTGTGGTGGTGCTGTTGTTTGGGGCTCTTCTGGCTGTGGATGGCCATGTGGTTTGGTGCCCATGGTGGTGTGATCTTTGGATCTTGCAGTAGATGAGGAGCTAAGTTGCTTCACAAGGCTCCTAATGTAAGCCCCTGAGAGGTGTGGCTCTTCTTGTTTGTTGGCATTGTTCTTTGAAGAGGAGGAAGTGGTGGTGGTGGTGGTGGTAGGAACTAGTAGCTTGTGGTTTCTCATCTCAATCACTCTCTCTCTCTCTCTCTCTCTCTGTATGTGTCTCTTCTTCCTAGCTAGTGAGATTCTTCTCTAGCTTTCTTGCTAAAGAGAAGAGGCTGCCAGAGATGTATGGGATGGTAGGGTGCAAGGGGGAGGGGGTGATGAAGGTGATATAAATAGGGTGGTACTAGGAAAGCATATGTAGTTTGTTAGGATGCCATATGTTATCCTTTTGGCAATGCATGGCATACATGGTCTTATGGTAGGTAGGTTGGCCGATAGTGTAGCTAGAACAGACAGCACACAACGGTGGGTCATGTCATCTTTTCGGTACTTGAATACAATATTGATTCTTGCCCAACAGCCCAAGTCTCCCGGCCGGCCTGCCCCCATATCTCAGGGATACAGGAGTATATGTTAGGGATATATGTGTACACATTTTTCTGGTCATTCAAGGTCAAGCTTTTAGATGGATATACGACAGGAAAGAATTCAAGACTATCTCACATAGGCCAAAAGAGTCGTAATCTGGTGCATAACTTTAACAATTCCTAGTGACTTTAGACCCTTTTTTTAGTTAAATTTTAAAAATAAACAAAAAATTATTTCTAGAACTAAAGCTTTTTTAATTTGGCTATGCCGCTTTTATTAGCATGGCTAGAAATATTGCTACACAAATTAAAAAACTATGGCGTGATAAGGTCAAGGTGGCATGACAAGTCTATTGACATGCGCTATAAGTACCTTGCCACACCATCTGATGCGCTATAAGTACCTTGCCACACCATCTCAGATAGTGTGGCCAAAAGATTTACTTTTAAACTTAAAATTTATATAGTTTATTTTAAAATTTAAATTAATAAAGGTTCTAGTTCCGGGGTAGAGACACTCAGTGTTGAGATGTGGCCTATAGGCTGGGAAGGGAAAGGGACACTGGTTGAAGCAAGGAGGAAGAATATAAAAATAAGAAGGGAAAAAAGAAATAAGAGAGAAGGAAAACAAAAAGAAGAAAAGGAAAAAAATGAAAATTTGTGGGTGGATCCCACTTGGAGAGCATCACCAACAGAAACACAAAAATCCATCCCAAAGTTCTATTATTGGATCCCTAATCAGATTTTTAGGTGTAAATATATTCCTCTTTCCAATAACTAAGAATTGACTTCCCATAATAAAATTAGGTCCACCACAACAACCAACCAAGCCTTTCTCCCATTTTCTTCTGATGTGTCACATGATGGCGCCTTCTCCTCTCTCGCGATTGGGAGCCAGCGCCTCTTTCCCACAAATGGAGAGAGAGAAGTACGAGGAAGGGGATTCTAGTTTTTTGGCATCTATTTAGGAAAACTAATGGAGATTATTTCTTACTTGGAATCACAAAATCTTAGGATTGGAAGCTATATTGGGCTTTTGTTGGTGATGCTCTTACTTGGTGCAAGGTTAGTGACGGTACCACATCATTGTTCATGTTAATGTGCCATGTCGGATTTTGAACCTGCTTTGCTGTTAATTACATCTAACAAGTTCCGGTGGGTTACACATTTTCCGAGTTTATGCTGTTATCCAAGCTTGTCGTGAGATCGAATTTTTGCCCATCTATATATACTTCATGCAACCCCTGTTTGTTTGTTGTCATCCCATTCTTCCCTAGGATTATAGAAGGAAACAAAAAAGAAAATTGAGAATCCAACAGCCCCAGACCCTTTGCACTGCACATGGACGCAAAAGTAGAGAGCATGGGACATGCATGATTCGTTTCAAATATGGCCAACTCCTTTGTTGAGCGGTACACAACTGACTCAAGAAAGCGATAAGATTCATCAATCAATCACATAAAGATAAGCAGGTGTGGCCTACAAAACATAGACAGCAAGTGGATAGGATAGTTGTGCATGAATTTTCCTTTGATGCACACAGTACATATGGACCGATCGATAGACATCGACAGAGAATATGAATCTCATATATATAAATAAGATGATCAATGGTATATATGTAGCCAGCTGCAAGTGCAGTCCTTGCCATCCCTGATTGTACCCTACTTTGTTGATAGAATGATTGTCTACGTACGGTCGGACCATGGCCCTCTCTAGATCTATATCTCTCTCATCACTCCCATGTCAACAAACTAACAAGATCGAGCCGAAAATATAGAAAACATGCATGCTAGCTGGATCAGCATGTATCATGATGCATAAGCTAGGAGCGAGCTACAAATTGAGGGCCGAAAAGATTCAGAGGCTGCCACTACTGGTCGACTGCAAATATTAATGCCCATTAATGTGGTCGTTGCATGCATGCATTATCGACCGAGCTAGCACTGTGCATGCATATCCAAAACTGAATTCAGATGGGGTGCCCGGTCACGTACATGCGTGCATGCAATTGTTATTAGCTCTCTCGACTTGATCTGCATGCATGATGCCGTGTGCCGCGGATGTTATTTTTATCTGCACGCTGGCACGACCATCACAAATAGCGCGGTTATTTTCGTTCCAGATCATTTAAGGCTACCTATATTTGTTAATTATATTATTTATGAACATATATTTTTTAAGTATACTTTAAACTGTTCGGCCTCGATTTGTAAGCACATCTGATGGACCCACTCGGTTTGGTTCTAAGTGGCAGCTCGTGAGTTCCGGTGTAAATGGCGGTGGTAGTTAGCCTACCCTAAACATCAGTTCTTCGTGGATCCTTTTGGAGGCATTAGACAACCCTAAGTTAGCTTTAATTGGGAAGGCCTTGTCATGAACCTTAATTTGTTGGCCGTGCTTTGATCATCACGTGTTGGATAATTGGAGTTAGCTCACGTCGTGTAGATAAAGTGTGTGCAACCTCTGTAGAGTTTAGCTAAACTGTTCAAACAGTCGTGCCAACGGTCAAGGGAAAATATAATGTGACTCTCATAGCATAGTGTTGTTTGCATATGTTTTGTGAACTTGGTTTGTGGGAAAGGGAAGCATTACTGTGGTCAGAAATGAGATTATGTGATCTGGGGTGTTAAGGCACTATAATTAAGACAAGTGTTTGTTTAATAACTTGAGAACAACCTTTTGGTTGAGGCCGAAAGGCGGAAGATAACAGAATAAACGGTTGAGGCTGGAAATGGTGGAAGCCAAAAAACAACTAAGAACCAATGGTAGCTAGAAAGTGAAGGTAAACTAATAATGGGTTGGAGCCACTGAGAAACTAATAGAGAAAATGAATGTAGAAACTTTATGATTCACAAATCATTATGACAAGTCGTTATAAAGCAACTTATGGAATAGATTGAGACGTGAGCCTATTTCCAATAACTAAAACTTGGTACACTAGTGTTTTACAAATTAAATCATTTATAAAAGGGTTGTTTTCATAAATAAACCCCTGCCTCCCAAGCTATACATAACATCTTTTTCATGGCTTGCGGACTACGAAAGTACTCACTCATACATCTTTATGAATATTTTAGGGTATGAAGGAGAAGAGACGCCGACACAACCATTGAGGAGTACCTTCAGGAGCAGACGGACTATGAAAACTTTTAGGGTTTCGGGCTTAGTTTCTGAGCCATGCCTAAGAAATAAGTTTAGTTAATTAGCTGCTTAATGTAGCACTTAGGCACTTAGTTGCCTTGTGATGTTAGCTTTCGCTCTAGTGTTATTGCCTTCTGGTGCTATCTTTTGTAATATAGTGTTGTCTATCTATGGTTTGTACATGATGTCAATTTTTATAAGAACTATCCCAGTGATGTATTGTAGTTATGTACTTTGATCCACTATTGTTTTGTGTGCAATAACTTATGTATTCTGGGATTGGTACTAGTATCATAGGTATATTGTGACCCCAGTCGAGTCAATCCGTGTATCCAAGTTGGCGAGGTCTAGGACGTCACAAGTGGCAACATATGCTTTAGATTTATCTTTTAGTGTCAACTACCGGACAAAAAACAAAAAAAAAGTAACAGTAACTACCAGACATGATTTAAATGATGTAGCACAAGCGGATACATGCATGGCTTCATGTCGAGTGGGTACAACATGTGTGCGCACGTATATGGATATACCTACATAATCTAATTACCATTAATTTGTATTAATTTATGCTACTATGGTTAGTTTTCCATATATAATCGATCCGACCAAAAAAAGGAGGTGACAATGAATTAGACTCCGATCTAAAGCCAACAATCGGAACTTTTTTTTTATCACTTAATCAAATGTTTCAAAGAGATGCAGCATTTATAAACTATTAATTGCAACACCAACTACCCACTACATGAAATATTGAGTCCTAACGACTAAGATCGAATAGATTTATAAAATCAAAAATTTAAAAATGCAAAAGAGTCATATTCTAGTTGAAACATTTGCTCTCACACATGAAACACCGAGTTTAATGGTTAAAACATATATATTTTTTCATCAGAATATAATTATGTAAGATCTTGTTGTAAAGATTTAATTGAAATAAACACAATGATGTAGTTGGATTATAGATAGAATAAGTAATTTAGGAGAAAAAATCATTTGAAGTTAGCTAACGAAGTGGTTATGTATGTAGAGGAGCTGCGTATGTAGGGGGAGAAAAGAGAGAACGACAACACGTGAAGAAAAAAAATTTGGTCCGGCCGGGTGTAAATCACCTCCTTTGTAGCCCTACCCTGGATGGCCGACATGTGGACAATCTACGGATCTAATGGCTCGCTCAGCTTGGTTCCAGGCGGGTGCCACGTGGATGCACACGGCTCGGCTCCTAGCCCGTCCGCTCCACGATCCCCTCCCTCACGCATTCCCCTCCGCCTTCCTCATTTTCCACCGGGCCTACTGTAGTAACCGCCGCCTCGCCATGCGGTGGCACCCCAACAAGACCCCTACCAGCAAGAAGATGCCAAGGTGTTCAAGGATATCACTGAAGCCTACAACACATCGTTCAATTTTCTTGCAAATTTCTTAACGGTTTGGTTTTGATCATCATGCGTGTGACATTTTGATGGATTTGATGGGGTTGATCTTGATCAATGGATCGTCAGGTGCTCAGTGACACCGAGAACAACGCGGTGTATGTCCGCTACGGGAAAGAGGGGCTCAGAGGCGGCTATGGTTGCCGACGATTTGGCTGCATAGGTTGAGCCGCCCTGATACGGTTCAAGAAGCCTCATCAGCGTCCGCACTTGGCCTAGGAGCCTAGCCCAGCAAGGCATGTGTCCTTGTGGCACCCACCTAGAGCTGAGTAGAGTGAGTCGTTGGATCCATAGCTTGTCCACGTGTCGACTATCCGGGCAAGGTTGCAAAGGAGGTGGTTTACACCACAGCTGCACCAAATTTTTTCCCTAGCACGAAGCAGGCAGCCAACGCATGTGCCGGGGAGGGCACCTGATCTTTGGGTCAAGATCGGGTAACTGGCTGAAGCATCCCCCACCCCAACACACACCCACACATACAAAATAGTTCCGTTCTGGACATGCATGGATTAGACACGGTCTACTCTACCCTAATGAAACTTTGACTAAATGCACTCTACTATGGTATATTGTAGAGCCAACACGGTCTACTCTACCCTAATGAAACTTTGACAGAATGCACTCTACTATGGTATATCGTAGAGCCTGCATATATAGTAAACATATTGTGGAAAGGCTTTTAGAAAAAAAAAAGCTATACCATATCATTTTCATATGTTCAATCTCAATATGAAGGAGGATATATATCGACAACCTATTAATGTTTCAAATTGACCGCATATCCAAAAACGACAAACTTCTCAACATGTTGAAGTTGCTTGCAAGCAAGACATATTTTCTTCTCTTTTCCTCTCTTTTTGTGGGTTTGGTCAATCCTGGAAAATTATTCTTTTCAAAAAGGCTTGCAGTTTGGCACAGTTGCGCGAATCTGACAAAGTAATAGTCAGAGAATAGTATGTCATTCCGAATGCTAACCAGTCTAAACTAACCTACTGCATACTGCAACGTACAATACATAACATACATTCCCTTTGGTTTTTAATGTTTGATGCTATTGACTTTTAGATATAAGTTTGATTATTCGTCTTATTCAAAATTTTTGTACAAATATATAAAAGTATAAGCAATGCTCAAAGTACCTTTAATAATAAAACAAATCATAATAAAATAAATAATAATTACATAATTTTTTAAATAAATGAATGTCAAAAACATATGTATTAGCCTTCTTTTTAGCCTGATCTTCTCTAAGCATTGTGATATCTACATGATTCATAGGTTGATGACTAGCCTGCTAGCTAGACACCATGAATCAAATTGTGCTATTCGATATTCTTAAGATATAAAATGTGATGTAAATTTTGCTAAGAAAATGCTAATGAATATAAGTTGTCCGAGATATTGACTTTGATCGAAAACCAGAATGCAGGTGCACTCATTAAAGGAAACGACAATAGATAGTATATACTCCAAAAAAAAAAAGGTCAAGCTCCCATCCAACAAGTCAAACAGTGAGGTGGCAAGCTAACACTTTTGGCCTCATGCCAAAATACTCCTGATCTCTTGAATTCACACATGCATGTGCATCCATCGAAGCGCATGCAGAGAGGGCCTCATCAATCTCAAAGCACATCTGACATCCACCGAGTACTACATGTACGCATCCATGCATGGATCGTATATATCCATCAGCAGGCAGGATTTGAAGAGCATTCTTCCTACACCATATGTAGGCTGAAACCCTAGGTACATGTATAGCCGACCTAGCTATACTATACGTGACATGTATAACAAGCTAGCTAGGGCATGCATTATTAGCACTTAAGAGAAGAGACAGAGATGTAGCAGAGTGACAAGAGATGGAGCTGTGCAAATGGCTCACTGCTATCCCTCAACTACTACACAACACAGCGATCCCATCGACGTCGAGCTCGATCGTTGCATCTCTCTCTCTCTCTCTCTCTCTCTCTCTCTGTACATTTAGAGAGAGAAAGCAACGTGATTGGGTGCATGGACGGTGGAGATAGCTAGCTAGAATCCATCGTCCTCCAAAAGTCTACGCGGCCTACGTACATACGTAGCCTATATAAGTAGCATCTAGATTGGGGCTGGCACTAGCTAGCTAGCTACGTATGGAAGACGAGAGAAGATTGAAGAATGGCTAGGGCTAAAGGCTAGGCAATAGGCTATACTGCCTGTTCCTGCCGCATGAATGAATGAATGATATGATGCATATATATGGTGCTTATCTATTTAGTAGTGCTAGTGATCACCACGAACCTCACCTCGCCGTCCTTGAGCGATCGATCGAGCTAGGATGACGACGGCGATGGCGGCCGCATATGATGCAGGCGCAGGAAATGCACGCACGCAAATAGTTAACGCGCGCTCAACTCCCGATCGACGACGACCGCCGTGGTTGTACTATTATTAACGGCGATCGCGCGAGAAGGACCGTAGGCGAGAACGATGACCGGAATTGACCTTAGCGCCGCCGGAGCGGACAAAGGGGAGTAGCTGCTACTAGCCACACACAGAAAGGGGTTTTCCGGCCGGTGGGTGTTCTGTTGCAACAAGTAAAGAATACTGGATTCAATCATCTCTAACTGTTCACAGATTATGAACCATTCTAGATGTGAATAATCAACTTAAAAAAATGTAAAAATGATATACCGGCAGCTTATCGTCAGGACAAAAAACTCGAAGTTCATGACTTGGATAAGCTCATATCGAGCTTGACTCGAACTCGTAGTCATAATGAGTTGAGCTGGGCTTTTAGCTCACGAGCTACTCATTAGTACAAAGGATCACCATATCTTTATAGATTTAGGGCTTTTTAACTAGCACTTAGTCTTTTAGTTATATTCAAACTATATGTATCTAGTGAATTCTTTATTAGTCAGTGTCTATTATTATGTTAACAAATAATAAAATAATAAATTTAAAATTATAAAGGTGATATAAATAAGATAGAGCCTGTTAACGAACTTAACAAGTCAGCTCGCAAGCCTAGCAAAACTAAGATTTTACCTCGTTAAGGTTAACAAGCTGAGCCGAGTTTGCTCGATAAGATAATGAGACCAAAGGAGCTGACCACTAACCAGGCTCGTTATCCACCCGATCGTCATCGTCGTGCTTGTGTCACCGTTCCAGACGTGAAGAAATTCAAGAAAAACAATTTGCAAAAAACACGTACAAGTAGGCTGTGAGGCCCACGTGCCTGATGCTCCCCACCACTCGGATTCAGCCTGCTCCACAAAAAGAAAAGGACGATGGCCAAGCCTGAAAATTAAAGGGACACGGGCCTACAAAGGAATTAAAGGGAAAAATGACTCGACGAAATCCGACTAGATCGCGTGGCGCTTGCGCTTCAGCTATCATTGTTCCGGGCGCTGAGAGCTGAGAACCCGTAAAAACGACTCGTTAGCTCTTCTATTCTCATATCTCAGTCTCTCATTTTAATTCTTTATTTTTCTTATTCACAACTCACAAGTATTGTGGCTTTGTATTTTTTTCCCCAGAAGATTAGCCATATACAAATTAATTGAGTTCATTCAATTCGCTTTTGGTCCTAGTTTAGTGTGGGTAGCATTTATTGTCTAGTATGGCTAGGGTCACAATTTCAGAATGCAAAAATATTTTAGGAGACCAAAATTTGAAATTTATTAAACCATGACAGATCGATTGGTTGAGACTCCAAATTAAATACATTTCAGTTTTTAATGGTTACGAATTTCAAACCTATTAAAACATGGAAAAGCTGTAACTAAGACCCAAATATTTATTAATTACGAATTTTAGAGTTATTAAATTATGAAAATATATTTTTAAATATCAATAATAATGGTCGTGTAACACATGGGTTAACGAGTAATATATACCATTCATGAACAATATAATCGAAACGTCCGCCTCGGAAAAAATCAATACGTATGTAGGCCTCAAGGAAAATTCGACGAGTATGTATGAATCATGACTCAAATTGCTAGCCAACAAGCTTCTTGCTCTGGGAAAGAAAAAACGGAACGACGTTTATCCCATCTATCATTTGATTGATCACTGGCAATCGTCTTCAAAGCGTTGGTTCAAAGATCATGATTTCATCATCTCTCGCAAGGAGAAAAAAAGGTAACTTCTTGAGCGAGTCAGCCCGGCCCATAATCTCCCAAAAGTTGTTTCAGTCCGACGTGCTTCTTGCTGTGCACGTTAAGGAATTGAAGCTGGCCTCCGGAGTTCTTTTGGGGTCCAATAATACTGGGCCTCATCTAAATGGGCCGTGGCCCGAGGCTATCCGGCCCACTCATCTAAATGGGCCTCATCGTGCTGTGCACGATGGCGAAGTTACCGGCACTGCGCCATTTGGCGTTGACGGAACCAAACCAAACCAGGGGCCCAGCGGCAGTGGCATGTATACAACTTTCAACTTCCAAGCTAGCTGGTTATTCATTTCTACATTTAGTAGAAAAAATACTCGTGCGTTGTTACGAAAAAAACTAAAATTATAATAAAAATTATTCTTACTTTATCAACATGAAGACATTCTTCAGTAAACAAGGCAAAAATATTCATAAGCGAATAGAAAGAAATATACATATAGTAGCCTATTAGCCCAACAATCCAGTTGGCCCAATAGATAAATACATAGGCTATAAACCCTAGTGCTTCCTGATCTATCCTGGATCCCACCTGGCCACACACCCACACCCCACTCGAAGCCGCCACCTCCTGGATCCTACTGCCCTCCACACTCGACGCCAACGTCCCCGCATTGGGCCAATCAGCCGTCGCCATGGCCACACATCCTCTCCAGTCTATGGTAGGGAAGCTTCACCTGCTACCACGAGAAGAGAGGAAACGGTCTCACCCCAACGAGGCGGCATGTCAGCTGTTGCTCGAGGAGATCCTAGAGCTCGCCGACTATATCTTCAAGGGCGACCACTGCTCGCATGTTCTAGCCCTCACTCTCGCCTCCTTCGTTGCACTATCATACTTCTTTGATGCACAAGCACAGTTCAGCCCTCCTTGACTTGATGCCATCAGCTCGGGCTCCAACTCGCGATCGAATCAAGAGCAAAGCGTTGCATTGCCTGGACTGATGACGTCAGCGATAGACAAACAGAAACGCTATAAATTTTTTAGTAATAGTGATTAGCTATTTTTTAATAATAAAATTCATTCTTATCTTTACTTTAAAGAAGCTATAGCCAAGTATTATAAAGGTTGCATGTCGACCGGTTGTGAAATAATAAAATTCATTTCATTTACGCTGCCTGGACTGATTAGAAGAAAACTACGTTTATTAGCCGTAGCTCAATCAATCTGAACGAACGAGTTTGCTGTTGAGCTTCAACTCTCCAAGGTCGTGCCGTTCAAACTCGTCGCTCAAGATCCAGGTGCCGGAGGAAATGTGGGGCGATGACAGGCTTACCAGCTGATCGAGGGACTACCTGTTGCTACGGTAGGGCCGTGTTACTACCATACTACTGTATCACCAAAATACACTCAAATTGTGTATATAAAATATAGCTACCTGGGTGAAACTTCTAGTGACAGCACCAGACTCCAAAGTGTAAAGATGTGGTAACTTATCCACTGTGCAAAACACATAAGAAAATTTGGCCCAGCATGCAATTTTTTAGTCCTTACTTTTTTTTAATAAAATCCTTAGCATTAGCTATTTTCCATTTTCTATGTAGTATTAAGAGGGACCGTTTCTCATGTTTCTGATTGTTTTCACTATGGAGTTCCACCTGTACACACCAGCTTGCTACTTGGCACAAAACAAACTACGTTTAAAGGAGATGGTTAGACTGAGATTTAGCGTAGGTAAAACAAGATAAGCTATTAGCATATGACTAATTAAGTTTTAATTATTATAAACTTAAAAAATAGATTTATTTAATTTTTTTAAAATAATTTTTCATGAAACGCACCGTTTAGCAGTTTAAAAAATATATAAACAGAAATAGAAGGAGTATCTCAGCCAATCTGTACTTCTATTAAAACAAGTAGGGGAGATTGATGATTCCCTGTCCCCCATAAATATCTTTAACCAGCCCTAAACTAATACCCTAAATCATTATTCTCGTACCCTTGTTCTACAACTTTATTCTTGTGCCGTGTCTTTTACTTCCCCAACTTGTTCCCCTAGTGCCACATATAAAAACCCTTTAATCACTATCTCTAATTAATCATGCTTGTGATGCACAAGCCAACATAAAGTATTGTTGTTGTATGAAAGCAAGACAGCTCTATCCTGCAAACCACCAGCTCCCCTTAAGCCATCATTAGAGACCTGTAATTATTCTATTCTAGTAATTGATTACAATTGATCTCATCAACATCATAGTGTTCATCTCTCCGTCATATACTAGTACGTTAGTGGTTAATTAATACTCTATTTGTCTTAAAATACAGTTATTTTTGGCTCAAAGTTTATCTAAAATAAAACTAGTGCTCCACCAACTCTTTCATCTTAACCAATCATAACTATCTTTCATTTAATTTCTTCATCTGCTTCCTTTTCTCAACCAGTCACAACCTTTTATTATTCAATCCTACCTATTTCCTTAATTTTGTATTCAGTTATAAAAATACTTATATTTTAAAATGGAGAAAGTACACTCCTAGTCTCTATTAACGTCATACTGCACTACTCTATTATATTGTACAGTACTAAATTACTGTGTACTAGTACAGTACACACCTCTCTTGCTTTGTCCGTATGTTAGTACTGCATCACTCTGCGGGAGAATTTTATATAAGGTGATCATACTGATCAATTATTTGCAACCTGATCGGCTCCCTATGTTTGAACTATATATCAGGATATACGAATAGACTTTCAAGGTACAGCTACAATTGGACCTGACTTGGTTTCTTCAGAAGCAAAAGTTTGTTCTGTTTTCTGGCACAAAAAAAAATGTTTAGTGGGAGTAATATAGTAATTTGGGGGGAATTAATTTGCACGCAACAGTAAGAACTTAATTTGTAATTTAAACCCAAAACAACCAAAGATATGTGTGGGTTACATATTGCGTGGCTTAAAGGAGTTTATGTATGGACTACAGAGTAAATTAACTAAATGGGACCGTGTCAAGTTCGAGCTAAATTCAAAATTGGTCTTTTTTCTGTCATATGAACGTCAGTAGCAGAGAATCTGACATGTTATCTTGTACATGGGGACAGTAGCAACATCCGTTCCCAATTTGAATGAAGAAAAGTCATCTTACGTGATCAATTTCTTTCAATTTACAAGAACATTCCTACTCTAGCTTGTACGTCCTTGAATTACACACGATTATAGCTTGGTATATGCATGTTATCAAATGATCAGAGTGTTTAATATGGTTATTAGGATGACAGGATTATTACATAACACATATTGGAGATTACTTATCAAGAATAAAATGTATAAGGAAATTAAAAAAAACAGTTGGTGGGAATCTCAAACCATCAGTATCACAAATACAAGTGAGGGGTGACCACTTATTTTTCAATGGCTTCTCTGCTGATTTGCTTTGGTAAAAGGAGATCTGCTTCTGAGTCAAGCCAGGCTTTTTTTAATTGTATGGTTCATTAGTTGGAGTGCTGGCATTAACTAATCAAACCAACCCTCATCTTATGTTGTGCTTAATTAATTACGGAACACATTTAGGATTTAGCTAGTTTTGTTTTCTTAGTGGTAGCACATCAATCTTAATTTGTCTGCACATATATATTCTAGAAAAAGTTACTCAGTGTTACAAAAGATGGAGACTATACATAATAAGAGAAGGAAAATAAAGAACATATAAGATCTCACCCATTACAACGAGTACTCAAAAGGCATTCTCTTAGCTGTGGTATCTAGCTAAACAAGGGGAATCGTATCATTATGATATCCTTAAAAGCTCAGCATATCTACTAAAACGAGTTATACAATTCATTAATTATGCATGTTTGCTGCTGGGAATATTTGATTTGTTGATTTTCTTGTGCCCCTTTAGAATGTAGTACTAGAAATCTAAAAATTATTTCAAATACTATGAAACATAGATTTTGGCAGTACAACACAACTTGATCATGGGATCAGTCCGACCTTATAAACATGAAAGCTAGTAGTAGTACTCCCTCATATCGGTGTGGGTATACTATATAAAGAGATTCGGAGGGATATTTTTTGTGAGTTTGGCCGGAGAGTGAATACATTTGATCTGTCGTAGGTTGATGCTTGAGTAAATGGGGCAAAGAGGGGCGTAATACCCTACTTCTATTGTGTTCTTGATTGCTTTTTTGGTTGCTTGCAAGAAGAGTTTAAAAGACTTAGGCTGCGAGGGTCTTTTTTTCCCTGCTTCCCCCTTCTCATGTCCTTGGCTCTCTCCTTATATTTCTTGGGGAAATACCACAGCGACTGAACTATAGGAGTCACATACGTCATTACAGAATTAGGTATACTTGGTCATGTCTTCTGCTGACCGGTGGGTCCGATCATCTATCCTCCTTGAGGCCCTTCTCAGAGCAGGTCTGGAGAGGGGGGATAGTCACTTGCCACGCGTTCGGGCATGGCTATTAAGAGCTTGCTGGGTGAAAGCCCATTGATGTCGCCTAGAGGGGGTGAATAGGCGTTTCTAAAAAATTCTTTAAAAGCAACGCTAAAATACTGGTAGGAATCTCCGACCAAAATGGTAGGAGGCTCCGACCGGCTCTCTCGGGCTAGCTAAAAGGGTTAGTCGGAGGTTCCGGCCAAGAACGCCGGAGGTTCCAACCTTAGTGTTCTGACTCTACCAAGACACCTTAATAATAGATAAATTTACAGAGGTCAAGAGTAGAGCAAGTAATAGGGTAGCAGATAAATACAGGCAAGTAAAGATACAAAATAAAGCAATAATGAGAAAGCACAACGGAGACACAAAGATTTTTTTCGAAGTTCGGATCACAAAGATCCTACGTCTCCGTTAAGGAGCTTCAAAGAGCCGGGTCTCGATTGACCCTTTGCCTTACCAAGCGACCATGAAGATCAACTTGGTATCCACTAGAATTTATCTCCTTTCCTTGCAAAGGCGAGGTTAACTTTCACAAACTTTCTCGAGATAATCCACAATTCAAGGAAGCTCGCGGGAGACGCCTAACCGTCTAGAAGGTTTCCCTTCAAGAGAAATGAGCTCCAAGCAGCCAATCCATGTCCTAAGCTGCTCGGGAGAGTCGAGCTCAAGGGCAGGGCAAGGTTGTTGTCACACCGTGAATTTTTCCCCCTTAAATAGAGCCACACAAAATATATTAAAAAAGCCTCAAAGAAATTATTTTGGAAGGTTAAGGAAAATAATTAAATAATTAAAATACGAAATAATAAATCATCATGGCTAAGAATATTTTTTCTATATTCCCTTTGCCAAAATACACTAACAGGATTTTTATGGAAATTTTTAGAGCACCGAAAGCAATGTTAATAAATCAAAACAAATTATCGGAATTAAAATCTATCTGAAAATTCTCTTTTTCCTTTTTCTTTCCATCCTTTTCTCTTTTCCTTTTTCTTTCTTCCCGCTGGGCCATGGCCCAGTTCTATGTCTTAGCCTGCCGCAGCCCGCGCACGCACGCCTCTCCCTGCTCTTCCTCACTGACTGGCCTGGCCCAGCTGCCAGCCGCGTTGGCTTGCCTTGCCTGCTGACATGTGGGGCCAGGACCCACATGTCAGACCCATCTTCAACCTTTGGCCGACTTGGCCGAAGGGGATCAGCCTTTCCTAAGCGTCGGATTTTACCTGTCGGCACACGGGAACATGTGTGGGGTTGTGTCTTGTGGGTACAGTTGTACAGCTTTGATTAGAGTAAATCTATTCGAATAGCCGTGCCTACGATTATGAGCGATTGGTCAAGACCCACCGTGATTAGTCTCACCCTTACTTAATTAACTTGACTTAATGGAACTGGTATAGTTCAGATGGATGGTTAGGTCTGGTTAACGTAGTGTAACGTTGATCAGTGGAGGATTAATATTGTTCAATTAAACAACGTTTTTACTATTTGTGAATTACTGTTTACAACTGCTTTTACGTCAATGAACCCTGAAACTATCCTTGCCTCCTATGCATTGTGCATATTTGTGGTGGGTGATTTGTTGAGTGCTATGGGTGGTACTCAGTCTTGTTCCTTTTTCCCCTCTCAGTGGTGGAGTATATGTGTGATGAGGACCCTCAGGAGAACTAAGCTGGCTTCACCGTCAAGATGTCTGTGGAATAGAAGCCTTCGCTTAGCTATCTGTATATAGCCTTTATTTATTTTTACCGTTGTATTTATGTAAGATAATTTTATTCTGTTTGTAAGACGCACTTTGTATGACAACTTGGTATTGTGTACCCTAGTTTTTCTAGATAGGAATTTAATACACAGAAATATTCAAAATTCTGGTTATGAATTTCTGGGCGTTATAGTTGTGGCTCGAACGTGGCCTACTACGACCATGAGCCCGGGGCACGCCCCGAGCATGCCACTTAGGGCTGCGAGCTCAGGACCCTGCTTGTTGGACATGAGGATTTCTAGTGTAGCTTTGTAGTGGTTGCGAGTTGTGCGTATGGTCCTTAGCAATGTGATGATGTGGCGCCAAGCCGCCCAGAGCCGCTGGTAGTGGGGGCCCTGGTTCCTACTTCACCGACATCTCCGCCCCATAATATAAGAAATTTTGCTTTTCTAGCTTTTTCTAAAATATAATGGATTTTATGATCCTGAAATAATACTTTATTCCCACCTATTAACTTTTTTAGTAATTTATCCTCCACCTATTAACTGTTGTACTATTTTATTTCTCGACTACTATCTTTTTTACCACTCTCTCTGTCCACAAATATAAGGAATATTTCACTTTTTGAAAAGATCAAGGTTGAGAATAAAAGACTAATATGTCCCTTATTAAATAAGTTATGGTTTGGGTGGGATGGTAGGTGAAGGATAAGATGAAAATAAATTTAAATAGAAAATACTTGATGGGACAATTAGCACTATAAAATCTACTATTATATTAGAGAAAAAATTAAAATCTCAAAATCCCTTATAGAAGAAGGCGGAGAGAGTACTTTATTATCTCAACTATCATTTTTATATGATGATTTGTTATTTCTATATTTTTTATTTTTTTAAAAAATAACATAATATCTTATATGAGAAAGGAAGGAGTACTTTGTTAGTACTCCCGTAACGTAGAAACTGCATTAAAGATTATCATTAATGTACTGAGTGACCGTACTCCCGTACTTAGACCCGTGGCAGATGAGGCGAGCAAATGCACCCCTCTTTATCAAAACCAGCCGCAGAGCGCAGCCGGCATCGCAGACAGGCAGCGTCCCTATCCAAACGCGGGACCCACCTCCTCCCGCCACGCCCTACCCCTGTGGGTCCCACCAGGGGAAGGAGCCAAACCGGGGTGCAGTGAACATACCCTCACTACCCCTGTCGCTTTCCGCGCCTCTCACTGCCTCCTGGGCCCCACCCATCCACCACGACACGTACTCCTATCTACGGATACTTCTCCTCTACCTGGATATATCACGTTCAAGCCCCTGAAACAACCGCTCCTGCTGATCCAGCCCTTTCCTCTGATCCTTTCCAATGTACAGTGTCGCAGCTGTAGCTATTTCAGTATTTCAGTAGGACGTTTTCGTAAAAAGTTGTTCCCCCGGGGATGGGCCCACGCGCATCAGTGCGCCGGGGGGCACGCGTCGACGTCACGGCGGGACCCACCGGGCGTGGTGAGGCATCCGTCGCGTAGCGGGCGCGGGCGCGGGCGCGCGCGTGCGGGCCTGGCGTGCCAGCGAGTCGCGGCCGCACACCTGGCGGAGTCCACGTGACACGCCTGTGCCTGTGCGTCGACGACTTCCGTGGGGCCCGGGCCCGCCCACCGCCACGCCAAATGACGAGAACGCCCTTGGCCATGGCCAGGCTTTGTTTCATTCAGATCATGGCTATGGATTATCTATTTAATTATATAAATAAATTTAATATTTTAAAAATAAATATTATAAATAATTTAAAATAAGTGGTCTAAAAAATATAATAATTTTTTTTAAAAAGCATATATATTTAATGTGTGAAGTAAATAATCTATTTTAACAATCTGATTAATAACCTGAAAAGAATAGTGGCTTGAGTGACTGACCGAGTATGCCGTAGATCAGCTCCCGCGGTCTGCGTCAGTCGCTGTTGAAAAGAGAGAAGGCAAAAGAAAATGCGAAAGGGACGTGAAATCGATGGGATTCACACAATCTCACGAGCCTTGGGTGGTTTGGGTGCACCTGTGTTGCAGCTGTCTAGAGTATCTCTTTCTGGATATTAATATGAGTAGGGACATTTTTCAAAATTGATAGATTGAAATTTCCATAGATTTAGAACCGACACTACAGTCAGGTGATAGCTCTGGACATTCTCTTATGATGTGATTAGTGGAGTATTTCTCCATGTAGGGGCACATTGGAGAAAAGGTTGTCCAAAAATATCGGAAGATGGTTGTGTAGGTGTAGTAGATCGCCAGAGTCAAACATGGAGACCATGGAATGCGAAACATGAAGATGGTTGTGAGTTTTTTTTAATCATAAAATTTAATCCAACCTCTACTTCTAATTCTAATATGTATGTGTCTACGAGATTAAAATATTTATCATATTCTCGTTGTGTTTAGCCTCTCATCTAGAATATATAAGTACGACATGCAGGAATATTTAATGATGGCTCGTGCCGTGAATCTGTTTGAGAATCAACGATCTAACCCACGTTGGATTATATATTTATACCTGCAGGTGCTCTCGTATCTAGAAGACTCGTAGAGATAAATTTGGAAACCTTCATGTTAGTCTAGTCGAGTCCGAGTACGTCTTCACTATCTTATGTTAAAATTGGACTTGTATTCTTATTACCCTATCCTAAATGAAAGAGTCACCTTTTATTGTAGGTTATAGGTATTCTATATTTGTATTAGCATTACCAAACATGATCAGAGTGTCTCATATTTTATACACTAACAACAGGGTCGGGCCTCTTTCTTATCAGTAGTTTAGCTTCTAGTCGAGTTCTTCTTGTAGATCGGGTTCTTTCCCGTTGGTTCTTCTGGGTTTATGTTTTAGTTGGGTTCTTACCGTTGGCTCGTTTTGGTTTTGCGTGAGGAGGTTGCCGTCGTCGTGTTCCTTATCCCCACGCCATGGAAGTTGCGGCCGGAACCACCTCCGGCAATAGCTCTCTGAGGTTCCCTCTCCCCCTCCACGGTTCGCCATCAACGCTTGCAGCTAGGAGTGCTTCAGATCTGTCCACGAAGAGGTTGCGACCGCCGCCTTCCACACCTCCGACGAACAGATCTGCATCGATGGCAGACCATGAACGGGAAGCTATGTTTCACTGTGCTTCTTTAGAAGCCTCAACCTCCTCTGTGGAGGCCTCGACTTCAGTTGGATCGCCATCTTTTTGGTAAAAGCAGAGAAAGGACTTGGTTGTGTTTTCTTATTCTCTAGAAGCCCCTTTTTTGCTTAATTCAAGGTCTCGTGTCAATTTGCTCAGCTTTGAGGGGCATTTTTATAAACTGATTGCATTCTCAGTGCTCTAACCTTTTCTTCTGGTGAGCGACACTTGGGTTAAATAATACTTCCTGTGTCCCACAAAGATAATACTATTTCTCTACGAGCAAAATGATGGTGGGCAGAGGCAGAGCTTTAGCGAGGTCAAAATGGGCCTCTCAATATTGATGTAGGAGTATTTACACCAGGTAATTAGTGGTACTAAGAATAATTATTAGCTTTCAATTAGCCTCTTGGAGAGTGAACTAATTTCTCTCGGCTGTTCCTTGGATCTATCTTTAGCTACGTATAGACAAGTACTTGTTCATAGCCACTTTCTCCGTTATAAAATATAATAATTTTTATTATTTAAAATTTATTCTAAAATGTAACATTTCATCTCTTAGTACAGCATCGTCTTAATTAACTATAACCTTTATATATTTAATTTTTTTCACATGCTTTCTCTTCTTAATCAATCATAACCTTCTCTACTCTATTTAGTTTTATTAATTTTTGTAATACCATATCCAACCTTAAACAGAAGTAGAATGTTTTAAAACGGAGAGGGTAGGGAGTACTCCGTAGCGAATCAGAACTACTGCTCACAGTAACAATAGTCGTAGCGTCCTTCACCAGCGTCATAGTGGCCATTATTTAGTTATGGTCCAGACCTGCAAAATTATGGTGCGTAGGAGGAGGGCATTTCCGTCCGTCCGCAGCGGGACAGAAGACGGAATAAAAGCGCGGTCCCCGCACGCATGCGGGAGGGAGTGGGTCCCACGTAGAGGGGCCCGCTCTGCCCGACGTGCCAGCCCAGATCCCATGCCATACCTAGGAGGAGGAGTACGTGTGCTGCGTGGCGAGCGGGAGGCATCTGAGTCAGCGTCGCGCGCGCTGCACCCTCCCAACGCGTGTCCTCCCACGCGTCCGCCTCGCACCTCCACCTGTGCCGGGGACCTGCCACACGGCCTGGTCCACCTCCCCGGTCGGGTGGGCCGCTCGCTCTCGAGTCTCGTCCCATCCCACGGACTAGCTATATAGCAGCTACTACTACTACTACTGGTATTGGTACTGCTCCTAATCAATGATTAGCTCACCAAATGATCTTTCTTTACGGAGTACTGCTGCAAAACCAGTTCCGGACTATACTGTGGAGCTTAGCCTCCTCCAGTCCTCCCTGGCTCCCAAACAAAAAAAAAAAAAAAAACCATCGCTCACATAACCAGGCAACTTTAATAGAGATAAAAAAATATTGGTAGATGGTCGGTATAGAGATTAAAAGAATAAAACTTCCCAATTTATAGATCGAGAGTAAAAGTAGAAATCAAGTTATTTTGAGATAAAAGATTAAACCGTAAGAGCACAGTATAAAAGTACTTCCTCTATTCCAAAAATAAGTTAATTTTTAATCTATATTCCAACGGAGTAATTATTAATTTTTCCATCACCCACAATGATATTTGTTTACCCTTCCGTTCACGGACTCAGCGGAGATTAGAGCATTTCTAGTACTCCAGCAGTCCAGCTAGTAATCGAGCTCTCCTGGCAAGAGTTTGACTAAAGTACCTCTACCACCACCCGTTCTTTCTTTGTATTGGCTTGTCTGCACATTTTCCAATCTGAAGGTGAACGCGTGCAATTGATCTTACCAAGTAAGGTAAATCAATTCAATCCAACGAATCGCTGACCCCAAGAATTCGGTGAGGTGGATGAGTCTGCACTGTTCATCACAAGTATCAAGGCTGGATCTACCCGCCCTTGTGCATCATGCAGGATTGCAGGTAGGTAGTAGGATTTCTCCGACCGGTGAGAGTTTGGATCGGAACGTTCTCTTCCAGATACTACTAGTAATCTCGCCCTTAACAACAAACCTCCTCCCCAATAATTCCGTCGAATTCTCACTCCTCAAGTGCCGACAAGCGAATGGGGAAAAATTCCAAAGGACAATGTGATGTGATGTGATGTGATGTAGTGGGCGTGGCAGAGGCAGAGGCAGACTAGGAGTACTGCTGAAAACCAGCCCACCATTTTCCAGGTCATGGTTTTCAGGAAACCAATCATCGCTCTCTGTCCCTCTCTCCATCGCTTTCCGCTCCCACAGACTCCTTCCCCCATTGCTATGCGCACACCTCTTGTTTACAAGCATTCGTAGCCAATGTCTTTTTTTTAAAAAAAATTATAGATTTGTCAATAATAAAAGTATAGGAGTAGGTATTTTATTTATCGCTTATTGGTTACCAGGTGGCACATATACACCAATGTTGTAAGAGTATTTCTATAAAATTATCCTTCAAAAACCTATCGAATTTTGGTACAATAACTTAGTAGATAGATATGTTTAAGTACAGTAACTTGACAATTTAAGTATATTTTGATGCAACAACTTAGCTAGGTATATGCTGTTTTGGTTAACGAGTGATATATGAGTATGTTTACAATGTTAATATGCCATCACATAGTAGTCCTGCGGATATTAGCTTACAATCTTGTATTTAATCTATAAGAATTAGGTTGCTTATTCAATTTGAGTCACCGGTTTGATTTTTTTTCTTCACCTTCTCAAATTTCAACCAAAAACAAAATTTTCTACGTAGTAAAATTTAATTGATATTTAGTTCCTAGAATGCAAAAATTAAGTATGCTTATATAAAACTACGCAAGTATATTGACAAAATAAGTACTTAGAAATTGAATATGTATAAAAAAAATGCTCGAAACAATCAAGTTATTGCCTAACACACTCCTTCTTAAGTTATTATATCAAAATCACACACACCTTCCAAGTTGTTGTATCCTTACACTCAGTTCTTAAGTTCTTATACTAGATTACACCTACGTACCAAGTTGCTATACTAGCACGCTTACTTCTCAAGTCTTGTACTAAACTACACCCACTTGCCAAGTTGATGTATCGTGAATGTAATTTGATCGCTTAACAATTTGAGTTTGTTAAGAAAGTTGGACATGTAGTAGATGCTACCAATTCTTCGATACAAATAGCATTTGAAGAAGATTGCCTGGTTTATCTATTTCAACAAGTATTGATACCATGTATTTCCTTATATAGCACAATATGAAATATAACACTTGTATTTGAATAATTAAATAATTAACATATAGGATTATACTTAGTATGTTCACTAGCTTCGTGCCTTGCGGCATTATCCCTTTATCCTTTAATGTTAGCAAATTTGATGTCCAGATTCATCCCAAAATCGTTCCGTCTAGATTTATCTTAAAATAGCTTATATTAAAGAACGGATGGAGTATATTGGTTATGCACTTTAATTAATATATCAGCGAAAGGTGTTTTATCCATATTTTATAAAAAAACCATATAATTACCACAGCTACAGAAATATACTCTTGACACAACCTTAATGTCAAACATCAAGTCTCTTTCTATTGTAAAACTAGTACGGAGAAATGCCATCAACACGAAACGTGTATGTACAACTCCCAAGTACCCCTAACCACACACCACAAACTAACAGCACTGTTTTTTCAAAAAAAAAAGGAAAAAACTGAAATGAAAGGCAAAACCACAGAAAGAAACCACCCTTGAGGCTGCTACAAATACAGGAAACCCCTCCTCCCACCTCTCCCACTTCCTCTTCTCCTTCCCTTCCAACCTCAGCCTGCCTCCACCCCCTAAAAGAGAGGAGCATCGAACCAGGACGCCAGACCAATACATCTCCTCTCTCCGCGTCGACGTCGGCATGGTTGAGAAGGCCAGCGCCGTGGCGCGCAAGCTCGACGTCTCCGCCGGCCGCTGCTCGTCGCCGTGGCAGCCGGACGGTAGCGGCCTCCCGTCGCCGACCAGCCCCCTCGACCGCGCGGCGCCGTCGTCTCGCGGGTGGCGCCACCGCGACGCGGGCGGTGTCGGGCTCGGCATCCTGGCCGCGCTCGAGGCGCAGCAGCAGCAGATGGCGCCGAGGGTGACCGCCGTCGCCATCGCGTCGTCCACCCGGCGGCGCGCGGCGCGGCTGGAGGTCTCGGAGCTCGGGTGCAGCGGGCGGTGCGCCACCAGCCTGTGCGGCTCCGGCGCCGGCGCGGCGTCGTTCCGGGTGGCGGAGTTCCTGTCCTGCTGCGACATGTGCCGGCGGCCGCTGGACGGCAAGGACATCTTCATGTACAGAGGGGAGAGGGCCTTCTGCAGCATGGAGTGCCGGTACCACGCCATCGTCAGCGACGAGTTCCAAGAAGAGAAGGACCGGAAGCGCCGCGCCGCCGCCGCCGCCCCGCGGGATGCCCCCAGCAAGGTCGCCGCATCAACCGCGGCGGCGGAGATCGCCGGGTCGCCGTGTTCCGGCGGCGGGCAGATCTTCTTCACCACCGGCATCGTAGCCGCCTGAGCAGGGAAGACAACCTACCCGGCGCGGCTGTAACATAAAAAAGAATAAAAATAAGGCAAAAAAAAAGGGAAGAGGAAGAGGAAAAAAAATAATTAAGGGTGTATTAATTATGTGTAGAGGGATTAGAGAGGTGTTTTTGTGGGGGAATTTTTGCTCTCCTCTTTGCTTTGCAAGAGGAGGGGTATGGGTTTTGGTCTTGAATTTTTTTTCCTTGTATGTAATATTTTTGATGGTGCTGCAAGAGGAGGATCAAGCAAGGAAAGCGATGATGAAAGTATTCCAAGGATTTTTGCTTCCTTTTTTTTTTTTCTGTTTCTCCAATCTCCACTCCTAAGGGAATAATACAACTCATAATTTCATTCATCTAATTGTGATGAAAAGTAGTTGCTAGAACAAGTGAAGCTGCAGGCGGCCAAGATCAGTGGCTCAATTACATGAACCAAACTAGGCCTCTGCTCCCGGCCCGGGAGCACGCCGGCGACGAGGTGATGGCCGCCGCAACATAGCTTAATATCGGATCAAACTCCATCGATCGATCGATCAGGGTGCAACTAAAAGTAATCAGGGTTGATTGATGAGGGTAACCATGGTTGGGTGAGAGCTCAATGATTGATGGGTGGATGGATCTACCATACGGAGAGTGGTTGCTTGGTTTGGGTCTGACTCCGACTCTGATTGGGCTTCCACGTCTCCGTACCACCTTATCACCGTACTCACTGATTGAACTACAATTACTTCTAGATTACGTAATTTTTTGACCGTCATCTGCCTGATTACGTGAAATTTGGCCAGATGATTAAGATTAGCAAGACTTAGGAGGCCAACAAGGATGTAGTGCCTACAAACTACTAGACGAGTCAGTCACGGAGGTTCGTTCGAGGATGAAAAATACACCAATGTCATATCCCAATGCATTGGGAAGGAGTTCTTCCATGCCATGGCCATCAACTCCCTCGGATCCGGGATAAATAATCTTGTTGTTTGATGTAAAATTTATTAGAACGATAAATACTCTAAAACAGAGCGAGTATAATTTTATTATGGTACTCTTATCTTTTTTTTTAAGGTCTACAGTCTGAAGGTGGTCTATGCTGAACTGCGCGGGGTTACAAATCGACAGAAATGATTCATTGCAAGTGTAGGCAGCTGCCTGTTTGCGGTAAACGATTTCAAAGTGGAAGAAACATGCATGCTTAGCAACAAAAATAACTAGGTTAATTATCGGCAATAAAACTACGACACTAATTGATCGACAAGTATATATGTCCATCTACGGTCCCGTTTGCTAGGGATTCTCGGGGGTGATTCTCAGTCGAATCAATTAGAGCTGAGCCAAACAGGCAAAAATGATTCTGATTCTCAGCCGAATCAATTCGCAGTGATTCCTAAATTTACATATGAATAGAGAATCGGGCAAAAGACAGCTTCTCGTGGGAATCCAACGAACCAAAAATAAAAATCCCCACAACAATTCACAAAAATTACCCACCTGCCACTGGACTATACCCTCTAGCCCGTCCCATCCCTCCGGCCTCCCGCGCCGGCGCCGACCTCCGGCCTCCACCTCTGGCCTCCACCGCGCCGACGCCGCCCTCGGCCTCCCGCGCGGCGACGCCGGCCTTTGGCCTCCCGCGCGGCGACGCCGCCCTTGGCCTCCCCTGCCGCCCTCCGGCCTCCCGCGCCGACGCAGGCCCCCGGCCTCCCACGCGTCGACGCCGGCCCCCGGTCTCCCCCACGCCGACGCCGCCCTTGGCCTCCCCTGCCGCCCTCCGGCCTCCCGCGCCGACTCCGGCCCCCGGCCTCCCGCGCGCTGATGCCGCCCTCGGCCTCCCCTGCTGGCCTCCGGCCTCCCGCGCCGACGCCGGCCTCCGGCCTCCTCCCGCGCTGACGCCGCCCTCCGGCCTCCCGCGCGCCGACGCCGGCCTCGGCCTCCCTTGCCGCCTCCGGCCTCCCGCGCCGACGCCGGCCTCCGGCCTCCTCCCGCGCTGACGCGCACCGACGCCGGCCTCCCTTATCCAGTGAGCTCTCCCATTTCTTTTTTTTTAAAAGAGCATGTACAGAACAGTACAAGCAGATAACATGTCTTCCATTTATTTTTTTAAATAGCAAGCGAAAAACAGTAGAACAATGTCTTCTATTTCTTTTTCTAGACTGCAAGTAGAGAACAATGTCTCCCATATTTTTTTAAATAACAAGCAGAGAATAGTGAGCAGCAATATATATATTTTTTATGAGTAGCAGTATATTTATCTGGAAGTATATATAAATCTCTTGCTAATACAGGGGTAGTATAGACAATTTATCTAGAAGTTCCCTCATTAGAATTCATAGTTAATGTTTTTAGCCAAACGTCTAATCGTACTAATTCTGATTTTTTTCAGTATCTGATTCAGCAAGAATCAGAATCAAAATCACTGAATCACTGAATGAGGAGCTCTACCAAACGGGCCCTACATTTTACAGAGAGACGATTCGTTTGATGAATGCTACATGCATATGCTATCGGCATCCAACCGTGACTTTCGCTTGATTTATTTCGCATAATATCACCCCATATGCAGTTTGTGTGGACTTGGCTGACTTCGACAACGACCTGGATATTACCCGTAGTATTTATCTTGCTTAATCTGATGAGTAAATGAACTAATTAGCCACAGTTTGCCTAAACGCCACACAAACTCCCAGCCCAAACTATCTAACAAATTTGATAATAATAATAAGATTAAACTCTCCTAGAAAATTAACTTGGAACGAGTCAAATATCACCGCCTTCAAAATACGCTGCAAGTCTACACATGTATTGACAAGCAACACTCTTAAATCTTAATACTCGAGTGGCTTATACTCGTAGAGTAGAGTAGGACATGTGTGCAAGAAAAAAAAAAAAGGCAAAACCATCGATGTCATGAAAGCGAGGCTGGGTTATCGCCAAATGAAACTGCTGACTCAAAAGGAGTATCTTTTCACCACGATATAACATGATAACCCTCTTGAGTCCAACTCTATCGCTTTTGCAGTTTAGCCTGTCCCACCATGAGTTATCTGCTGCTAACTAATCATATCTCACAAATTAAGCAGCTTATGAAATTACAAGGAGAATGCGCCCGAGACACCATATCATCCATGGTTGTCGAATTGTCCGATTCCTGAAGTAAATTTAGCTGCTATTGAACAGGAGATGTTCAATTCTTAGGGCAATTTCACATTTTCTTCTCGTACTGATATTGATATGCTGCTTTGTTTCAAGGTTCGTGATCCTTTTTCTAACAAAAGGTTTATCAAAGCACCGCTTTATATGCCACGATATTAATTTTTTCTAAATAATTATAGGAGTATATATGTGTCGCAATCAGCATGGCGATGTTGCAGTGTTGATGCAAGCGCCCATGGTAGCAACAGAATTATGAGAGCCTAGCGCCCTTTTAATTAGTCTGTTCTCCGTTTCTGCTCTGCCATAATAACACGCCGTTGAAGTGTTCAGAACGGCTCGTAAACTTGGACAGTGACCTGTGCAATTACTTAAAACCGGAGTAGGTGAGTGTTCCTGTATGATCACAGAGTTCAACTGTGCAGATTGGACTGAATGACTCACCGTGTGTCTTGCTAATTAATTACTCCTTGCTTCTGGAGGTTTTTGGAGTTTTTAATAGAGATAGTTGAGACGAGGAAGAGGTGAGAAAGTATATTAGAGACGATTATAATTTGTTAAGACGGGGAAGCCGGTTGAGAAGTAGCTAGAGTACACTCCTATTTTAGGATAAAATTTAAATCCTAAAAATGGGTATATTAAAAATGGACAGTCTGCATATTTATCGTCAGGGTTGGTAGGCCCATGTTGATGCATTTCTATTCCTAGCCAGTTGGGCCGATCCCGCAAATGGGCCGGTGGAGACTAGTAGCGATGGGCCTGTGTGACCTGCTTACCTGCCGTGCCGGTGGTCTCGCGTCGCATAGATTCCTGCAAGTAGCAGCAGCCCACAACACAAGCAGATTAACTTCCATGCATCTGCGGCACAAGCAACAGCCGGATTAAGCAACGTGCAATTGCGGTTCGGCCAACCGGCATAACCAGATGGGCCTCGCTGCATTGGCAAGTATAGCCAACAGGCCGATTAACTTCCATGGCTTATTTCGTGGCGACTATGTCCTGCGCTTGGAAAAAAATCCACTTTCAGTCCCTTAATTATGGTCAAGTTTCCTTCGCGTTCCTTAACTAGGTATATAGCGTCCCTTAACTCCTAAAACTAATACAAATCAAGTCCTCCGGCAGTATTGTTAGTGGGTCCCACTCTCTCCACCTCACCTCTCCCTCCTCTCTACTTCCTCCTTTCCCTCTTTCCTCCTCTCTCTCTCCATCTCTGCTCTCCTGTGCGCGAGGCGGGCGGGTCGACGGCAGGCCTCAAGAACCAAGTGGCGTTGCCCCGGATTCTCCTCCACCAGTGAAGGACCGTGTTGAGACACCGCTACCTCTCGCTATCTGCACTTTCAGCCTCCCCTTCCCGCCGCCGCACCTAGCCTTCGAGCTCCGGTGGCGGCGACGAGGCTTAGGGACGTGCAGAGGTGACTGTGACGGGGATTAGGGACGCGTGGAGGTCATCCCCACCTCCGGCCTCCTCGTTGAGCTCGAGCTACTCCGTCTCAGACCTCCCGTCGCCTCCTCCCCTGCTGCTTCCTGCCAGCTCCATCCCGGCTACCACATGTGCCTCTACTCCGCTCTACGCTAGCCGTGGCCCTGTCTCCCATTGGCTCCCGCGGTTGAGGCCGCCGGCGTTTCTCCATGGATGACCCGGATCCACCGCCACCGGCAGGGCCGCCGCTTCATCGGAGAAGGAGGGGCGCGAGGAGCGGCCACAGTTGCCTCCCTTCGGTGTGGGGTGTCGGGTAGAGAGAGACCGAGGGGGAGAAGAGGAGAAGATGGGACTGACATATTTTTTTATTTTTTTTTGATTGTAATGCTATGTAAGTGTCGATGCTTTATATTGACAATAATAATATGGGGCTACTTATGAGACCTAAACTTAATAGATTGTAAAGGAACACGAAGCGATTTTATCCTGATTCAGGCCCTCAAGGTGAGGTAATACCCTACTTCCAGTTGCTGTGTATTGTCTTTGAGGATTCTCTGATGAGATTCTATATGCCCTAGGGGGCTCCCTGCCTCCCCTTATATACTGAGGAGGTAAGGTTACATGGTAGGAATCCCAGTCGGATTTTGACCAAGTGATTTTCTTTTAGGAGCACAATGTAACTGGCTAGTACTATATCCCATTCCTTTCCTTATTATGCAAGGTAACACACGCTGAGTCCTATTGTATTTCTAATTACATGATCATGCTTATCCTCTATCCGAGTGGCCATAAAGCTTTCCATGAGGTACCCGGGGTCCATGGCCTCTACAGTAGCCCTTGAGATCTTCATAGTTGAGTCACAGCCGAGGCCGAGTACTCATCCTTTATGGCGAAGATTTCCCGAGTGCTTTGCTCCCGAGTACCTGGTGTCCGAGTACCTCTTATCCAAGTCCTGTTTCATATCAGCTAGCAACGAGGCTATGAAGGGCTTCATAGAAAAATATAAATAGTGTGCACCAAATAGGTGTACCTATTAGGTGTAGCCCCCGACTTTGTGCTAATTACGAAACAATTAAACATAAAGTCAAATATTTTTAACCTTTAAATCTTTCCCGAGTGATATATTTCTCAGGAATTGGATTCTTCACATCATGTCAGCTGGAAATATTTTTGCTCAAAGCAATTTTGCTTAAGCATGTAAGCCGAGTACCACTTTATGTATTTTGACCCAATATGTGGTTAGGTGTACTTGAGAGATACCTGCATCCCTAATTTTAATGGAGACCAGCTATTGATCTTTATAAGGATATATCTTCAATACCTGTCAAATAATTCAGATATCTGAACACATATGCCCAACAGTTTGGCTTAACATGAAGCATATCTGATTATTTTAATCGGTTATTGTAAAATGGCATCTGCACTGTGATTTTAACATAGACAGTCGTTGGCCCAATAGGACATGCTATTTAGGAACTCGTATCTTACGGCCCATTACTGAGCAAGCCGGCCCAGGCCAGCTACCTAGTGTAGACCTATAAAGTGGTGGGGAGTGAGAAAAAATTACTCTTTCTCTCCCAAATCGCCAAACGCTTCGTCTTCCAGCAAACGTGCCAAACTTCGCGCTCTTTGCTCTGCCTAGGGTTTCTTGTAGCTCAAGTTCCCCTCCAGAAATCCACAGGGACCTCCTTCCCCGCATCGATTCCCATCTTCCAAAAGCTCTTCCCCCTAGTTTTACACCCCGACGATACCGAAAGCTCTATTTGACATCCCTAGCATGTCGTCTGGGACATGACCTACATCCGACACCTACTCGATAAAGCTAGCTCTTCTGGAGAGGAAGAAATGCCTCCAGCCGAAAGAGCTCATCAACTGGCGCCCCGCTATCAGTGAGTCGACCCCCTCTCTAGGTCCCCACAAACTTGTGGTCTTTGCATCTTTCTTCAACCGTGGATTCGCCCTTCCCGTTTCTGATTTCCTCCATGGTCTTCTCGATTATTATAAGATCGAGCTCATCCACCTCAACCCCAACTCTATCCTCCAGATCTCCATTTTCATGACTCTCTGTGAAGCTTTCTTGGGGATCGATTCCCATTTTAACCTCTTTCGCTTCCTTTTCCACATTAAGGCACAACCCTCCAAATCCAAAATCCAAGTGATAGGGGGAGCAGGCCTTCAACTCCGCAATGAGATGAAGAAGGCTTACTTGCATGTTCCCTGAAGACCTCGCTGAAGGGGTGGCATCAGGAGTGGTTCTACTGCTCTAACCTCGAGCCCTCCTTGCCGCCCTTTACTGGGAATCCCCCCACGTTACTGGTGAGCTGGACTGCTCTGCCATTGCAGGCGAAGATGGTCCAGGTGTAGCTGCTGTTGAAGAAGATAGATGCCTTGAAGCACAAGGGGCTGACTGGGCCCTGAGTGGCCAGGACCTTCTAGAATTGTCGGATTCAACCCTTGAAGGCCAGGATTCACCTCAGCTACAATTATCAGGGGAAAAAGGATCCAACTTGGGAGTGATCCGACTTCGTCAACAAGGATGTCGTCACTGACACTGTGCTCAGATATTTTGTCAATGGAGTCATCGAGACCCTGGACGTTGAGAGGGCTCCAAAGCCCTACTACCAAGACAGGCCCCGGCCGATGGTAATGCCTCATTTGTTGATTGTCTTGATGCTTGTCTGCAATGATTGTCATGAACATAGTTCTATTGAATCTGTCTTGATGTGTGACACTTGCAGGAATTTGCCGAGTTCTCATCGAACCCTCCTAGCCTGTTAGCCAGTGAGTCTTGAAAGTGGCCGGCCAGTCCCTCAGCAGTTCAATGCAGTCCCAAGAGGGCTGGGAAGCAACTCATGACAGACCAGGCCAAGAAAAAAGGCATGCCGAGTAAGGCATCAGGTGGTCTGATGATTAAGGACCCTAGCAGCATAGCCCTAGGACCGACTAGCCCCAGGACCACACCGCCGACTACCCCCTCGCCCCAGTTGGCCACACCCAGTGCGGTGCCGACCGAGCCGAGTTCTGCACCACCTACAGCCGTGCCTTAGAGCCCGACAGTAGGCGGTGCGTCGCCGCCGAGTAGGCCTTCAGGTCCCTCGCCAACTACCTCCACCCCTAGCACACGGGGGTGGAGATTCAAGCCTTCCAAAAGATATGAAAATCCTTGACTTTGGAAAATCTCAAGTTGTCTTTCAATATCTTGATTGTAGCATAATCTTGCAGGAAGTCGAGTGACACTGATCCCAAAGGGACAACGCCACTGACCCCCGTAGTCGTCTCCGTGCCGACTAGGGCCGAGCCTGTAGAGATCCTACCCGAGCCGAGTGCTGCCCTAGCCCCCGAGGTTGAGGCAGCTCACTCGGCCAGGCAACGAACTTCACCTAGTCGGGACATTGCAGCTGAAGCCCCAATCGCTGAGCCCATCGAGGAGCCAGCGCCGCCAGTAGGTGCAAGACCCAGGGCTCCCTCTCCTCCGCTCTCCACATCCTCAGAAGACAATGACCTCCCTAGGATTGAAGCTCCTCCTTCAAATTTTCCCCAGGTGTTCTATTGGGTCACCCCGGAAGAAGTCGAACAAACCTTCGAGCTGAACGAGGAAGCTGCCCAAAGGGAGCGAGTCAAACTGATGGAGGCCACCATCTTAGCGTCAAGGAGCATCTAGGTACGTAATCCGACCAGCTGTGTCCGCTGATTAGCAGTTCTTAGAATCTTCTGCTGTTGTAGCTTGCCTTATCTGACTATGACATGACCTGTGCAACAAGTAGTTGATCGATCTGAGAAGATGGGTAAGGTTCTTTCCCAACTCGCTCCTCAGCTCACTCAACTCCACCAGCTCTAGGCCACCAAGGATGAGATAGAGAGGACTAGCAAGGAGAGGGAGGACTAGCTAAAGGACTCGGTGAACAAGCTCCGAAATGACAATTGGGAGAAAATAGGGATCATCCGAGGTATGTTTCCCCTTTTACCCGGGTAACTCCAGTCATCCTCTCTGCACTTCTAATTTTTAACCTCGTTTGGCTATAGCTCTAGAGACAAAATTGAACAATCAGTCCTTAGAAATTGAACACCTGAAGAAGGAGCTAAAGGAGATCGAAAAGGCGAAGTCCAAGGTCGACATCGAGTATGCAAGTAAGCTTCATATCTGCTCTTGCATTCTGCCCGACTAAATGTCCAGACTTGTTTATATCTTCTCTTTTATATGAGCAGGCTTCAAGACCAATGTGCAGACTCAATTCGGTGCTTTTGCTGAGGAGATAAAAGTTATAAAGGATTCGCGGGATGCCATAGTGTCGATGTTTTACACCGGCAATATGAATATGGGGCTACCCGGTGGATGGAAACTTGGTGGATTGCAAAGGAACACAGGGAGATTTTATATTGGTTCAGGGCCTC
Source organism: Oryza meyeriana var. granulata (assembly GCA_003991445.1). Taxonomy (NCBI): domain Eukaryota; kingdom Viridiplantae; phylum Streptophyta; class Magnoliopsida; order Poales; family Poaceae; genus Oryza; species Oryza meyeriana. Next base: position 256,054 of record RYFJ01000370.1, on the reverse strand, counting down.
GATGTGAGGTAATACCCTACATCAAGTTGTGGTGTTATTCCTTTGAGGATTTGTGTTGGTCTGCCCTCATGGGGCGCCCTGCCTCCCCTTATATACTGGGGAACAGGGGTACAAGGTAGGAATCCCAGCCGGATACGGCCAAGGGATCTCCTCTTAGAGATACAATTTACCCGACTAGGACTGTATATTTCTTATCGTACAAGGCAAAGTCTGCCAGGTGCTACTATATCTCTAATTACAAGGCTAGGCCCATCCTCTGTCCGAGTGGCTCATATGCTTGTTGTGAGGCACTCGGGGCCCATGGCCTCCACAGCAGCCCCTGAGACCTTCATAGTTGAGTCACAGCTGAGGCCGAGTGCTCATCCTCCACGGTGAAGATTGCCCGAGTACATTGCTCCTGAGTACTCTTTGTCCGAGTGCTTCTTCTTCCCGAGTCTTACTTCATATCAGCTGGCAGCGAGGCTATGAAGGGCTCCATGTAGAAGTGTACGCCGAATAGGCGCACCTATTAGGTGTAGCCCCCAACTTTGTGCTTAATTGTGAAAACAATTAAACATAAAGTCAAAGATCTTTAACCTTGTAGTCTTTCCCGAGTAGTATACTACTTGTATATGAGACTCTTCGGTATCTTGTCAACCGAAAATAATTTATAGTCTTTGCCGAGTAGCATGCCACTCGTATATGGGACTCTTTAGCTTCATGTCAGCTGGAAAAGGTGTTTAAGTCTTTCCCGAGTAGCGTCCCACTCGGAAGTTAGACTCTTCAGCGTCATATCAGCTGGAAAGAATATTTATAGTCTCTCCCGAGCAGTGAACTACTCGAAAGTTAGACTCCTCAGCGTCATGTCGGCTGGAAAGAGATTTGCTCATGGCAACTGTTGGCCAAGCATGTAGGCCGAGTACCACTATATGAAATTTAATCCATTATGTGGTCAGGTGTACTTGAGAGATACCTGCATCCCCAATCTTGATGAAGACCGGCTTGTGACCCTTATAAGGATATATCTTCAATACCTGGTGGATAAGACAGATACCCGAACACATGTGTTCAGCAATTAGGCCTTCATGAAGCATATCTGTTTACCTTATCGGTTCCTGTTGGTAGCACCAGCACTGTGATTTTAACATAGCCAGCAAGCGGCCCATATTGAGCGTGCTACTGTAGGAACTCATATCTTGGTGGCCCAATACCGACTTTGTAGGCCTAAGCCCATGAATCGGAGACGGCTCTATAAAAGGCGGGGAGAGAGAGAGAGAAGATTCATTCATCTTCTCCAATCCACCAATCGTTTCGTCTTCCAGCTTCCGCGTCGAAATTTCGCATCCCGCTCTGCTAGGGTTCACCATTGCTTGCTCTTCCCCATTGAAACTCGGGCGATTCCACTCTTCCCTGTCTATTCCAAACCTCCAGCAACTTTTTCCCCAAATCTTCTCATCCCCTAACCATGCTGAGGGCTTCGGATCTCGTGGAGGCGTCGAATGAGGCGTGGCCAACTTCGGATTGCGGGTCGGCTAAGATGAAGCTTCTGGAAAAGCAGCTGAGATTGCAAAGCTGTGATGTCATCAACTGGAGTCTTGTTGAAGGTGAATCGGTTCCGGAGCCCCAGGCCGGTGAGACTGTCATTTTTGCCTCTTTTTTCAACTGGGGACTTTCTCTTCCATCTTCCGAGTTCTTCCGCTAGCTTCTTGCCTTTTATGAACTCGAGTTGGTGAATTTGAATCCCAACTCGATCTTGCAAATTTCTATTTTTGTGACTCTTTGTGAGTGCTTCCTGGGTGTGGAGCCCCATTTGAATCTGTTCAGACATCTGTTCTACATCAAACCCCAGCCCTCCAAGAGCAAGGTCTAGGTGATTGGAGGGCTGGTATCCAGCTCAGGAGCGAAATGAAGCGGGCTTATTTCAATATTTATCTGAAATCTTCTCTCAAAGGCTGGCATAAGGAATGGTTTTACTGTTCCGATCTTGAACCAAGCCTTTCTCCTTTTTTTGGGTTTGCCCCCGACAGTTATAGCCAAGTGGTCATCTTTGCCCACCTTCGAAGAAATGGGGCAAGTTCACATTCTGATTGAAAAGATTGACAAGCTGAAGAGCGTCGGGCTGACCGGTCCATGGGCGGCTAGACGATTCCTGACTCGGTGCATCAGACCGCTGAAGTTGAGGTGTCACTTCGGCTGGGACTACAAGGGCAAAGGTGATCCCAGCCGGCAATACCTCGACCTGATGGACAAGTACAAGGTGACCAACATCCCACTGGATTTCTTTACCAGCGCGGTGGTCGAAACTGAAGACACAGATCGGTCTATGGCGGCTTATAGCCGGAAGAGGCCGCCCCCAAAGGTAACTCTTGCTGATGTTGTCTTGTAGTTCATCTGTGATGAGTACTTGCAGATATATGCCTAGATTGGCTCCAGAATGTGTAATATGTATTGTTGAATTGCTTGCAGTCACATGAGGAGTTCGATGACGACTCCCGAACTTTATCGACCATGAAGTCAAAGAAGAAGAAGCCATTAAGTCCTTCTGCCGCCCAGCCCGACTCCAAGAGAGCGGGGAAGAGACCTGTTGAAGATCAGGGCAAGAAGAAGATTATCAGGCCGAGTGCCGCAGCCGGGAGTCTGAAGATAAAAGACACCGCCGGTACAGCGCCTGGGCCACCGAGTCCCAGACCGGGACTAGTGCAGTCGAGCTCAGCATCATCGAGCCCAATAAGAGTGCCGCCGAGTACAAGGTTAGGTCTAGCGCTGCTGGGCTCAGCAACATGAAGCCCAAGAATGGCGCCACCGAGTACTCGAGCGCCCCAGCCAACCACACGAGGAGCGGGGCCAACCAGGACAAAAACGCCGCTGCCGACTGCCATGCCATCTGGCCCGACAGCCGGCCACAGCCCACCGCCGGTATCTGGATCCCCCGGACGGAAGCTCAAGTTCTCCAAGAGGTAGGTTGCTCTGGATCTTCTGAAAACCTTGTTCGGCATGGTAGCGTATTGATGTTTGATTCGTTACGCAGGAAGCGAGGCAACATTGATCTCAAGGAGACCGCTTCGGCTACTCCCGTTGTCGAGCTAGCCCCGGCCGAGCCAGTGCCAGCGAGCACACCTGCTGAGTCGGCGACGGTTTCAGTTGCAGAAACTATGATCGTCCCGACTGCAGGGCCGCCGACAATGGCCGACCAAGGGGCGGTTGTCGAAGCTGTTGCTCCAGCCCCTGAGCCAACCTCCGGGGCCCCAGAGGCCGCCGAGTTGAGAGCTAGGACCCCGTCGCTGTCCTTGTCGCCATCATCATCGTCATCGTCATCGTCGTCGTTGCCCTCGGAAAGACCGGACCTCCCCAGGCTCGAAGCTCCTCCCCACAAGTTCCCAAGGACATTCCGCTGGGTGGCCCTGACGAAACTGCGAAGAGTTACAAGCATGACGAGGTTGCGGCGGAGAAGGAGCGTGAAGACTTGCTTTGCGCCGCAATCGCCGTGTCCCAGGGAATTCAGGTATGACTTTCGCCATATTGGAGCCTTGGCAGTCTTCCTTGCACGAGTGTTTTGACGCTTGACTCTGCTTTGCTTTGTTTCTCCCCGAGCAGAAAATTGTTGACCGCTCGAAGAGGATGAACGAGGTGCTGACCCGGTTTGCCCCCCAGCTCCAAGAATTGGACCAGCTCCGGGACTTAAAGACTGAATTGGAACAGCGCTACCAGGGGAGGGAGTCTTGGCTGAAGGGAGCCGTTAATCAGCTCAGGGACGAAAATTGGGACCAAGCCAAGAAGATTGGAGGTAAATCTCCCGAATACATCTTCCTGACTGAGCCCTTAGTATATTTCTCCAGCTGTGTTGTTTCCCGACTGCTCAGTTGTGTCTCGGCTGCAATGTCGAGTACTTGACTATTCTGATGTGTAGCCCTCGAAGCCGAGCTGAAGACCCGAACAAAGGGAGAAGTCCAGCTGAAGGAGGCCGATAGAGCCAAGGCTGGGCTTGAAAAAGACAATGCTGACTTAACAAGAGCCAAGGCCGAGCTTGAGAAAGAGAAGGCCGACTTGAAGAAGGCCAACGCCTAGCTCGAGAAGGAAAAGACTAAACTGGAGAAGGCCAGAGCCAAGTGGGAGGCCGACTACGAAAGTAAGTCTCCACTCTGACAATGATCTTAACCAATCCATTAAGTACTCTGTTTGCAGTTTTGCCTAACAAGTTTACTTGTCGGTAAACCCGGGCAACTGCTAGAGCCAATGCCCAAATCCAGTTTCAGGCTTTCGCAGAGGAGATAAAAGTTGTCAAGGAATTACGGGAGATCCTTGCCGAGTCCATGAAAGGGCTCCTTGACATTATGGATCCTCACTACGTGGGAACCAGCTCCAACACGATCTCCCAAGTGCAGGCGCACCTTAACGAAGCACCGAGTGCCCTGAAGAGGTACTCGGAAGAGCATGTTGTTGTCGGCGTGGTCCAAACCCTAGCGATGACCAAGTCAATCTACCCTAGGGCAGATATTGAGGCCATCGGAGAGGGGTTCGTTGAGGAGACAACACCTGAGGAGGCACTGGAGCTGATAGCCAAGGCGAGGCCGACTGCAGAGGTGATCACCCGAGACCTGGGTATGTAAGAACAGTCAATCATGTAGTCGGTGTATATGAATTTTTGTAAAGACATGTGTAAGTATATGTGCAATACCGCCAAGCTCTGAATTACTCAGTTGTCATTAGCTTTACCCGACTATATAGTCTACAGCGAGTTAGTCTATAGGAACTTAATAAAATTGTTCACCGCAGAAAGCTGTACTCGGGCAAACATAACAAAGTCGTTGCAAAACTTCATAACTTAAGTAAAACAGGCTCGTATATTATTGACAAAGCACATATAATACATGCAGCCCCCGACTCACTACTCGGTTGGAACCAGCGGCGTAGTGAGTCAGAGAGAATCTGTACGCATGGGAAAGTATAAAACTCAGGTATAGAAAGGATGTAGTTGTTCTATATTCCATGAGTTGCTGATGAGGGCACTGTCTTCTGTCTTCAGTCGGTAGGCACCTGGCCGCGTGACCTCGGCTATAATGAACGGCCTTTCCCATATTGGGGATAGTTTATGCCTGTTTTTGGTGGTTTGTATTTTCTCAAGACGAGATCTCCGACCAAAAAGGCGCGACCACAGACATTGCGATTGTGGTAGCGACACAGGCCTTGAAGATACCTTGCCGACTGGATTATTGCGATGTCCCTCGCTTCTTCCAACTGATCTAGTTAGACCAATCAGGTATTGTTTGAGGTGTCTTCTGAATATGCCCGAACTCGTGGAGAGCCGAACTCTAACTCGGTTGGTAGCACAGCCTCGGCACCATAGACCAGAAAGAAAGGGGATTGCCCTGTTGCCCGACTAACCATGGTTCTTATAGACCAGAGAATAGATGGGAGTTCTTGTACCCACCGGCTTGCGTATGGTTGTAGTCGGTCGAGTATCCTAGCCTTGATACCTTGTAAGACCATGCCGTTGGCACGCTCGACCTGCCCATTTCTCTGCGGGTGTGCCACAGATGTATAGCAAATCTTGATGCCGAAGTTGTCACAGAAATCTTGAAAGACGCCGCCCGTAAACTGAGTACCGTTGTCTGTGACGATGTGGTTAGGGACCCCGAATCGGTATAATATACTCAGAATGAAGTTCTTTGCTCGTGCCGCTATTATGGTAGCAACGGGTTTTGCCTCAATCTACTTCGTGAATTTATCCACTGCGACGAACAAGTGTGTGAATCTTCTTGGCGCTTTCTTGAAAGGCCTGACCATGTCAAGCCCCCATATTGCAAAGGGCCAAGAGATTGGGCTTGTTTGGAGTTCTTGGGCTGGGAGATTGGTTTGTCTTGCGTAGAACTGGCAACCCCCGCATGTGCGAACAATGTCTTTGGTGTTTGTTACTACTGTTGGCCAGAAAAATCCCTGCCGGTAAGCCTTTCCGACTAATGTCCTGGATGCGGCATGGTTGCCACATATGCCCGAGTAGATCGATTGCAGAATCTGCTTGCCCTCCTCGGTGGTGACGCAGCACATGAGGACACCGGATGCACTTCTTCGGTACAGGTCTTCTCCGACGACTAGGAAACTCTTGCTTCGACGTTTGATTTGTTCGGCTTGACTGCGATCTTCTGGGAGTTCATCATCCAGGAGGAATTTGAGAACAGGAGTCCGCCAATCTTGACAAATGTTTAGTACTTCGTCTGTTACCGGGGTAGGTTCGCCTCCCGACTGCTCTGGCACTGGTTTCTTCTTGACTGACGGCTCCATAAGTTGCTCGACAAAGATCCCTGTCGGGACCACTTCTCGCTTGGATCCTATGTTTGTCAATTCGTCTGCAGCGTCATTGTATTGTCGTAGGACGTGTGTTATCTCCAGCCCGTCGAACTTGTTTTTCAGCTTTCGGACCTCCTGACAGTACGCTGCCATTGTGTCGTCGAGACATGTCTAGTCTTTCATGACTTAGTTCACCACGAGTTGAGAGTCTCCTTGCACAACCAGTCGGCGGATGCTGAGTGATACAGTGATGCGAAGCCCGTGGATGAGTGCCTCGTACTCGACGACGTTGTGGGAAGCCGGGAAGTGGATCTGGAGGACGTACTTAAGTTTTTCGCCGGTGGGGGATGTCAATACGACGCCGGCCCCGGCGCCGCCGATCCATAGAGAACCGTCGAAGTACATTGCCCAGTAAACTAGCTTCGTTGTTGATGTTGGCATCTGAACTTTCGTCCACTCGGCCACAAAGTCGGCTAGAGCTTGTGATTTGATTGCTATCCGTGGTTGAAAGGTGATGTCGAACGCCATCAACTCGAGCGCCCATTTAGTGATTTGGCCGGTGGCCTCACGGTTATGCAGGACATCCCCGAGTGGATACGATGTGACCATCATGACTTGATGCGCTTGGAAATAGTGCACCAGCTTCTGGATTGTGATGAGTAAGCCGTACAACAGCTTCTGGACCTGCGGATATCTTATCTTCGAGTCGGCAAGGACCTCGCTGACAAAGTAGACTAGCCGTTGAATCTTCTATATGTGACCTTGTTCGGATCGCTCGACCACCAATACCGTGCTGACTACTTGAGTGGTTGCCGCCAGATATAGCATTAGCGGTTCTTGGGGCATAGGTGACGCCAACGCGGATGGTGATGTGAGAAATTTCTTGAAGTCTTCGAAGGCTTGCTGGGCTTCGGGAGTCCATTAGAAATTATCTGCTTTCTTCAATAGCTGGAAAAAGGGCATGCCCCGTTCACCTAGTCGGGAAATAAAACGGCTGAGTGCCGCCATGCAGCCTGTCAGCTTCTGGACGTCCTTCTGGCTAGTCGGGGGTGCCATGTTCATGATTGCGTTAACTTTCTCCGGGTTGGTCTTGATGCCGCGATGCGAGACAATGAAGCTGAGTAACTTGCCAGATGGCACACAGAAGACGCACTTTTCCGGGTTCAACTTCATCTTGAATCTTCAAAGATTGTGGAAGGTTTCTTCCAGGTCAGCGATGAGGTCTTCTTTGGACTTGGTCTTGATTACCACGTCATCGACGTAGGCCTCCACGTTGCACCCGATCTGAGTGTGTAGACACCGCTGAATTGCTCGTTGATATGTTGCTCCAGTGTTTTTCAAACCGAACGGCATAGTAATGTAGCAGTACGCTCCAAACGGCGTGATGAAAGACGTCTTTAGGCAATCCTCCTCCTTCAGGCTGATTTGGTGGTATCCCGAGTAACAGTCGAGAAAGCTGAGAAGTTCGCACCCCGCAGTTGAATCCACCACCTGATCTATTCTCGGTAGACCAAATGGATTCTTGGGGCACACCTTGTTGAGATCGGTGTAGTCGACGCACTTGCGCCATTTAATGTTTTTCTTCCGGACCAGAACTGGGTTTGCCAGCCAATCCGGGTGATAGACCTCTTTGATGAACTCGGCTGTGAGAAGCTTGGTTATCTCCTCCTGAATAGCATTTTTATGATCTTGTGCGAAGCGCCGTAGCCGTTGCTTGACTGGCTTGGCGTCTGTCTTGACATTGAGGGCGTGCTCGATCACCTCCCTTGGTACGCCCGGCATGTTAGACGGTTTCCATGCGAAGATATCCTTGTTGGCTTGGAGGAAGGAGATGAGCGCGTCTTCCTATTTGGGGTCGAGTCCGGTCCCGACTAGAGCAGTCTTGGAGGGGTCGAAAGGGTCCAGGGGGATCTTCTTCGTGTCCGAGTCCGCTGAAATTCCCAACTTCGCTGCTTTTTTGCCGGAACTTGGTCATCCTCGACTTCAGTTGTGATGGCTTGTCGAATGTTGTTGCGTTCGACTGCCGCCTCTTGAGATTGAGCCAACTCGCAGCTCTCCTTGTTGCAGGTAAAGGCTTACCTGACATCGCTGCGGAGAGAGAGGACTCATGCTGGCCCTGGCATCTTGAGCATGATGTAGGTATAGTGCGGTATTGCCATGAATTTGGCGAGCGCCGATCGTTCGAGTATCGCGTGGTACGCTGTCTCGAAGTCGGCGACCTCGAAGTAGATGTTTTCTGTGCAGAAGTTATCCCACGTGCCGAAGGTGACCGGTAAGGTTATCTGCACGAGGGGTGTTGAAGATAAGGCGGGGATTATCTCGTGGAAGGGCGCCGTACTCGGCCGCAGCTCTAAACGAGGGATCTTCATCTCATCCAGGGTCTTGGCGAAGAGGATATTGAGCGTGCTGCCTCCGTCTATGAGAGCCTTCTTCAACTTGATATTTTTGACGACCGGGTCCTGGATGAGTGGGTAGCGTCCCGGGTGTGAGATCTGATCGGGGTGATCTGCGCGGTCGAATGTGATGGGTGTTTCTGACTAACGTAAATATTGGGGGGCATCTGCTGTAGAGACCACATTGACGTTGCGTGCTGTTAGCTTCTGCTTTCGCTTGGACTTGTATGCGAACGGCCCTCCGAAGATGCGATTGAGCTCGGCCTGGGGATCTTGAAAATCGTCGGTCAGGCCCGAGTCTGGCTTGTCTTTGTCCTCGTCGGCGCCAGACGATGAAGTTTGCTCGGAGGCAAACTTCTTGAGCATGAAGCAATCCTTGGCCACGTGCTTGCCCTTAGGATGAAAGGGGCAAGGCCCGTTCATAACCTTCTGGTATTCGTTGTTCCTTGGGGGCCACGACCGAGTGCACTCCACGTTGGCCACCTCGTTGTCCGACTGTCGCTTGCGGCTGCCGGACTTGTTCTGTGATAGCTCGTTGTCAGCTTTTGCCTTTTGGTCTTTTTGCCGGGACTCTTTCTTCTTGTTGAGGGCCTCTGCGACCGCCTCGGCCGAGTCGGAGTATTTATTTGCCATATCGAAGAGAGCCCTGACAGTGGCTGGAGGCTTCCGAGTGAATTTCACGATGAACGGGGCGTCCTTTACTCCCTTGCGGAAGGCGGTGATGACGATCTCGTCCTTGATCATTGGGATCTAGTTGTGCTTCTCGGAGAACCTTTTGATGAATTCGCGTAGAGACTCGTTCTTCCTCTGGTGCAGCTGATATAGATTGTGCTCGGAAGACGGCCTCTCGTAGGTCCCTCGGAAGTTAGCGATGAACCGCTCCCTGAGTTCTCACCAGGAGCCGATTGACCGCATCGGGAGCCCTGTTAGCCATGTCCTCACTGGGTCGGCCAGGGTGACCGGAAGGTAGTTAGCCATGGCTTTGTGGTCACCTCCAGCAGCTCGGATCGCCAGAGTATATATGGTGAGCCATGACTCGGGGTTAGTTTTGCCGTCGTATTTTTCGATCCCCGTAGGCTTGAAGCCAGTTGACATCCTGTAGCTCCTGGGTGAAAGCTGGAACGCCTTCATCTTCGTGAGGGCTCCAGCTCCGATCGTGGTGGTTGAACCGCTCGTGGTGGAGGCCGTAACGCTCATGCTCATCCTCCAGTCGACGGCGCTTGTCCTCTTCGCGTTGACGGCGCCGGGCATTAATGTCTTGTCGGAGGTCACGTTGTAGACAAACTCGGAGGTCTTGGTTGAACCGGCGATCGTTCTGGTGACGCCACCGATTGTTGTTGTTGGTGTTGCCGAGTGATGTTTGCCGCGACTCCTCATGTGGCTGACTTGCGCTGGCCGCCCAGTGTTGTGCTGATGCGGACAAGATTGCCACTGGAGAACCCGACCGATTGGTCGGTATAAGTGTTTCGTCCGACTGTTGGTGCTGCTGATAGGCAGCAGCTGTAATCATCGCCTTGATCTTGGCTATCGTCAGGGTGGCCTGGTGATTAGGCCTGAGCTAGAGTGTGTCCAGCAAGATTGCAGCGGCCACAACATTCTGCTGAGGTATGATGAAGACGTCGTGGTCGCCGACTCTAGTCTGGAGGATCTGTTACTGAGCGGTCCACCCAGCCTTGTGTAGCTCATCGTTGCGAGCCTTGCGGTCGGCCTCCTCCTGTTGCCGTAGTCAGCGTGCCTTCTCTTGCTGCTCCTCTTGTACTCGGCGCACCTCCGATGGAGGGGTTGAAGCCATGAAGATCTCGTGGGGCAGAAGGAAACTCGCTAGACTGGTGTCCGAACTGGTGTTCGAACCGCTGTCCGACTTAGAGTCGAAATCCGAGTAATTGATCGGAGTAAGGACGACTCCGACCTTCCTAGATCCAATCTGGAGTGGCTCTGGGCCATGTCCAAACTGAATCGCAGGGGATCGGGTCTGCCGCGTGAGGTGTAGATTTACGGTGTCGCCGAGTCTATAAGGGAAATTGACAATCTCTCCCCCTCCTAGCCCGACTCGGGCCGGCTCGAGGCCGAGTGCGAGTCGAACGCAAAAGGAGAGAGTTGTCCCGAGACCTGGACAGGTGGCAGATTGCCGCAGCACGTCGACGAGGGTGGCTATAGCATCTTGTGGGCCGACTGGCGCGGAGTCAACTGGTTCCTTGACCAGTTGGATTGGATCTGCGTCGGCCAAGGTGAGGTTGCCAAACTTGTCGGCGATGAAGTTGAGGCTTCCGAATGAGATTGTATCTCCAGGAGAAAATTTGTCGCCGTCGACTCCTGTTGTTGGATCCATCGAGCTTGTAGATGTAGATTTTGCCGAAGCCCCTACCTGGCGCGCCAATTTATCGATGTTTTACACCGGCAATATGAATATGGGGCTACCCGGTGGATGGAAACTCGGTGGATTGCAAAGGAACACAAGGAGATTTTATACTGGTTTAGGCCCTCGATGCGAGGTAATACCCTACGTCCAGTCGTGGTGTTTTACCTTTGAGGATTTGTGTTGGTCTGCCCTCATGGGGCGCCCTGCCTCCCCTTATATACTGGGGGACATGGGTACAAGGTAGGAATCCCAGCCAGATATGGCCAAGGGATCTCCTCTTAGAGATACAATTTACCCGACTAGGACTGTGTGACGCCTCCCCGACTAGGTGGAAGGCCACCATGTGCATACGGCACCCGATCCCAGGATCAGTAGTTGGGTACGCACAACAATGATACAACTCAGAGTTACAATAAATACATAACAGAGTACATATATATATATACAAGGAGATCCATCCAGAACAGACCCGGGATGGGCAAAAATTAATCAACAGGTAAACTAGCGAAAACAGCAAAAACAGGGCGGAAGCTAGACAAAAACTACACCACAGGCTCGGTTGGGAACTAGGCTCGAAACCTTCAGAAGTCTTCGTAGTCGGCCTGGTCTTGGAGGAACTCGGCAGCAGTCGGATCTTCGTCTTCCTCTCCAAAACCTACTATACATATATGAACAAGGTGAGTACTTTCGTACTCAGCAAGCTAGGAAAAGATGCCATGACGGCCAGATAGAAAGGCTAAAGGTTTTATTTGCGAAAAACTGCCTTTAGAAACTCTTTTCTTTGCAAACACTAGTGAACTCAATTTTTAGTTATCGGAAAGAGGCTCACGCCTCGATCCATTCCGCAAGTTGCTTTTCAACAACTCGCCACTTAATGAATCAAGCATTTATATATGTATATCATCTTTTACTTCGCATTTGTTGGTCCTGTATATCCCGAGTAGCTACAACCACTCGTTGACCTTGAGACTCGGCTACAACCAAATCTCAGCCGCCGCCCTAGCTACAACCCGGGGGCGCAACTCGCTATCTTGCTTCCCTAGCTACAACCCGGGAGCTCAAGCTTGCTCATCTGGCTTCCTTGGCTACAACCCGGGAGCACAACTTGATCAACTTGCTGCCCTGGCTACAACCCAGGAGCATGATCAATTCCGTCTTCTGGCTACAACCCGAAGACAACTGCACAACTGCCGCCCTGGCTACAACCCGGGGGCTTAAGTTTTGCTGCCCTGGCTACAACCTGGGAGCATGATCTTCATCCTGTTTACTTTTCACACACTTGATTACGGTGCTTAACACCCCGGATCACACAGATCCGTTTCTGGCCACACAGGCCTTCCGTTTGCTTACTCGGCAAACTCTGGTCACGGTTCCCTTTCCATCAAACATTTTCACAAACCACAGGCAAACAAATCTACGCTATGGGAATCACCTTACATCGCCCTTAACCGTGGGCACGGCTGTTCGAACAGTTCTGCTAATCTCTGCAGAGGGTGTGCGCTTTACCCATCCGACACGAAAATTACACCGAGTACTGGCCTGTACCCAGAAATTCGTGACAAGGCCATTTCCAAAGCCAGTCTAGGGTTATCCAATGCCAGCCGAAAGATCCACACAGGATTCAGTGGTCGGCACTGAACTTCCCTAAACCTACTATTTACTCGGCCAGGGGCATCCCATGATACCCGTATGGTCGCACTGTAAGATGCTCGGATGGAATCCCCAAAGGAAACGGTCCTTATCGGTAATACATAGCCATGCCACACAGGCGCTGTCTGTGTACACCAAGATTTTCACAAGCTGTCTTTATTTCGCAAAACGCGCCGATACATAAGGTATCGGGTTTTCCAATCAGTTTAGTAAAACCCAATGTTTTCCCAAACGACAAACAACGTGGCAGAGCTAAGCCATTCTACTCGGCATCGTATCCTCAGATAGGATGCTAGCGTGCCATTTGTGGGGCTCTCAAGGGAGAAATATATCAACATCCTACCAAATATGTGCGGCTACTGGGTAGGTCCATCGGTTTCGCTTGTAAACCGAGGCCAACAGTTTAAAGGTGTAAACTAAACATGCATAATATTTTCCAAACAACATAGTTTTGCATATATGGGAAACAATATGATCAAAGAGGCTTGCCTTGTTCCAAAGAAGGATCTTCCTCGGCGAAGGCGGCTTCTGGATCGTCCATCGGTTCAGGCTCTGAACAAGCAGAAAGGAAACACTGATAAGTAGGAGGGTTAAAACACCAAGAAAAGGATCAAGAAGTAGTGGGCTGCAGAGAAAGTGGCAGTCGGCTGAACCAGGCTTGCGAACCAGGCGACAGAGCTCCAAAGCTTGAGAGGATGAAAACTTAGCAGAGCTGGAGCTGGCCGGTTTGCAAAACAAAGGAAGAAGGAGCATGGATGGCTCAATATATAGCCAGCGTGCAAGGGTGGGGCACGGTGGAGCTGGGCAACGGGTAGGGAGAAAAAGTCAAGGTGAACTGACAAAGGATTTGATGTTCACGCAGGGCTTGACTTGGGAGTCTGGCGTGGTCAGGGAGTTGGCAGATACTGTAGCTGCGATGAGACATTAAGGTCAAGGCTAGGACAGGTTGGAGAAATCTCACTGACAGGGCTTCGGACTGACCACCGGTCCAAGCGATGCAGCAGGTTATTGTCCATCGGTCCAAGCGGTGCTGCGGGCAGGTGAAGACTGATTCTTCTCTACTTCGGTAGTCGGCGTCCAACGGGCGGGCGCAACTCGGGGGAAGAAGAAACAACAGGTCACAACAAGGTAGTCGGCCACTTCTCAGTGCTTACTCGGCAGCAAGGAGGTCCGAGTAAGACAAAGAAAAGGGCAGGATACAAGGACTGAGTAGCAATCTACTCGGCTCAAGGGAGATGGTAGTCGGCTGGCTAGGGAGAAAAACTGGGGCACAGCTGACAGGATAGGAAGGGAGCTCGGGAAAGCGAAGACTAGCAGGAAAAGAAAAACGGGTCGTTACAGACTGTATATTCCTTATCATACAAGGCAAAGTATGCCGGGTGCTACTATATCTCTAATTACAAGGCTAGGCCCATCCTCTGTCCGAGTGGCCCATATGCTTGTCGTGAGGCACCCGGGGCCCATGGCCTCCACACATAGTGGATTCTGCGAAGACTTTATTAGACATCATGCAGCCAGGCCAAGCCAGGTCCAGTTCAAGCTCTCCTGCCCAGGTGATTCAATGCCTTCAAGAAGCTCTAGCTATTTTGAAGGAATTCGCCATAGAGCATGCCAGCGTGGGGATCTCCCAAGCCTTAGCCATGACGAAGTCTCTCTACTCCCAGGTAGATATTGAGGTTATTGGCGAGGGATTTGATGAGGGCACCACCATGGAGGAAGGTTTAGAGCTGATCAACCAGGCTAGGCCGACTGCTCGGGCAATAGCTGAAGATTTGCCATTGTAGTAACAAACTTGTTTTAAGTAGTCGGTGTATGAGAAGGACTTAGACAATATGTAGATATTGTAAATGCTTTGGGTGTTTGTTGTTATATCTTGCTGAGTACGCGATCTTATCTTAGCCATCATTAGTTTATCCGACTAGTTGATTTATGCCGAGTGAATTGACATCAACTTTAAAAGGTGTTTGTCCCATGAGACTATACTCGGCACAAACATAGCGTAATCATTATAAAACTTCATGATTTAGATAAAATAGACTCAAACATTATAAACAACAAGAGACATGTTATCCTCATGTAGCCCCCAGCTCACTACTCGATTGAAACAACTGGCGTAGTGAGTCAGAGTAAAAAACTTTATTTATATATGTATAAACAGAGTACAATACTCAAGTATAGAAAAGACATAGCTGTTCTATGTTCCATGAGTTGCTGATTAGGACGTCGTCTTCAGTCTTTAACCGGTAAGCACCCGGACGTGTCACCTCAGCGATAATGAACGACCCCTCCTATAAGGGAGATATTTATGCTTGTTTTTGGTGGTTTGAATTTTTCTCAAAACGAGATCTCCCACCGAAAAGGCGTGGCCACGGACATTACAACTGTAATAACGACGCAGGCTTGAAGGTATCTTGCTGACTGGATAGTTGCAATGTCCCTTGCTTCTTCCAACTGATCTAACTCGACCAGTCGACCTTCGTTGGACTTGTCTTCTGAGTGGGACCGGACTGGTGGTGAGCCGAACTCCAACTCAGTTGGCAGTATTGCCTTGGCACCATAGACTAGAAAGAAAGGGGATTGCTCTGTGGACCAACTAACCGTGGTTCATAGAGACCAGAGAACGGATGGGAGCTCTTGCACCCATCGCCCTGTATATGGTTGTAGTCGGTGAAACACTCTAGTCTTGATACCTTGTAAGACCATGCTGTTTGCACGCTCGACTTGCCCGTTGCTCCATGGATGTGCCACAGATGCATAATAGATCTTGATGCTAAAGTCGTCATAGAAATCTTGAAATATGCCGCTAGTAAACTGAGTGTCGTTGTCCGTTATAATGCAATTAGGAACTCTAAATGGTATATAATGCTCATGATGAAGTCTTTTGCCCTAGCCGCCGTGATGGTAGCAACAGGTTTTGCCTCAATCCACTTTGTGAATTTATTGTCACACCCAGAAATTCACCAGAATTTCCAAAGCTAATTTGTGCAATAAATTCTCGTCCAGAACACAAATTGACAATTTGATAAATATAACCAAAACGAAATAACAATATATAGTTACAACAGAGGCACTTAGTCCTCACACAGAAGAAATAGCAGCGGAACGGCAACTAGCGTAGCTTCAGCACCAAGCCACAGGCAGCTCAACTGGGGTATAAACCAAACACCAAACTTCTCCTCCTCTCTAAGCTTCACTCTAAAGATTGTAATAATGCAAGACTGAGTACCACCCACCGTACTCAATAAGTCACACTAGAAAATGCAATGTAATGCAACAGGATACCAAAGAAAAGGCATAGTATGGTTCATTTGCATAAAACAGCATTTAAAACATTTGCATTTAAAATCATTGAAAACCGTATAGTTAAAATAATATCAACATTAAATCCATCTCTGAACAACGCTCCAATGCAGTTCAGGCCCAAACCATAACTCTCCAAACAGGTGCTATCAATATTTCATCATTTATTTCCATTAATGAGTAGTGTGGGACTAATCACAGAAAACATTGCTAGGCCCGCTCATTAACCGCGAGCACGGCTATCTGAATAATTTTTCTCTGGCCAGAGATGTACCAATTTACCCACAAGACACAACTCCACTACACATCACTATGCGCCTTAATACCACCATGGTACCTCGGAAAGGAATTGTGATAGGACTCTCCATGTAACCCGCACAATAAGGGAGCCACCTGCTGGACCACCAGTTTCTGGCAGAAGCTGATCAGGCCCCTAATAGGGAAACGATCCAACGCCCAAAACATGGACTTATTGACGCAGCCATGGTGGTCTTATTGACACAGCCACAACACACCATGGTGGACCCCGGTTGAACGTACTACACTTTGGTTCTCACCATTACGCATACTGGCTTGTGGTTAGCACGAGTGTTGCTTCGCAACAAGTAGTCCACGAACCGGTTCTTAACTGTTATGAGCACCACTAGCAACAATCACAACCCTGGTACTCACAACCCACCATCAGTCATGTTTTATTTGACACAATTAATTAATCAACCACGACTCACTGTCGTGAAAATATAGCCATTTAACATTAAAGGGTCATTGATGTTTGAATTGTTTCCCCACATAAAATGTCACTATAGTTTCTAGATATGGCTAAGCAAATCCTAAATAATCTAGCCAGACAAATAATTAAACATCTAGCTAGTAAATATTATTACCCAGGGTATCAAGGTATAGATAGCAATAACAAAATGGCCATAAATATCAAGGAATATTGGCTATTAAATAATTACCCGTAATAATATCATTCTAAAGTATTTCATGCAATAACTTTAAAATAAAATAGCTTTCGCAAATGGGATTAACATGCTCAAGGAGATTGTTGTGTGACTTGCCTTGCAAACGAAAACGTCTTCAATTGCTCTTCCGAACTCTTCCGCAGACTCTGCGTTCTTCCGAAACAATGATTGTACGCGACTACACGTAAAACGATAAAAACCCTAAGAAACTCTAAATAAATAGTACATAAAAATACATAAACAAGTAAATTATAATTTTAGATATATTTAGGAAGAAGAACGGGTCGAATCGGACTTCAGACGGAAAAGATACGGCTTTTGGAAATTTGAATTCAGAATAATTCCGAAATGAATTGGAAAAGAATATTTTCGAGAATATTCCTTCAGAAATTAATTATTGAAGGAATTACTTTTGTATAGGAAATTGAGGTAGGACCCACTGTTATAGACTAGGTTTAGGATGGACTAAATCCACGGAGCCGAAGGGCAAATGGCTATGGAGGACTGATGAGTTGATGACACATGGCGATGAGATGCTGTTAGAGCTGAGGTGGCAGGATTGAGAGCTATAAAAATCCAACGATTAGATTCAGTCCCGAGATATCAACGACTAGGATATCTAAGGATATTTGATATAGATTGAAAGGACTGGATTGCATTGGGATTTTTCAACGGCCGAGGACGGTCAAGTTACTATATGCGGGACCCAAATGTCATCTACCGGAGAGGGTACCAATGGAGGGGCCGGCCTGTCAGGGGTTGGGGCAGAAGAAGCATGCCCACGCCATGGCGTAGCCTGACGGGGCAGAGGGAGTCCGCCGGCGATGGTGACGAACGACGACCACCGTGGCGACGAGAGACAGATCGGCCACCGTGGCACGATGGCGACAACGGCACTAGGGCGATGACACGGCAGCTGGGCGACCATGACGGCGTCCGGTGGCGGCTCGGCAGCAGCGACGATCTAGCGCTAGCAGTGGCTCGGGGCGGCGCACCTATGCGACGGCAATGACAGCAACGAACAGGGGAAAAAGGCGAGGCGCCGAGGGAAAACACGGTGCTCACCGGCGACACTGGATCGGGGAGACGGCGATGACAACAACAGGCAAAGGAGGAGGGAGGCGGCTCCGGCAGAGAGATGCTGGGGAAGAAGTCCACGGCAGGGACTCATCGGCGGCGGGCTTCGGCCACAGGGGCGACGATGGCGACGGCTGCCCGGTGAAGGTGGCGCTGGACAGCAGTGGCGGCCTGCAGGCGGGGTACTGGAAGCAGGGTAGCGGCGACGGCAGTGTGGGCAGAGGTTGGGCGCTGGGCGCTTGCAGGCGGCGGCGCTCTGCCTCGGGGCGGTGCGGCAGCAGAGGAGGCGGCGGCGGCGTGGAGAGGAGCCGACGGCCTGGCGGCGTGGAGAGGAGCCGAGCCGGCTAGGGCACGGGGCGTAGCAGCTAGCGTTATAGGAGAGAGACTCCGGCGGCGGCACGGGAACAGCGGCGCAGCGGATTCGGCGGCGGCAGGCGCGGAGGCGACGCGGCGCGGCTGGCTGGGCCGGGCGGTGAAGTAGCGGGCCAGGCCGAGGTGGCGCGCGGTGGTGGCTACGGTCCGAGGAGGCGAGCAAGCCGGGGCAGGGCTGAGGCCGAGGGCGAGCAGGCCGGAGCTGGGAGGGACGCGACACGGCGGACTCGGGCCGGCCATCCGAGTGAGAGAGAGAGAGGTCCAAGGAAGGGAGATAAACAGGAGAGAGAGAACCAGAGAAAAAAGAGAAGGAAAATAAGAGAAAGATGGGGAAAAAAGAAAAGAAAGGAGAGGGGTTTCTGGCAAAATTTCAAAATTTGGAAAATTGGAATTTATAAATTTGAGCAATATTTCCGAATCGAAAATTGTAGAAATATTCAGAGGTCGGAATATTATATATATGGGATTCGGAAGAAGGGACGATTTGCGAAAACCGGGATATGGAAATATCGGGAATACTTTTATGGAGATTGGAATTGTGGGAATTCTCGGAGCTTTGGAGTATTTCAATTATTGGGATATTTTAGAAATTAGAAACTCAGGGATATTTTGCAGAATTGGGATTTGGGGAAAGCTTCGGATTACTAGAAATAATTAGAATATCAAGTCAAAGGAATTTTGGGGTAAAATGAATATTCGAAATATTGAGGATTTGGATTTTATTCAATAAAATCAAAGGGGAAAATAATGGATATTCGATAAAAGGGAAATGAATAAATCCCAGTCTGCCGGATTTGGAACTTTGGGGGATTTCTTCGGAGTCGGACTTTTCAGGAACTTAGGGATTTGGAGTCAAAGAAAGGTGCAGATGAATTGGACCGAAAACGACCCGAACAGGGAAAGGAAAAGAAATTTATTTATATTTATTTAATTACTTTAGTGATCTTTATAGCATTAAAATTAATTCTGTAGCTCTGAAAAATCCGAGAAAATTTTAGAGAGTTTATTAAATCACGGGGAATTTACCAGAAGTAAATGCCACTATGAAACACGAAGAATTTATTATTATAAATACTCAAACGCTTAAAATACTCCGACAAAACCCCTGGAATATAAAAGCATCCAAGTATTTATTTAAAGATTTAAACTCGGGATTTTTAATATCGAAAATTTCAAAATTTTATTCAAACTTTTTTTTCTCAAACAAAAATTTTCTAGTGTATTCTTGTATTTCCATTTACTCACGATAATTTTTAATTAAGACGATTTTCAGGGCGTTACATTTATCCACTGTGACAAACTAGTGTGTGAACCCTTCTAGTGCCTTCTTGAACGGCCAACCATGTCAAGCCCCTAGACTGCAAAGGGCCAAGATATTGGGATTGTCTGTAATTCTTGAGCTGGTATATATGTTCGCTGAGCAAAGAATTGGCATCCCTCGCCTATGCGAACTATGTCTTTAGAGTCAGTAACTGTAGTCGGCCAGAAGAATCCTTGCCTGCAAGCCTTTCCGACTAACGTCATTGATGCAACGTGGTCGCGACAGATGCCCGAGTGGATGGATTGCAGAATTTGCTTGCCCTCCTCGGATGTGACGCAGCGCATGAGACTTCGGATGCGCTTCGACGATAGAGGTCTTCACCGACTACCAGAAAATATTTGTTTCGACGTTTGATCCGCTCGGCTTTGTTGCGGTCTTCTGGGAGCTCGTCTTCTAGGAGGAATCTGATGATTGGAGTTTACTAATCTTGAGAGATGATTAGCATTTCTTTTGTTGCCAGGGTAGGTTCAGCCCCTGACTGCTCTGGAACAGGCTTTTTCTTGACTGATGGTTCCAACAATTGCTCGACAAAAATTCTAGTCAGGACCACTTCTCGCTTGGATCCCATATTTGCTAGCTCATCTGCAGCTTCAGTGTACTTGCGTAGTACATGTGTAATCTCTAGCCCGTTAATCTCTTGCCCGTTAAACTTGTTTTCCAGTTTCAGTACTTTTTGACAATACGTCACCATGTTGTCGTCCAAACATGTCCAGTCTTTCGTAACTTGGTTTACCACGAGTTGAGAATCCCCGCAAACTATCAGTCGACGGATGCCGAGTGATATGGCGATGCGGAGCCGGTGGATAAGTGCCTCGTACTTGGCAACATTGTGAGATGCTGGAAAATGTATCTAAAATACATATTTGAGTTTTTCTCCAGTGGGTGACGTCAGGACGATGCCAGCCTCTGCTCCGTCGATCCGTAGAGAACCGTCAAAGTACATCGTCTAGTATTCGAGCTTGTCAGCTGGTGTGGCCATCTGAACTTCTGTCCATTCGGTCACAAAGTTGGCAAGTGCTTAGGACTTGATTGTTGTCACTAGCTGGAAGACAATATCAAATGCCATCAACTCGAGCGCCCATTTAGTGATTCTGCCAGTGGCTTCACGATTGTGTAGGATGTCTCAGAGTGGATATGATGTGATGATTGTAATTTGATGCGACTGAAAATAGTGCACCAACTTCCGGATAGTTATGAGCAGACGATATAGCAGCTTCTAGACTTAGGGATATTGTCGATGTTTTGTATCGGTAATAATTATATGGGGCTACTATTGAGACCTAAATTTGATGGACTGCAAAGGAACACGGAACAATTTATACTGGTTCAGGCCCTCGAGATTAGGTAATACCCTACGTCCAGTTGTCCTTTGAGGTTTCTCTAGTGAGATTTTCGCTATGCCCTCAGGGAGCGCCCTGCCTCCCCTTATATATCGGGGGACAGAGTTACAGGGTAGGAATCCCAGTCGGACTACGACCAGGAGATTTCCTTCTAGGAATATAACGTGCCCGACTAGGACTATATCCTTTCCTTGTCGTGCAAGGTTATGTATGCCGAGTCCTATTGTATCCCTAATTACAAGGTTAGACCCATCCTCTGTCTGAGTGGCCCAAATGTTTCTTATGAGGAAACCGGGGCCCATGACCTACACAGATATCTCATCTTGGATTCGCCTAAGACTTTACTAACAAAGTAAACTGACCTTTGCACCTTCTGTATGTGCTCTGGCTCTGCCCGCTCAACTACCAACACCGTGCTGACTACCTATGAGTTGCTGCCAAATATAGCATGAGTGGTTCCTGGGGCATTGGTGACGCCAACATGGGTAGTGATGTGAGGAACTTCTTGAAGTCATCGAAGGCTTGTTGGGCTTCTGGTGTCCATTGAAAATTGTCAACTTTTTTTAGTAATTTGAAAAAGGGCATACTTCGTTCGCCAAGTCGAGAAACGAATCGGCTGAGTGCTGCCATGCAGCCGGTCAGCTTTTGTACATTCTTCTAGCTAGTTTGGAGTGCCATGTTCATGATTGCATCGATTTTCTCTGGATTTATCTCGATGCCTCGTTGTGAGACGATGAAGCCGAGTAACTTTTCCAAAGGTACTACAAAGACGCACTTTTTCGGGTTCAACTTCATCTTGAATATCCGAAGGCTTTGAAAAGTTTCTTCTAAGTCGACGATGAGGTCCTCCTTGACTTTGATCTTGATCACCATGTCATTGACATATGCCTCCACGTTGCACCCGAGTTGAGTGTGAAGACACCGCTGAATAGCACGTTGATATGTTGCTTCAGTGTTTTTCAACCCAAACGGCATAGTGACATAACAATATGCCCCAAATGGCGTGATAAAAGAAGTCTTCAAGCAGTCCTCCTTCTTTAGGTTGATTTGATGGTATCCCGAGTAACAGTAGAGAAAATTGAGTAATTTGCATCCTGCAGTTGAATCGACTACCTGATCTATTCTCGGTAGACCAAATGGATCTTTGGGACACACCTTATTTAAGTCGGTATAGTTGACGCACATGTGTCATTTACTGTTCTTCTTCCAGACTAGGACTCGGTTTGCCAGCCAATCCGGGTGGTAGACCTCTTTGATGAACCCGACTGCGAGGAGCTTGGTTATCTCCTCCCGAATAGCATCTTTGCGGTCTTGTGCGAAGCGCCGTAGTCGTTGCTTGACCGGTTTGGCATCTGGCTTGATGTTTAGGAAATGCTCGATCACCTCCCTTGGTACACTAGGCATGTTGGAAGGCTTCCAAGCAAATATGTCCTTGTTTGCCTGGAGGAAGGTGATGAGCTCGTCTTCCTATTTGGGGTCAAGTCCGGTCCCAACAAGAGCAATCTTGGTGGGGTCGGAAGGGTCCAGGGGGATTTTCTTCGTTTTCGAGTCCGCTGAAATTTCCGACTTGGCTGCTTTCTTCGCCGGGACTTGGTCGTCCTCGTTTGCAGTTGTTGCAGTTAGTCATATATTGCTTTGTTTGATTGCCGCTTCGTGAGACTGGGCCAGCTCGCAACTCTCCTTGTCGCAGGTAAAGGCTTGCTTAACGTCGCTGTGTAGGGAGATTACTCTTGCTGGTCCTACCATCTTGAGCACCATATATGTATAGTACGGCACCGCCATGAATTTGGCGAGTGCAGGTCGTCCGAGTATAGCGTGATCCGCGTTCTCGAAGTCGGCAACCTTGAAGCAGATGTTTTCCATGCGGAAATTTTCCCACGTGCCGAAATTAACTAGCAGAGTGATCTATCCGAGTGGAGTTGAAAAGAGGCCGGGGATTACCCCATGGAAGGGAGCTGTACTTGGCCGTAGCTCAGGTTGAGGTATCTTCATCTTGTCGAGCGTCTTGGCGAACAAGATGCTGAGTGTGCTTCCTCCATCGATGAGAACCTTCTTCAGTTTGATGCTTCTGATGACCGGGTCCAGGACGAGTGGATAACATCATGGATGCGTTACTCGGTCGGGGTGATCCGCGCGATCAAAGGTGATTGCCGTTTTCGACTAGCTCAGATATTGGGGGGCATCTGATGAGACCGAGTTCACCTCTCAGGTGGTTAGCTTCTGTTTGCACTTGGACTCATACGCAGACGGCCCTCAAAATATGTGGTTGAGCTTAGCCTGGGGATCTTGATAGTCACCAGTTGCACCCGAGTCTGGCTTATCCTTGTCCTTCTGCTCGCTAGATGTAGATGTCTACTCGGAAGAAAACTTCTTGAGCATGAAGTAATTTTTAGCCGCGTGCTTCCCCTTTGGGTGAAAAGGGCGTGGCCCGTTCATGACCTTCTGATAGTCGTTTGTCCTCAGGGGTCGCGGTCGGCTGTGCTTGACAGTTGTGTTGACGCCGAAAACCCGCCGGGGCCGTCCGGCGTCTTGGTGACACGCGAAGGCCTGGGAGATTTGCTTAACTCCAGTGTAGGTCCTAAATTATTGAGGTTCGTAGGCGTGCCAGTCAATTTGACCCAGCAATTGACAAGGAGATAGAAAATATTAGCTAACAACCCAATCGGCTGGCATACTGATGTAGACTCCTTCCGACCGATTGCTGATAGCTCCTGTACCGAATTCCCCTGAACCGACTGCCCGACTTGCCCGGGCCCTCGCCTGTTGCCCACACTCGGGTTCTCGTCTGTTGCCCGAGCCCGGCTACCAGCAGCGATCGGCCGATAAGCCGATAGAGTGTTCCTTCAGCCGATGGCACCAACAGTGCTCGGACATCGGCTACGCCTGTACCCAGGCCCTCGTCCTCGGCGTGCTCGCGTCCGGGTCCTTATTGGTCTTCGTGTCCGGGTACGCGTGTCTGACTGTCAGCAATACTTGCGCATCGGCTAAGAAACCGATAATATAGTCGATGATAATATAAACAGATAAAAAGCCAGCCGACTGATAAATAAACACTTGGACATCGGCTAGAGGCCGATGATATAGTAGATAGGCAAAATAATGAATATAGTGCAGTCGGCTTTATGTAGTACATAAAAGAATTGCAATATAAGTTAGCCGATTACTGATAGAACATGTGTATCGGCTGAGAAGCCGATGATAGTGTAAAACAAAGACGCAATCGGCTGTGATAACAGATAACCTATCGGCTAAGCGCTCCGATAGAACATCGCATAAAACCCATCGACCCATCAAGGATAAACTTATCATTACCAATCTAGTAGTTCAAACCTAACTGATGCAGCACAAATTAATAATGATAAAAGAACCTCGATGAGACGATAGACCTAATGCAACTATGATGTAATAAGATAACTTATCGGCTATACATTCCGATAAGACGCTTGCATGGAAACCATCAACCTAGTAGGAACGATTTATCACGAGCAGTTTAGTAGGTCGGACCCAACCGATGCAGCACAAACTGATGATAAATCGCTCCCAGTAAGCCGATGAAGACTATGCACGCGTGATGTGGTATACCTGATCGGTCTAAGAGATCGAACCGAACCGATGCAGCCGTAAACAGAGCAGATACACCTGGGTAAGGGGTGACGAGTCTTACCCTCTCGCAGGAGTTCAGACCTAACCGATACAGCCCCGCTCAAGAAGCAAGAACCCGTCGAAAGGGTGGCGATGCGCCGAAGTTTATTAATCGTTGTGATGATTTACAAGGTCCCCGGGCATACGTATATATACCCCGAGTTGATACAGTCCTGATCGGACACGAAACAGGAGTTTCCTAATTATAAAAGGAAAACTAACAAGCCCTGATCGGACACGAGATCAGGTTTCCTAAAAATTATTAAAACTATCTAACAGATAAGATAAATATCTGCCATAACGTGGTCTTCACGATTCCTTCTCAAGCTCGGTCCCTTCCAGATTAGCTTCCATTGGCTGATATTTCCTTAACCGAGTCTGATACGAGCCGTGCCAAATTTTGGCGTTAACAAGTTGCCACAACGTTGTCCGACTTTCATTTGCGGTTGCCAGACTTAGTCGAGGCCGTGTCATCGGTGTCCTTCCGCTCCTTCTGTCGGGGCTCCTTCTTGTCGTCGAGGGTTTCAGCAACAATGTCGGCCGAGTCGGCATACTTGTTTGCCATATCGAACAAAGCCTTGATAGAGTTGGGAGGCTTCCGAGTGAATTTAGCAATGGATGGGGTATCTCTCACTCGCTTGCGGAAAGCAACAATGATGACCTCATCCTTGATCTTGGGTATCAAGTTCCTCTTCTCGTAAAACCGCTCGATGAAGTCACGGAGGGACTCGTTCTTTCTTTGGTGGCATTGGTATAGGTCATACATGGAAAATGGCCTCTCATAGGTTCCTTGGAAGTTTGCAACGAAGCATTCACAGAGTTCCCCCAGGAGCCAATTGACCGCTTGGGAAGCCCCGTCAGCCATGTCCTTGCCGAGTCGGCCAAGGCGACTGGCAGTTAGTTAGCCATGGCCTTATGATTGCCTCTAGCCGCTCGTATTGCCAAGGTGTACACGGTCAGCTAGGACTCCGGGTTGTTAGCCATGGCCTTGTGATTGCCTCTAGCCGCTCGTATTGCCAAGGTGTACACGGTCAGCTAGGACTCCGGGTTGGTCTTGCCGTCGTACTTCTCTATACCAGTTAGCTTGAAGCCGGATGGCCAGTCGACTTGTTGCATTTCGTGGGTGAACGCCGAAACTCCTTCATCTAGGTGAGGGCTCCAACTCCGACTGTGGCAATGAAACCGCTCGTGGTGGAGGCCGGAGCACTCATGCTTGTCTTCGAGTTGGCGGCGTTCATCCTCCTCACGTTACCGGCGTCGGGCATTGATGTTGTGACGGAGATCTCACCATAGTCGTCCTCGGGCATCCTGGTTGTCACGGTGCTCCTCATGGTGATCTCGCCGTCGGTCGTTGTTTCGATTGCCGAGTGACGTATGACGGGACTCCGAGTGATGCTGACTAGAGCCAGCCGCCCGGCGTCATGATGAGGCAGACGAAGTTGCTGCATATGAGGCCGTTTTATTTGATGGTATGAGCGTGTCTCCAGATTGCTGTCGTTGTTGACATGCTGCAGCGGTGATCATTGCCTTTATCCTTGCAATAGTCAGGGTAGCCTGGTGGTTGGGCCCGAATTGCAAGGTGTCTAGCAGTGTGGCAGCGGCCACGACATTCTGCTATGGAGTCACAAAGATGTTGTGGTCGCCTACTCGGGTTTGGAGGATCTCTTCTTGAGCAGTCCGCCCATCCTTGTGCAGGTTGCCATTGCGAGCGTTGTGCTCAGCTTGCAGGCGTCGTGCGTCTTCCTCCTATTGCTCACGCAGTCGGCAAGCTTGCACTTCTTGTTGGTCACGTTGTCGTCGCGCGTCTTGTCCAGTGGTTGATTCCTTTTATGCCATGAACACTTCGCATGGTGGAGAGAAGCTTCCCGAACTGCTGTTCGACTGTGAGTCGGAGTCGAAGTAGTTTAATGGGGTGATTACAACTCCAAACTCCCTAGATCCGATCTCGAGCGGCTCTGGGCCCTATCCAAGTCGAATTCCGGGGGATTGGTTCTGCCGCATCGGATTAAAATTGAAGATATCCGTGGCATTGCTGAGTCCAAATAGGAGATTGACGATCTCCTCCCCTAGCTCGATCTCGGTCGGCTCAAGACCGAGTCCGAGTTGAACACCAGGAAAAAGAGTTGTCCCTGGGCTCGTAGATATTGGGAATCACTACAGCAGGTTGCCAAAGATGGCTGCAGCGTTGAGTAAGCCGACTGGCGTGAAGCCGGCCTGGTTCCTAGCCGATCGGGTTGAATCCGAGTCGGTCAGGGTGAGGTTGCCAAGTTTGTCAGTGACAAAGTCAAGGCTCCCGAAGCTGATCATTTGCCCAGGGAAGAGCTTGACGCCGTTGACTCCGGTGATTGAATCCTTCATGCTTGATGACGATGATCTCAACGAAGCCCCTACTTGGTGTGCCAACTGTCGATGCTTTGTATCGGCAATAATAATATGGTGCTACTCGTGAGACCTAAACTTGATGGACTAGAAAGAAACACGAAACGATTTTATCCTGATTCAGGCCCTCAAGGTGAGGTAATACCTTACTTCCAGTTGTTGTATATTGCTTTTGAGGTTTCTCTAATGAGATTCTGTATGCCCCAGGGGGTTCTCTACCTCCCCCTATATACTGAGGAGGTAAGATTACATGGTAGAAATCCAGTCGGACTTAACCAAGAGATTTCCTTTTAGGAGCACAACGTAACCGGCTAGGATTATATCCTTTTCCTTATCATGCAAGGTAACACACACCGAGTCCTATTGTATTCCTAATTACATGATCAGGCACATCCTCTATTCGAGTGGCCACAAAGCTTTTCATGAGGTACCCGGAGCCCATGGCCTCCATAGTAAACGCCACGTCATCGTCACATGGCATGAAGACCAAGTCAAACAAGTCACGTAGGTGCTACATCAGCTGAAACCGCTCTTAATACTACCGAGAGATTTGATTTGCACTGGTTTTAAAAGTTAGGGATGTTCTATATCCGGTTTTATGGTTGAGGGACGTGAATAAAACTTGATCCATAGTTTAGGGATCTAAAGTGGATTTTCCCCTTGTGCTTCTTGTACCAGCCCGTGCTAAGCGGGTAGGTTTGATGCGAATGCTCAGCCCACCTGGAAAAATCCAAGCCCAAGCATGCATGTGACAAGTTTCGGATGCGAGTTCCTGGACAAGTTACTTTTCTAGGTTTCCTTTTTGTCAAAATTTATTCAATTGCATCTTGAAGCAGGTAGATATACATTACATCAAGATATCATCAGGATACCTTAGTATTAAGGGTTTGTGCACTTTGATGTCAAAATTAACCCTACCAAATTTTGGCAACACCAAAATTTAGCTAAGGCATCGTTCGCTTCATCTCATGGCTGAAGCTCGAAATGATACATGTCATTAGCATATGCTTAATTAAATATTTACTATTATGAATTTGAAAAATATATTTATTAATTTTTAAAGAAACTTCTATGTAGAAAGTTTTTTTAGAAAGGCACCGTTTAGCAATCTGAAAAGCGTGCTCATAAAAAACGAGGAAGAAGCCTAAGCCAATAAGCATTTTCAAATAGTGCCTAAGTTTGGTAATGCCAAAATTTAGTAGGGTAGATGTATATGGGTGTTGTTTAGTTTGCTAACTTTGCCAAATATTCTTTATGGTGTTATATGAAGAAGCTTGTAGAAAATCACCAAATCTTGGCACGGTAAGGATTGGTAGAATATTTGGGATATGTTTGTGTCGACGAGTAAGATGTTGACTACAGTATTTGAGGACGTAGGGGTCTGGTACTAAGGTATTCGCTAAGCTGTACAAGAGGAGCAAGACAAGAGATTTTATAAAGGTATAGACCCCTGGCATGGGTAATAACTCTACTCCTGTTTATATGTATTGATGGTGGGTTTACACACCAAATACAAAGATGGAGACAAGCTATCTACTCTAGCCTGCCAACTAATTTTGGCGAAACAATGTAGTCGGTTACTAGAAAGGGGCTTCTCCGCGGCGTAGGCTTGGTGTGTCTTGATCTATAAGCCTATGATTCGATGCCTCCCCTCCTGAGAGGC
Source organism: Oryza meyeriana var. granulata (assembly GCA_003991445.1). Lineage (NCBI taxonomy): Eukaryota > Viridiplantae > Streptophyta > Magnoliopsida > Poales > Poaceae > Oryza > Oryza meyeriana. Next base: position 227,329 of record RYFJ01000370.1, on the reverse strand, counting down.
TTTGTATTTATATCGAAAGATGACCGCTCTCTAAGTAGAACTCAGGAATTCTAGATACGATATGAGCAAACAAGTTCTTGTCATCCCTAGGTCGGATTATGATATCTTTCTATATCTGGAGTATGTTTCCTTCCTTGATTATAGCTTTATCTATTTCTGGTTAGCACCTTCCATATCATATTAGGTATACGGTACTCTCGATCATATGTCCACATCTACGAGGTATGGCATATCTACTACACTGACAATTTGGATTGCTACCTTGCCATGATATGGTTCAAAATGGTAGCAAACTGAACATGCGCTAACTTGGGAGATCGCGTGGGGTCGCGCGTCGCCGGTGCTAGAGCCGGCCTGGGTGCGCGACACGATCACGAGCCCATCGGCCACGGTGATAGTCTTGCTCCCCCTCCCGATGGAGCTCCGGCTGTAGTACCCCATCTTAGAAGTACCAATTTGTGTTTGTTTATGACACCAATGAGGAGATTTTGGGCATTTTAAAAAAAAGGAGATCGGGCTAACGGAATTGAAATGGCAGAATTTTACGGTGATGAGACATTTCTTAGATAAATTGCTTGCACGGTAACATTTTCTAGAACTATCATTCGAATATGGCAAAACATGGAATAAGGTATTTGTTAATGGTAAAACTTAGATTTTCTCTTTTGGTAATAATAGTTTTTGTCTATATGATTGTAGAATACTATAGTGTTTTCGTCACAAAATATTACTAGTGTTTTTTCGATTAAATGGAACTACTATGCAGGATATAGGTTATCAGATGAAATGCATATCTATATTGACACGGGGCAGATACTCTACTCTACAATATACCCATTAGAGTTGTAAAGCCATGTACCTTCCTCTAGTAGCCAACAGCCACAAGGTAGGGATGAATGGGTAGGTCAAACTTATCATATCGATTCGCTATTGATTCTTGGTCATGTAGCATAAACCATATAAGCCACTAGGTTTAGATGTTGAAATCATGAATTTTAGTTAATTAAACAAAAACTAAGTAATTATCTTCAGGACCGTAGCACGGTTGCGAAATGTTGAGCCCGTGGGTGGTCCATAGGTTGGAATTTGGCAAGCGCACAAGAATATAGAAGATCTGCACAGCATGTCATGTGATGAAAATATAATAGGCTCGCAAAGTGCATGCATGTGTTATGCAAATGAATAAAGTTGCTGAAAGTGGGCACGAGCAAATGAGCTCTTACATTATTAATTAATATTAATATTGGATGACAATCTGCTTTCCTGCCGGCCACCATCTGTCTCGAGCCAAAGCGTATGCTGGATTAAAAATATTCCTTCTGAACTGGGGTTTTACTGCAACGTGGATCGAGCACTGTTTGGCCTGGTAGAACCCGGTTTCTTTTCGTCCCGGTTTTAAAATGCGTGTATCCTTGCTACCTAACTTTAGCTTCGTGCTAATATATAAAAATTAATTTGTTAAGATCCATAATGTGAAAATAAATTTCCAAGAAAACCAATAAAATTATAAAACAGAGAACCAATATTTTAAACGGTGCCTTTAAACTAGTTTCTCGTCGATGTAAAAAGGCATTGACCTAAGCACAGTCCCATATTCGCCCGCCCATGGTTGGGTTGAAACGCAGTGTAGCTGGAGAGCGACATGCGCATTGTGCGTGTCCCCCGGACGCCCTGCCGTTGCCGCGTTATACATCGCTTTCGTCTCTCCTTTTTTACTCTTTTCATTTGTGCAAGTGGCAGGTGCCGTTTCCCCCTCGCTCTCTCTCTCTCTCAAAACCACGTTTTCTTCCTGTGCTGCCTGCATCTTCTCATGCACAAGTGTGCCTCATCTCAATCAAGTTTTCAAGTCGCAACGAGAAGCAACATCCACACTTTCGATACTCCCACATGCTTCTCTCTCTCTCTCTACTCCCTCCGTGACCTGTCTTATAACCACTCGGACAAACGGCCAATATGATTCTGTTTGTTTCGCCTAACCCTTTTTTTTCCCGCTTGTACTCCCTCCATCCCAGCCAGCTTCAGGGGTGAAAAAAAATTAAATTGTCTATCATTAATTAGAGTATAGTATTGATGAGTGAGTTGATGAGAGGTATCAGAGATAAAATTTCTTGATTTACGGATCAATGATACGTAGGATGGTAGGAATTGGTTTATTTTGATATAAAGTTTGAACTCTAGAAGTTTGATTTATTTTGGATGAAGGGAATAGGCGCCAAACAAAGGCTTGCAAATACTACTATTAGTACTATTCAAAACATGTCCAAGTTCCTTTCTAATTTCTGGATAGAACTTCAAAGTTCAAACAAATGCACGTTGTCTTTGGTTGTTATTTCGTACATCCTAAAAGGCAAATGTAAGGGGGAAAACAGTCATAACTGAATAGCAAACAGTCTTGTGATCTGTATACATTAGTTCATTTGCTTGCTTTTACACGGCAATGCCTAAGTAAAACGATATTGAATTTCTGATAGTACAAATAGGGTTTTTTGGGGTACTGATTACAGAATCTTCTGCTTTTTATCATGACAATGTGATTCAGATTACTAGTCATAATCATGAGCTACTTTCTTTACACCCAAACCTATATATCAAGCGAAAAACATCGCATAATCATTCGGATCATGTCCTAAACACGTTCAACACAAGAGTTGTGACAGCTTCTATGACTGAATCATCTGATAAGTGGGCTATATCAGAATTGAACATTGGTTCATTGACTTGATTCCTGCCTCAAGCTCAGGTTGGGAGCAGCAACCTGAGGTCCTAACCCGAGCCATGGCTGGCTCTCCTGCAGCTCCTTCTTGACTGGTGAAGCATCCGAAGGGGAACCCTGATACGGTGCTTTTGCCTGAAGGCTGAAAGAAGGAAAAGCACAAGTTAGATCCAAGCAGTAAGAGTTGTAGAATTCTCACTATACTAGTGCTACCATGATAGCAAGCGTAACCTACCGATCCTTTCTTTTCTCGAGGAACCGGTGAAGCGATGCCTTCCTAGCCTGAGGTAGATCTGCACGATTCAACGAACAGTTAACACAACAGAAAAGCATTCACATGCTACATATATATTCCAACAATCGAAGCAAGAAACAACAGAGGTTAGGTTAGCTACCTGCTGCATTTGGACGAACTGGTCTTTGGGCATTGGCCTGAGCAACAGGCAGTGCACTTGCTGGGGCTGGCACAGAAGAGACCTTAGTGCTGTCGGTAACAGTTGCAGTAGTGGAGGATGGAAGCAGGCCAGAGTTCTTAGCTGTGGAGGCACTCTTGCTGGCCATCTGCATCAGGTCCTTGGCCTTCTCAGCCGGGAAGTCATCAAATACAAGGACCTTCCCACCATAGAAGATGGTCAACTGCTGCTTCGCTTGCTCCCTGACAATGGCGACACAAACAAAGTTTAGTGCTCAGACAATCGCAAGTATTCAACCAATTTTAAAGTTTACATAACAGAAACTATTCAACTAATTTTGGTCAACAAGCACCCTTCATCTAGGCATTACTTGTATGGTCAGATGAATAGCCTGTAGCAATTAATGTTCCTTTTTCGTTCGCGAATCACTCATAGTCATACCCCTAACTTTAAGATCATGCGAGCCCACTAAGTCTGAAACTGTGATTACTAGTTACAATACGTGGAACTCACACGACAGAAGAATTGCAACCTTGCATAGCACCAGTACCATGTTGGATTAAACATTGAATTGCATTCATATAACTGAAAGCTAATTACCCATTTCACACACAAATTAGATTTCAGACCTTGACCCGAAAGCGTCAGATCCTTGCAGCAAGATCTGGTCAGGGCAAGGCAAGACTTCTCCACAATACTACTACTTGGTTGTTTGGTTGGATTGTTGCTGCGGGTTTCTCCTACTAACTAGCTAAATGAACAATATGAACTGCTCTGAGAAGAAACGTAAGGAAGCAAATCACAATATGAACTGCTCTGAGAAGAAACGTAAGGAAGCAAATCGAAGGAAGGTGTGTTTCATTCGCCCAATACCTCGCATCAGGCGCTTCCTGCACGGCAGCCTCAGAGCCGAATCCCGTGTTCTGGGGGAAGAGCTCCATGGTCTCTCTCCCCTTCTGCGCATCGGCTTCACCTGAAAATGATATGATATAGTTTTTGAGCCCAGATTCACAACATCGGATAAAAAAGTTGCAAATTTTACAGCTAAATGTGCAAAAATGGGGCAAGACGTTGTCAGATTCAATAAATTTGGAAAGGGTGGAGACTGGCTGAAGCCGAACTCTAGGTGGGGAATTCCGAATTTTCGCTTCCAAAGCTCCAAGAATTAGACCAGATCTCACGAAAACCTCCTACGGAGCACTCCAAATCGCATTTTTTTTTTGCAAGAACCAAACTCCCCGAGACTACAATTTTTTGGCCCAAAAACCGAACATTCCTGAAGAAAGAAAATAGAGCTCACCCCTGATGCCGAGGCCGAGCTCGCCGGCGGCGGCGCCGTTCTGCCTGACGTAGCGGCTGAGGAGGCTGCACGCCGTGGCGAAGCTGCTCGCCTTCTCCCCGGATTTCGCGGAAGCCATCTTCTTCCCAACCTCAAAAAGCCTCCTTGAACCAGCAAATCCTTCTCCAAACAGACACGAAATCTGCTTCGATTCCGCTCGATTCTTCTCTTCCTCCCCCTCGCGGTTTACTCTTCCACTTCGTCTTCCTCCTCCAGCCGCGGTTGCGCTTCTATATATGGGAGGAGACTAATAACAGTGGGGATTATCTTAAAAATCCGATTTTTGTAATCGCAAGTTGCGCCTTTTCTATAGAGGTGGGGCGTGGGGGAAGAAATTTGGTTGGGTCTTGGTGCCTTTGTTTGCGCACGTGATTGTTGTGGAGATTGGCAAAGTGCAGATTCCTACTCTCTCGCTTACGTGGCTGATAACGGAGCAGGACGATTGCTGTTTAGTAGTTTGAAGAGAACACCTGATCCGCATAGCACATCACGTCTTACTAGCAGGAGCAAGGAGTACATTTTTTTTGGGGTTTTGCTATATAACTGTCAACAGTTTTTTCTCTCTTAAAACTTTCGATTTTTTTGACCGTCAGATGTGTTTTGAGGTTCATACAGAAAAGGGAAAAAATTTCTGCACCACACACAAGACTAGGTTGGAACCGCCAACACTAGGGCTAAAGTGAGCATGCTAGCAATCTAGTCGTATATGTTTTTGTTTAACTTATATATAAGTTATATAATACTCCCTCCGTTTCAAAATGTAGCAGTCTATGTTGGATTTAACATAATCGGTATGTCTAGATTTGTGGTACTAAATTATGTCAAATCTAATCCTAGATTACTATATTTTAGAATAAAGGGAGTAGTTATATTATAATTATACTATAATTACACTATAATTATATTTAAAAGATTTTAAAAAGAATTTTTTTGTCAAAAGTAGTATAGGTAGTCCTTTTTCCTCCTAGACGAATGACTTTTTATGGTATTAATTTTGACTATAACCATTGTTGTTGAGAACTACTTGTACTATCATTGGGAATAACGGATTGGTTGGCTTATGGACAAAGAATGTACTATATGCTTGTAAAATTACAATATTGTGTCCAACTTATCTATGGTGTGGCCAATCATCATATTATCTTATGCTGGCGGGATCTCCTTCAGCTGATCGGTCGACCTGGCGACATAATAATAATTAGTCGACAAGTGTAGCCCTCGAAACGTCCGCGATGTACGCCTTAGAGCACTCATGCACGTGCTGTTCCGTAGTCCGTATGAGTCTTCATGTAGCGCACTCGTTCGTGCATACGACGTGGCCGCGATAGTGTAGCTCGCGTGCGTGTGTGGAGCCAAACAGGGGGAGAGAGAGACATGGAAATGAGATAAATTAAAAAGAGACGAACTGGTTTTCACATTAGCAAAATGAGGATAAAATTTTACAATTAAAATCGAGAATACAAAATTGTAAAACTGAAGGTTATTTTTAAAATGAGAGAGGATAAGACAAGATTAATAAAAAGATTTCAGCTTTTTATGATGCGATGGATTCGGTAAGACGAGCTATATGTTAAATCGGAAGCAAAGTCAAGAAACAAGTACCTTGCCCATTTTGATATTAAAAATAATGAATTCAAATGCATGATTGTACAGTAATTTTGTATTAATTGACCAAATCATACCGTAAACTATATTTGTTCTAAATATGCACTAAAGAATATCCATGGGCTATAAAATAGGCGCACCAACTAACGGACCAAATTTGTAGTAAAAATAAAACAACTTGCAAAATTTTGAAGTGTGCCCTTTTTTTATTGTCTACCTGTCCCCCAGCTGTCTTTTTGGGAAAAAAAACTAGTCAATTTTCAATGGCAAGATATCTTTAAGATTAGTGTAAGGAAACCAAATCCATTATCCTACTATCACTTCTTCCTCTGTTCCTTGTGCCGTTTCTCTTTTGTGTGATGTGCGCCGCCACTGCTTGCGTGTCCCCATCTTGCCTCAATGCACTATTGTCGGTGCCGGTGAGCCTCGCCGGCCAATCCTCCCTGCCACTCGCCAACCTCTTCCCATTTTCATTGTCTTCATCTGTCTTGTTATTTGTATGCATAGGCGTCATCGCCAATCATCACATAACTAGATCAAGTTGTAATGGACTAAGGTTTGTTAATGGTTGAAAGCTGCCCCATCCCTAGCCCATGCCAAACCCACCTCAATCCACTTATCATTCCCTATGATCCAAACCAACCCATTTTCCAAAATCATTTCAACCCATTTTGAATCACCATGTGCAGGTATCAATAGAAGCAAGCAAAGGAGTGGAACCCAGCAGCGCAAAAATCAAGATTCAAGAACCATGGGGGTGGCGGCTCTTGTGCCCGACCGTGCCTCATTGTGGCGGCTATCTTGGTGTAACAGCCCTAAAAATCACTAAATTTTAAAATCGTTTTTATTTTGTGAATTTTCAAAAATTCGCATCGAGTCGTCATTTCGTTCCATTTTAAAAAGCCATTTTTTGTTCACCGTTCGCTATTTTCCTTTTTCTTTTCTTTTTCTTTTCCTCGGAAGTGCAAATCCATCTCAAAACCCTGGTGGATAAGTCCGCTTCGCCATCGGGCCATTGGCCCATTTTTCCTCGTCGCCGATCCATTTTTTCGGTTTGGCCCAACCTACCTTTTCCTTTCACGTCCCTTTTTCCCTCTTCTCCTTTGGCCCAGACCAGCCCGAGGTCTGGCCCGCCCAAGCCAGGCCAGCCTCCTCCCTGCACTGCTCTGCCTCGAGGCAGAGCACTGTGCTGTTGCTGCTCACCGCCTTCCCTTGCCACACAGCTGCTTCCTAGCCATACCACGCAGCTACAGCTTGAGACACCTCAGCTACACGCGTCGCTTGCCGTACCCCAATCACTGGATTAACACGAGCTCGAGCTCATCCTCTCAGCCTCAGCTGGCCGGCGTCGATGCTGTTATATCCATCTGCCATCGCCGCTCACTGTCTCTCCCTCTATCTCCCTCTACAAGCTCCCTCATCGGACGCCGCCAACACGAAACAGGACCGCCACCATCTCCTCTTCAACCTCCGCAGAACTGCCGCACCCTCCGCCGCTTCCCTCGCCATCGCCGGAGCCGGCAAGGAAGAAGCCAGGGTTTCGGCCATCGGCATCCATCTCCAAAATTCGTTGCCATTGTTGTCTATCTTCAAAAATTGAGGTGGTCATCGTCCTCCCCATGCCAGACTCCTCCTTTCCCATCTTCTTCCCTGGCGAGGCCGCCGCCAGAGCTCACTGACGCCGCCTACGCCGCACCGTCTCTACCCTACCAGCCATCATCTCTGCCACCTCCACTGTGTCTCGCTGAAGCTCCCTGGCAGTTGCACCCTCGCCGGAACAGGTCTTCCTTCGCCACCCCTCGGCCTCCCTCTCCGCCAGTGCCATTAAACGGCCGTTGCCTCCTGTTAACCGGAGAAAACCGAAAGAAAAACCAACCGTCCCTTTTTCCTTTTGAAAACTAAATCCCAAAAATTGATTAATTTTTGGTTCACTCGGTTCAGTGCCCATTTGACCTTAAAACCAAAATCCGAGATCTATTCTTAACTCCTTGAATTATTCTAAATCCATTCGCTCCAGTTTCATCGCGATCCGAGTATCCATTGATACAACCTTAATTTTTGCTCTAGGATTTTTCGCTCGCCACAACTCCGGAAAATTCTTAATTTCTCAATAATTTTTCTTTTTAATATCTCGTGCACTTTCTGAGTTTTTGGCATTTATTTGGAGTTATTCACTTATTTATTTTTATTTATGTGTCAATAGATCATGTTGTAGCAGATCTGATCGAGAAATCCTAGTTTGTCGTTGATGCAGCCGTAGGAGAAGATGAGTGGTACGACTACGTCGATCTCGAAGATAAGTCATGCATCTTTTGAATAATAATTGAACCTAATCTTGAGCTACGTCGTATTTTAGATAGAGTACTACCTTAAAGTACTTAAGTAGGATGCATATGTTAATTTTCTAAAGTATTTTGAAATAGAGAACACCTTTTATTTTATGTTGTTATAAATATATTGCTATGCTTTGAAATTGGGCTTGTTATATCTTTGATAATCCTAGTTTAATCTTGTTAATTACGAAAATGTTAATTACCTTGTGAGCCATCATTTTATGTGATGAATTTGGAGATAAATGGGTTATTTAAAAATTTCTAAGGACATAACTCCTTGTGTCAGTATAAGTGACATAGGTAGCACCCATCCACACGATCGAGGTTTTCGGACCTAGTGTATACTGCTCTAATGAATTGAACTTATGCAACCTTTCGGTGAATTGGCATTTTAGGCTTTAACGTGTGTAATGGCCATTGAGTGATGTAAGATTGTTTGATTATGAGAATGTGGGTGCTGCGGTGCCTTTTGCGGTCTTCAAGGAGTGCGTGTTCCTCCTAGTCGTGCAATAGTGGGTGGACGGGGTGACATGTTGATGCACACCCTCGCGAAGGCCAAGTTGAGGCCAACGGTCAACTCATCCTTTAACCTGCTAGCAGAACATAGATGAGCTTGGGGCAGTATTACACTTTGTTATCTTCAGCCTGGCTAGCTATGGGTATCGTGCGGGTAAAGCTGGGTGTCGATGCTTTGTATCGGTAATAATTACTCGTGAGACCTAAACTTGATGGATTGCAAAGGAACACGAAACAATTTATCCTGGTTCAAGCCCTCAAGGTAAGGTACCTACTTTCAGCTGTGGTGTATTGGCTTTGAGGTTTCTCTGGTGAGATTGTTCTGCCCCAGGGGGCTCCTTGCCTCTCTTTATATACTGAGGAAGCAAGGTTACAAGATAGGAATCCCAGTCGGACTCGACCAAGAGATTTTCTTTTAGGAACACAACGCAACCGGCTAGGACTATACTATTTTTCTTGTCATGCAAGGTAATATATGCCGAATCCTATTATATCCCTAATTACATGATTAGACCCATCCTTTATCCGAGTGGCCACAAAACTTTTCATGAGGTATCCGGAGCCTATGGCCTCCACAATAGCCCCTAAGACCTTAATAGTTGAGTCACAGCTGACGCCGAGTGCTCATCCTCCTTGGTGAAAATTTTCCGAGTGTCTTGCTTCTGAGTACCTAGTGTCCGAGTATCTCTTCTCCAAATCCTGCTTTATATCAGCTGACAACGAGGCTATAAAGGGTTTCATAGAAAAATATGAATAGTGTGCGCCGAGTAGACGCACCTATTAGGCGTAGCCCTCGATTTTGTACTTAATTGTGAAACAATTAAACATAAAGTCAAAGATCTTTAAAATTTAAGTCTTTTCTGAGTGATACATTTCTCAGAAATTGGACTCTTTAGTATCTTATCAGCTGAAAATATTTTTGCTCATGGCAATTTGGCTAAGCATGTAAGCCGAGTACCACTTTATGGATTTTGACCCAATATGTGGCTAGGTGTACTTGAGAGATACATGCACCCCTAATTTTAATGGAGACCAGTTATTGATCCTTATAAGGATATATCCTCAATACCTGTAAAATAATTCAGATATCTGAACACATGTGTCTAGCAGTTTGGCTTAATATGAAGCATATCTCATTATTTTAATCGGTTCCTGTAAAATAACATCTGCATAGTGATTTTAACATAGCCAACCGTCGACCTAATAGGACATGCTATTTAAGAACTCATATCTTGCGGCTCATTACTAAGAAAGCCGGCCTAGACCAGCTTCCCAGAGCAAGCCTATAAAGCGGTGGGAGAGAGAAAAGATTCCCCTTTCTCTCCTAAATCGCTAAACACTTCATCTTCCTGCAAACGTGCCAAACTTCGCACTCTTCGCTCCGCCTAGGGTTTTCTGTAGCTCGAGCCCCCCTCCAGAAATCCATAGGGATTTCCTCCCCTGCATCGATTCCTGTCTCCCAGAAGCTCTTCCGCCCAGTTTTACACCCCAACGATGCCGAAAGCTCCATTTGACATCCCCAGCATGTCGTATGGATCATGGCCTACGTCCAACGCCTGCTCAACGAAGCTGGCCCTTCTGGAGAGGAAGAAGTGTCTCCAGCCTTAGGAACTCAGCAACTGGCACCCCGCCATTGGTGAGTCAACCCCTTCTCCAGGTCCCCACAAACTCGTAGTCTTTGCTTCTTTCTTCAACCATGGACTCGCTCTACCCACTTCTGATTTCCTCCACTGTCTCCTTGATTATTACAAGATCGAGCTCATCCACCTCAACCCCAACTCCATTCTTCAAATCTCCATCTTCGTGGCTCTCTGTAGAGCCTTCCTGGGGATTAATCCCCATTTCAACCTCTTCCGCTTCCTTTTCCAAGTTAAGCCATAGCCCTCCAAATCCAAAATCTAGGTAATAGGGGGAGCAGGCCTTCAACTCCACAATGAGATGAAGAAGGCTTATTTGCATGTTTCCCTGAAGACCTCACTGAAAGGGTGGCATCAGGAGTGGTTTTATTGCTCCAATCTTGAGCCCTCCTTATCGCCCTTCTCTGGGAATGCCCCCTCCCCCATTAATGGAGAGCTGGACTACTCTGTCGTCGCAGATGGAGATGGTCCAGGTGCATCTACTATTAGAGAAGATAGACGCCCTAAAGAACATAGGGCTGACCGGGCCCTGGGTGGCCAGGACCTTCCAGAATTGTCAGATTCAACCCCTGAAGGACAAATTTCACCTCGGCTACGATTATGAGGGGGAAGAAGGATCCAACTCGGGAGTGCACTGATTTTGTCAACAAGGATGTCGTCACCGACACCTTGCTTGGCTACTTCATCAATGGAGTTGTCGAGACTCTAGATGCCGAGAAAGTCCCCAAGCCATACTGCAAAGACAGGCCTTGGCTAGCGGTAATATCTCGTTTTCTCATTATCTTTGATGCTTATCTGCAATGATTGTCATGAACGTAGTTCAATTGAATCTGTCTTGATGTGTGATACTTGCAAGAATTCGCCGAGTTCTCCTCGAACTCCTGGCCGGTTGGCCAGTGGGTCTAGAAAGTGGCCAGCCAGTCCCTCAACAGTCCAGCCCAGCCCCAAGAGGGCTGGGAAGCAACTCATGATGGACCAGGCCAAGAAGAAGAGTATGCCGAGTAAGGTCGGTCCGATGATTCAGGACCCCAGCAGCACAGCCCCTAGACTGACCAGCCCTAGGACCGTACTATCGACAACACCTTCGCCCTAGTCGGCCACACCTACTGTGGCGCCGACTGGGCCAAGTTTTGCACCTCTTACTGCCGTGCCCCAGAACCCGATAGTAGGTGGCGCATCGCAGCTGGGTAGGCCTTCGGGCCCCTCGCCAACTACCTCCGCCCTTGGAGCACAGGGGTGGAGATTCAGGACTTCCAAGAGGTATGAAAATCCTCAATCTTTAGAAAATCTTGAGTTGTTTTTGCAACATCTTGATCGTAGCACGATCTTGCAGGAAGCCAAGTGACGCTGATCCCAAGGGGACAGCGCCACCGACCCCCATAGCCGTCGCCGTCCCGACTTGGGTTGAGCCCGCAGAGATCCTGCCTGAGTCGAGTGCTGCCCCAGCCCCCGAGGTTGAAGTAACTCACTCGACCAGGCAACAAGTTTCACCCAGTCGGGATATGTTGACGCCGAAAACCGCCGGGTGTGCCAAAAGCTTGCTGACGATCTGGTTCGGCGCCTAGAGACACGCGAAGGCCTGGGAGATCTGCTTAGCTCCAGTGCATGTCCTAAAATATTCGAGGTTCGTAGGCGTGCCAGTCAATTTGACCCCGCAATTGACAAGGAGATGAAGAAATTTGATTACTGATCCAATCGGCCAGTAAGCCGATACGGATTCCTTCCAGCCGATCACCGTTATGCTCGTGCCCGGGCCCTCGCCTGTACTCGCGCCCGGGTCTCGTGCTCGGGTTCTCGCTCCCGGGTCCTCGCTTGTGCTCGTGCCTGGGTCAGCAGCAACTGCACATCGGCTATCGGCCGATACGGGCTGATATAGACTCCTCGTAGCCGATAGCCGATGGCACCTGTGTATCGGCTAGGAAATCGATAACGCTATAAATAAATGGATAAGCTGTCAGTATAACATGTGCATCGGCTAGAAGCCGATGATAAAATAGATAAGCAAAACAGTAAGCCAGCCGACTGCCGAGGAAACACATGTGCATTGGCTAGAAAACCGATGATAATATAGATGACTAAAACAGTAAGGATAATACAGTCGGCTTTATAAAAAGATAACCTATCGGCTAAGCACTCCGATAGAACATCGCATAAAACCTATCGACTCAGCAAGAGTAAATCTATCACTATCAATCTAGTAGTTCAAACTTAACTGATGCAGCACAGATTAACGATAATAAAAGAACCTCGGTGAGCCGATAGATCTAATGCAATCGTGATGTATATGATAACTTACCGGCTATGCATTCCGATAAGACGCTTGCACAGAAACCATCGGCCTAGCAGGAACAACTTATCGCTCAGTTTAGTAGGTCGGACCCAACCGATGCAGCACAAACTGACGATAAGCTTTCCCTAGTAAACCGATAAAAACTATGCACACGTGATGTGATATACCTTATAGGCCTAAGAGATCGAACCGAACCGATGCAGCCGTAGACAAAGCAGATATATCGTGGTAAGCCGGCTACCATATACCGACTAGAATATCGGACCTAACCAAGAAAGTCCTAGCCGATTGGTAGCCGGGGTAACGAGACTTACCCTCTCGCCGGAGTTCGGACCTAACCGATGCAGCCCGGCTCGAGAAGCAAGAACCCGTTGGTAAAGGGTGGCGATGCGCCGAAGTTTAATTGATCGAGAGATGATTTACAAGGTACCCGGGCATACGTATATATACCCCGAGTTATTACAGTCCTAATAGGACACGGCACACGAATTTCCTATCTATAAAAGGAAAACTAACAAGTCCTGATCGGACACGAGATCAGGTTTCTCTAAAAAGTATTAAAACTACCTAATTTACAGATAAGGTAATTGACTGCCATATCGTGGTCTTCACGATTCCTTCCCAAGCTCGGACTCTTCTGGATTAGTTTCCAATGGCTGATATCGCTTCTTTCCTTAACCGAACATGGTAACGACCCGTACCAAATTTTGGCGTTAACAGGATATTGCAGCCGAAGTCCCAATCACCGAGCCCATCGAGGAGCCAGCACCGCCAGTAAATCCAAGACCTAGGACTCCCTCTCCTCCACTCTCCTCATCCTCAGAAGACGATGACCTCCCCAGGCTCGAAGCTCCTCTGCCAAACTTCCCTCGGGTGTTCTACTAGGTCACCCCGGAGGGAGATGAACAGACCTTCAAACTACATGAGGAGGCCGCCCAAAGGGAGCAAGTTAGACTGATGGAGGCTACCATCTCAGCATTGAGGAGCATCTAGGTATATAATCCGTCCAACTGTATCTGTTGATTAGCGGTTCTTGGAATCTTCTGCTATTGTAACTTGCCTTGTCTGACTATGACATAACTCGTGCAACAAGTAGTTGATCGATCTGAGAGGATGGGTAAGGTTCTTGCCCAACTCGCTCCTTAGCTCGCTCAACTCAACCAGCTCCAGGCCACCAAGGATGAGCTGGAGAGGACTAGCAAGGAGAGGGAAGACTGGCTGAAGGACTCGGTAAACAAGCTCCTGGATGAGAATTGGGAGAAAATAGGGACCATCAGAGGTATGTTTCCCTTTTGCTCGAGTAACTCTAGACAACATTCTCTATGTTCTTGATCTTCAACTCTATTCGGCTGTAGCTCTAGAAATGAATCTGAACAATCAGTCCCATGAGATTGAACGCCTGAAGAAAGAGCTAAAGGAGCTTGAAAAGGAGAAATCCAAGGTTGATGCCGAATTGCAAGTAAGTTGCATATCTGCCTTTGTACTCTGCCCGACTAGATATCCAGATTTGTTGATGCTTCTTTTCTGTGTGATCAGCCTTCAAAGCTAATTTGCAGATCAAATTTGGCGCCTTTACTGAGAAGATAAAATTAATAAAGGAATCGCGGAATATCATAGTGGATTCCGCGAGGACTTTATTAGATATTATGTAGCCAGGCCTGGCCGGACCCAGCTCCAGTTTCATCTCCCAGGTGGCACAGCGTCTTGAAGAGGCTCCAGCCCTTCTGAAGAAGTACTCTTCTGAGAGCGTCGCCATGGGTATCACCAAAGCACTAGCCATGACGAAGTCTCTCTACCCCCGGGTAGATATCGAGGCGGTCGATGAGGGCTTTGCTGAGGGCACTACCCCAGAGGAGGGCTTGGAACTGGTTAGCCAAGTTAGGCCTACTGCTGAGGCAATAGGCGAAGATCTACCATTGTAAGCATGAACCTTTTAAGTAGTCAGTGTTTGAGGAGGACAAAAACAATGTGTAAATGCTATAAATGCTTTTGGTGTTTGTTGAAATTTCTTGCTGACTACTTATTCTATTTTGGCCATCATTAGTTTTACCCGACTAGCTAATTTATGCCGAGTGATCTGAGATCAACTTTAAAAAGTGTCCACCCCGTGGGACTATACTCAGTAGAGCTTAGCATAATCATTATAAAACTTCATGACTTAGACAAAACAAGTTCGAGCTTTATGAATAACAAAAGACATTGTGGAGGCCATGAGCCCCGGGTACCTCATGAGGAGCTTTTTGGCCACTCGACAGAGGATAGGCCCAATCCTGTAATTAGGGATGCAACAGGACTCGGTGAATATTACCTTGTACGATAAAGAAAGGATATAGTCATAGTCGGGTACGTTATATTCCTAGAAGGAAATCTCTTGGTCAAGTCCGACTGGGATTTCTACCTTGTAACCTTGCCTCCTTGGTATATAAGAGGAGGTGAGGAGCCCCCTGGGGCAAGAGAAGAACATCATACACAACCTCACCAGAGGATCCTCAAAGGCAATACACAACAGCTAGAAGTAGGGTATTACCTCACCTCGAGGGCCTGAACCAGGATAAATTGTCTCGCGTTCCTTTGTAGTCCATCAAATTTAGGTCTCACGAGTAGCCCCATATTATTATTGTCGATACAAAACATCGATAGTTGCCGCGCCAGGTAGGGGCATCGGCGAGATCATCCTCGACAAGCCTGATGGCTTCGACCACCGGAGTCGACGGCGTCAAGTTCTTCCCCGGGCAAATGATTAGCTTCGGGAGCGTCGACTTCATCACCGACAAGTTCAGTGACCTCACCATGTTCGACTCGGACTCGATCCGATCGGCCAGAAATCAAGCCGACTCCGCGCCAGTTGGCCTACTCAACGCTGTAGCAATTTTTGGCAACATGCTGCGGCGATCCTTAAGATGCCCAAGTCTCGAGACAACTCTTCTTTCGGTGTTCGACTCAGACTCGGTCTCGAATCGGCCGAGATTGGGCTAAGAAAGAAGGAGATTGTCAATCTCCCGTTTGGACTCGTCAATGCCGCAGATAACTTCAATCAACATCTAATGCGGCAAACCTGATCCCCTGGAGTTCAACTCGGATACAGCCCATAGCCGCTCGAGATTGGATCTAGGGAGGTCAGAGTTGTAATTACCCTCCTCAACTACTCTGATTCGGACTCTCAGTCAGACAGCAGTTCGGCTAGCTTCTCTCCACTGTGCAAAATCTTCATGGCGTCCAAGGGCTCAACTCCCACTCAAGATGCATGTCAACTACGTGATCAGCAAGAGGAGGCGGTTCGCCGACTGCGTGAACAACAGGAGGAAGAAACACGACGTCTACAAGCCGAGCACGATGCACGCAATGACAATCTACGCAAGGCTGGGCGCACTGCTCAACAGGAGATTCTCCAAACCTGAGTCGGTGACTATGACGTCTTCATGAATCCACAACAGAACGTCGTGGCCGCTGTCACTTTATTGGACACTTTGCAGTTCAGGCTTGATCACCAGACCACCCTGACGATTGCAAGGATCAAGGCCATGATTACCGCTGCAGCATGCTAGCAGCAGCAATAGTCGGGAGACATGCTCATACCGTCCAACAGGACGGCTTCTGATATGGCGATCTCATCTGCTTCAACACGACGCCGGGCAGCTGGCTCCAGTCAGCCACGCACGGAGTCACGCCACACGTCACTCGGCAACCAAAACGATGATCGACGGCGGTGACATCAGGATGACCGCCGCGACAACCGGGATGCCCGAGGTCGACTACAGTGCGATCTCCGACGAGATATCAATGCCCAACGACGAGAACGCGAGGAAGATGAGCGCCACCGACTGGAAGACGAGAACAAGCGCTTCGGCCTCCAGCACGAGCGGTTTCATCGCCGCAGTCAGAGTCGGAGCCCTCACCTGGACGACGGAGTACCAGCGTTTACCCGTGAGCTACAACAAGTCGACTGGCCATCTAGCTTCAAGCCGATTGAAATTGAAAAATACGATGGGAAGACCAATCCCAAGTCCTGGCTCATAGTTTACACTCTAGCGATCCGCACAGCCGAAGGTGACCACAAAGCCATGGCTAACTACCTCCCGGTCGCCCTAGCTGACTCGGTGTGGACATGGCTAACGGGACTTCCCAGGCGGTCAATCAGCTCCTAGGGAGAACTCTGAGAATGCTTCATTGCAAATTTCCAAGGAACATATGAGCAGCCTTCTTCCGAGTATGACTTATACCAATGCCATTAAAGGAAGAATGAGTCTCTGCACAATTTCATCAAGAGGTTTTCTGGGAAGAGGAACTCAATCCCAAAGATCAAGGATAAGGTCATCATTGCTGCCTTCCGCAAGGAAGTTAAGAACACCCTGTTCATCGCCAAGTTCACTCGAAAGCCCCCGGTTTCTATCATAGCTTTATTTGATATGGCCAACAAATACGCTAATTCGGCCGATGCGGTCACTGAGGCCCTGGACGACAAGAAAGAGCCCCGATAGAAGGACAAGAAAGACACCGATGACGCAGCACAGACCAAGTCCAGCAACCACAAGCGTAGGTCGGACAATGTTGTAGCAGCTGTGGAGCGTAGTCGGCCATGATCCTCAAGGACAGAAAACTACCAGAAAGTGATGAACGGGCCTTGCCCTTTCCACCCTAAGTGGAAACACGCGGCTAAAGATTGCTTCATGCTCAAGAAGTTCGCTTCCGAGCAAACATCAATGTTTGGTGACAACAAGAACAAGGACAAGCCAGACTCGTGCGTAGCCGGCGACTATCAAGATCACCAGGCTAAGCTCAACCACATCTTCGGAGGGCCGTCTGCCTACGAGTCCAAGAGAAAACAGAAGCTAATAGTCTGGGAAGTCAACTCGGTCTCAATAGATGCCCCCCAATACCTCCACTAGTCAGAGACGCTAACCACATTTGACCGCGCAGATCACCCCGACCTAGTCACACATCCAGGGCGTTATCTACTCGTCCTGGATCCGGTCATCAGAAGTATCAGGCTGAAGAAGGTTCTTATCGACGGAGGAAGCGCTCTCAACATATTGCTCACCAAGACGCTCGATGAGATGAAAATTCCTCGATCCGAACTGCGGCCGAGTACAGCGCCCTTCCACGGGGTAATTCCTGGCCTCTCTTTCACTCCACTCGGACAGATCACTCTGCCACTCACCTTTGGCACGTGGGAAAATTTCCGCACCGAGAAAATCTGCTTCGAGATTAGTGACTTTGAGACCACATATCACGCCATACTCAGACGGCCAGCACTAGCCAAGTTCGTGGTAGTGCCTCATTACACATACATGGTTCTCAAGATGCTAGGACCAGCAGGAGTACTTTCCCTATGTAGCGATGTCAAGCAAGCCTTCACCTGCGACAAGGAGAGTTGCGAGCTGTCCTAATCTCAAGAAGCGGCAGTCGGACGGAACAACATCCGACTAGCCACGATAACTGCAAACGAGGACGACCAAGTTCCAGCGAAAAAAGCAGCCAAGTTGGGAATTTCAGCGGATTCGAAAACAAAGAAGATCCCTCTGGACCCTTCCGACCCCTCCAAGACTGCGCTCGTCGGGACCAGACTCGATCCAAAATAGGAAGACACGCTCGTCACCTTCCTCCAAGCGAACAGGGATATTTTTGCTTGGAAACCTTCCGACATGCCTGGTGTACCAAGGGAGGTGATCGAGCATTCCCTCAACGTCAAGCCGGACGCCAAACCAATCAAAGAACGGTTGCGGCGCTTCGCACAAGACCGCAAAGATGCTATTCGGGAGGAGATTACCAAACTCTTTGCAGCCGGGTTCGTCAAAGAGGTCTACCACCCGGATTGGCTGGCAAACCCAGTTCTGGTCCGAAAGAAGAACGGTAAATGACGCATGTGCGTCGGCTACACCGACTTGAACAAAGCATGCCCCAAGGATCCATTTGGTCTATCGAGAATAGATCTGGTGGTTTATTCAACCGCGGGGTGTGAGTTACTTAGTTTTCTCGACTGTTACTTGGGATATCATCAAATTAGCCTGAAGGACTTCCTAAAGATTTCTTTCATCACGCCATTTGGAGCATACTGCTATGTCACTATGCCGTTCAGGTTGAAAAACACTGATGCAACGTATCAGCGTGCTATCTAGCGGTGTCTTCATACTCAACTCAGGCGTAATGTGGAGGCATATGTCAATGACATGGTAATAAAGACCAAAGTCATGGAAAGCCTCATCGCCAACTTGGAGGAAACTTTCCAAAGCCTTTGGAGTACCTTCGGGAAAATTACTCGGCTTTATCATATCACACCGAGGCATCGAGTGATGCGCCTGGGTGCCCGATCTTCCGATAGGTTCGATTTGGCGACGTGAAGACGTTCACGTTTTGAGGCTTCCGATCAGCGATCGTCACCTCGCAACCGCTACACCCACACATCTAGTTGTTATCAACCACGCTCTTACGTAGTCGACCTCACCACGAAGGTTTTATCCCTGCAAGCAATCGAAGAAACTCACAAGAACAAGGAAGAACGCAATCTGAATTGCAGATGAATGTTTAGCACACGAAGTTGGGGTTCTACAAACCGATCTAGACGGCGAAACTGCAATGGCAGAATAATCTAAGCAAAACCCACCTTTAAACAATGACGGCTACTGTATATATAGGAGTTGGGACGTCCTAGGGTTATCCCTAGGGCGCACACCCCTTGGGCTTAGCCCACGACACAATTACAAGGTCCAAGGCCCAAAACAGACTCGGACTGGAAGAGGTACATGTCTTGTTTTGACGATTCCAGACAGCTCAGGAGGAATTTTGATGTGGGACCAAAACCATCTAAAAGTAGACTCCATAAGCTTTCCAACAAGTACTCATGGGCCCCGAGAGTCCTTCTGGATCAGCGGCTAGGTCCGTTTGAAGTTGATGCTGTCAGGAGGCCCGAATCCGAATCCAAAACGTACAGAACTTCATTGCTTGCCTTCGATGGACCGAAAGTGACATGGTGCTGTAGAAGTAGACTTGGGAAATGTCTTGGTTTGGTCCCCAATCAACTTCTTTGATCATCCATGTATTCGTTGCACTCCGTCTCTTTCCCTTCACCCAAGCAAGTATCTCTGCAAACGAGAACACACAAAATTTATGGTGCAGTATCGGCTGTTCAAATATATAACACATAAATCTTATATAGAAAGCATGCACCTTTGGTTGATGAATATATAAGGTAGCTATGTTCATATCTGAGCTAGTGATGTCCTCATCATCGAGGCTAATCCAGAGAAAGTCAACGCTATCACAAACATGGCACCCCCGACTAGCTAGAAGGACATACAGAAGCTGACTGGCTGCATAGCGGCACTCAGCCGATTTGTTTCATGACTCGACGAATGGGACATGCCATTTTTCAAATTACGGAAGAAAGCCAACAATTTTCAATGGACACCCGACACCCGACAAGCCTTCGAAGACTTCAAGAAGTTTATCACATCACCACAGGTATTGGCATCACCTATGCCTTAGGAACCACTTATGTTATATCTGGTGGCAACCACTCAGGTAGTCTGCACGGTGTTGGTTGTAGAGCGGGTAGAGCCTGGGCACATACAAAAAGTACAGAGACCAGTCTACTTCGTCAGCAAAGTCCTAGCCGACTCCAAGATAAGATATCTCCAAGTCCAGAAGCTGCTCTATGGTTTATTCATAACTGTCTAGAAGTTGGTGCACTATTTCAAGTCACAATCGTCATATCGTATCCACTTGGGGACGTCCTACACAATCGCGAGGCTATTGGCAGAATCGCTAAATGGGCGCTTGAGCTGATGACGTTTGACATTGTCTTTCAACCTCGGACAGCAATCAAGTCACAGGCACTGGCCGACTTCATACCGAGTGGACGTAGGTTCAGACGGCTACACCAACGGACAAGTTAGAGTACTGGACGATGTACTTCGATGGTTCTCTATGGATCGGTGGAGCAGGGGCTGGTGTTGTTCAGACGTCACCCACTAGGGAAAAGTTGAAATACGTCCTCTAGATTTACTTTCCAGCATCCCATAGCGTCGCCGAGTACGAAGCACTCATGCACGGGCTCTACATCGCCATATCACTCGGCATCCGCCGACTGATAGTACGCGGGGATTCTCAACTCGTGGTCAACCAGGTCATGAAAGACTAGACGTATCTGGACGACAACATAGCGGCATATTGTCATGAAGTACGAAAGCTGGAAAACAAGTTCGACGGACCGGAGATCACACATGTGTTGTGCCAATACAACAAAACTACAAATGAGTTAGCTAACATGGGGTCCAAACGAGAAGTGGTCCCGACTGGAATCTTTGTCGAGCAACTATTGGAGTTGTCAGTCAAGACAAAACTAGTACTCGAGCAGTCAGGGCAGAACCTACCCTGGAAACAAATGAAGTACTAATCATCTCTCAAGATTGGCGGACTCCAATCATTAGATTCATCCTGGAAGACGAACTCCCAGAAGATCGCAACGAGGCCGAGTGGATCAAACGTCGAAGCAAAAGTTTTCTCGTAGTCGGTGAGGACCTTTATCGAAGAAGCGCATCTGAAGTCCTCATGCATTGCGTCACTTCTGAGGAGGGCAAGTAGATACTGCAGCCCATCCACTCGGGGATCTATGGCAACCACGTTGCATCAAGGACGTTAGTCAGAAAGGCTTACAGACAAGGTTTCTTCTGGCCGACTACAGTTACAGACGCTAAAGACATAGTTCGGACAAGCGAGAGATGCTAGTTCTATGCCTGACAAACACATCTTTCAGCTCAAAAACTACAAACAATACCAATCTCTTGGCCCTTTGCAGTTTAGGGGCTTGACATGGTCGGGCTGTTCACAAAAGCGCCAGGAGGGTTCACACACTTGTTCGTCGTAGTGGACAAATTCACAAAGTATATCGAGGCAAAACCCTTTGCTACCATAACAGCAGCAAGGGCAAAAGATTTCATCATGAGTATTATATACCGATTTGGTGTTCCCAACCACATTATAACGGATAACGACACTCACTTCACCGGCGGTGTTTTCTAAGATTTCTGTGACGACTTTGGCATCAAGATCTGTTATGCTTCTATGGCACACCCACGAAGCAATGGATAGGTTGAGCGTGCCAATGGCAAGGCCTTACAAGGTATCAAGACTAGCGTGTTCGACCGACTACAACTATATGCAGGGCAATGGGTGCAAGAGATTCCATCTATTCTCTGGTCTTTAAGAACCACGGTTAGTCGGACAATAGGGCAATCCCCTTTCTTCCTAGTCTATGGTGCTGAGGTTGTGTTACCAACCGAGTAGGAGTTCGGCTCACCACAAGTCCAGGCCCACTTAGATGCAAAATCAACTGAAGAACAACTGATCCAACTAGATTAGTTGGAGGAAGCAAGGGACATCGCAACCATCCGTCGGTAAGATATCTTCAAGGCCTGCGTCATTATCACAGTCGGAATGTTCATGGCTGTGCCTTTTCAGTGGGAGATCTCATCTTGCAAATAATTCAAACCACCAAAGACAGGCATAAATTATCTCCCTTTTGGGAGGGCCGTTCATTATCACTGAGGTAATACGTCTGGGCGCCTACCGACTGGAGATAGAAGATAACGTCCTAATCAACAACTCATGGAATATAGAATAGCTACGTCCTTTCTATACCTGAGTTTTGTACTCCTTTTGTACAGATAAATAATGTTAGTTACTCTGACTCACTACGTCGCTTGTTCCAACCGAGTAGTGAGTCGGGGGCTACATGTTAATATATGCATGTTGTCGTTAATAAAGTCCAAGCTTGTTTTATCTAAGTCATGAAGCTTTACAACAACTACATCAAGTTTTCCCAAGTATAATCCTGAGAGGTCAACGATTTTTATTAAGTTAATCTCAATTCACTCGGCATAAACTATCTAGTCGGGTAAAGCTAATGATGGCTCAGAAGCAGCAAGTACTCGGCAATACTTAATGACAAACAACAACAATATTTACAATATTTACATATTATTTTTGGTGAACACCAACTACATAAATGTTTTTGCCTACATCGACAAGTCCTTGGCTATAGCTTCTGCAGTTGCCCTAACCTGGTTGATTAGCTCCAAGCCCAACTTCGGAGTAGTCCCTTTGGCAAAGCCTTCACCAACAACCTCAATATCTACCCGGGGGTAGAGAGACTTGGTCATGGCCAAGGCCTGGGCAATCTCGACAGTGACGTGCTCATCTGAGTACTTCTTTAAGATCTCTGGAGCTTCCTCGAGGCGTTCCGCTACTTGAGCAATCGAGCTAGAGCTGGATCTAGCCTGGTGCGGCTGCATGATGTCAAGCAAGGTCTTCACGGAGTCAACAATGATCTGCTGCGATTCCTTTATGACCTTTATCTCCTCTGCAAAAGCGCCGAATTGGATCTGCAAGTTGGCCTTGGAAGCTGTTTACACATAGACAAGAACATCAGCAAACCAAGACACCTGACTGGGTCGAGCATGCAGTCGGATGAGTGACTTACTCGCATAGTCGGCGTCCACTTTTGACTTAGCCTTCTTGAGCCCTTTCAATTCCTTCTTCAAGTGCTCAATCTCCTGGGACTGGGCACTGAGATTGTACTCGAGGGCTACAGCAAAAGGACATTCAAGACTCAATAATGCTAGAAGATTTACTCAAGTTCACTTGGGCAAAAGGGAATCTTACTTCTAATCGTCCCAGCCTGGGCCTAGTTTTCATCCCTGAGCTTATCCACCAACCCTCTCAGCCACTCCTCCCTCTCCTTGCTGGATCTCTCCAGGTTTTCCTTGGCGGTCCGGAGCTGTTGGAGTTGAATGAGCTGAGGGGCGAGTTCGGTCAGGACTTTGCCCATCTTCTCTGACCGATCGACCACCTTCTGCTCAAGAAGTATCAAAGTCAAGCAAAACAAACAACAAGGATGCAAAACTCTGGGGAATCGCCAATCAACAGACACAGCAAGAGTAACCGGGTACCTGGATCCCCTTCGACGCAGCGATGGCGGTGTACATCAGGTTCACCCTTTCTCTCTCGGTCGCTTGCTCGTTGTGCTCGAAGCTTTCAGCTACCCCCTCTAGAGTAACCCAGTAAAATGTCCGGGGGAAGACTGGTGGGGGAGCCCCGAGCCGGGGGAGATTACCATCATTAGAAGAAGACGACAGCGGAGGTAATGGAGTCCTGGGCCTTGGCTCAATTGGCGGCATGGCCTCCTGGATGGGCTCTAGGACTGGGGCTTCAATCGTGACGTCCTGGCTGGCTGGCGCTGATGGCTCGGCTGGTAGGATCACTTCGGCTTCAGGGGCTGGGGTGATCTCCAGCTCGGCCTGTGGCGTAGTTGTTTCGGGCTCAGCTAGGGCGGGATTTGCCACAGTGGTTGGTGGCGCCGCCCCCTTGGGGTTAGCGTCGCTCGGCTTCCTGCAGAAAACATACAACCTTCAAGATATTGCAAGAATGTTCAAGTCTCTTTGAAGATTGAAGATTTTCATACCTCTTGGAAGTTTTAAATTTCCATCCCGGAGCGCTGGGGGCGGAGGAAGTCGGCGAGGGGCTGGATAGCTTGCTCGGTGGTGGAGAACTGCCGACTGTTGGGCTCATCGGAGCGGCAGTCAGTAGGGGCGAGCTTGGGCCAGCCGGTGTGTGCAGGACAAGGCCGACTAGGGGGTAGCGGTGCTTGGCGGTGCTTTTCAGGGGCTGGAAGGCCTGGGGCGGTGATGCTGGTGTCCCTGATTCTCAAGCTCCTAGGTGCCTTACTCGGCACATCCTTCTTTTTGCCTTGGTCAGTTGCTGGTCTTTTCCAAGCCCTTTTGGGGCTGGGTTGGGCAGCATAAGGGCTGGCTGGGTGTTTCCTGGATCCCACGACTGACCGGTCTTGGGAATCAGAATCAAATTCTTCACAATCCTGCAAATGTTTAGATATTATCTATTATACATTGCAGAGCTGGACAATCTTCATGGAATTCATCACAGATGGATATCAAATTCATAGCAACATAGCAAGTTACCTTTGGCCGGGGCCTACCCTTGCAGTAGGGCTTGGGGGCTCATTCCTCGTCTTCGGTCTCCACAACTCCATTGACAAAGAAGCCCAACAAAGTGTCAGTGACTTTGTTCTTGTCAACGAAGTCAGGATATTCTCGGCTCGGATCGTTTTTGCCCTGGTAGTTGAATCCGAAGTTGCTCCTGGACTTCAGTGGTCGGGTTCAATGGTTCAGAAAACATCTTGCCACCTAGGGACCAGTCAACCCTTTCCCCTTCAGCAGATCAATCTTTTCCAGCAGCTGATAGACCTGCCCCATTTCCTCGTGCGATAGCACAGAGGACCAGCTCTCTAGAGCAGTTGGAGGATTGCCGGTGAAATGGGGGAGAGAGGGTTCTAGATTCAAGCAGTAGAACCACTCTCGATGCCACCCCTTGAGAGAAGTGTTTAGGGGGACATTGAGATAGGCCCTCTTCATCTCATTCCTGAGCTGAAGGCCTGCCCTCCCAATGGTTTGGATTTTGGATTTGGATGGCTGAGGCTTAATATGGAAGAGGTATCTGAAGAGATTGACGTGGGGGTTAACCCCCAGAAAATATTCACAAAGAGTGGCAAAGATAGAAATTTGAAGAGTGGAGTTGGGATTAAGGTTCACCAGTTCGATCTGGTAGAATGCAAGGAGGTGGTGGAGAAAATCTGAGGATGGAAGAGCCAAACCGCGATCAAAGAATGAGGTGAAAACCATAGTTTCACCCAGGTTTGGAGCAGGAACGGACTCACCCTCGGCTGGATGCCAGTTGATGATTTCTTGCTATTGAAGATTCATTCTCTTCTCTAAAAGCCGCAGCTTCACCGTGCCGCAATCCGACACCGGCCAAATTCCGGAAGACATATCGGGGATCTCAAGGGGGCCCTCAGCATTGCTGGAGAAGAGGAATTGGGTGGAGAAGCTCTAGGACACTAGGAATCGACGCTGGGAGGCGGATCTCAGTGGGTCTCAAGCCGGGAGCGTGAGTAGCAGTGAACCCTAGCAAGGCGGAGGTGCGAAATTTGGGCGTGGTTTCGGGAAGACAGAAGAATTCAGTGGATTGGGGGAGAAAGAGGAATCTTTTCTCTCTCCCGCTGCTTTGTAAGGCCTACGCCGGGTTAGTGGGCTTGGGCCGACTAGCTCGGTAATGGGCTGTAAGATATGAGTTTCTAAATAGCATGTCCTGTTGGGCCGACTGCTGGCTATGTTAAAATGACAGTACATATGCTATTTTATAGAAACTGATCAGAATAATCAGATATACTTCATATTAAGCCTAATTGCTGGACACATGTGTTCAGATATCTGAATTATTCGACAGGTATTGAGGATATATCCTTATAAGGATCAATGGCTGGTCTCCATTAAAATTGGGGATACAGGTATCTCTTAAGTACACCTCACCACATATTAGGTAAAAATTGATGAAGTGGTACTCGGCTTACATGCTTAGCCAAAATTGCTTTGAGCAAAAATATTTCTAGCTGACATAATGCTGAAGAGTCTAATTTCTGAGAAATATGCCACTCGAGAAAGACTTAAAAGTTAAAATCTTTGACTTTATGTTTAATTGTTTCATAATTAAGCACAAAGTCGTGGGCTACACCTAATAGGTGCACCTACTCAGTGCATGCTATTCATAACTTGTCTATTGATGTAGCCATCTGAACTTCTGTCCATTCAGCCACAAAGACGACAAGTGCTTGTGACTTGATTGTTGTCCGTGGCTGAAAGATAATGTCAAATGCCATCAACTCGAGCGCCCGTTTAGCAATTCTGCCAGTGCCTTCGCGATTGTGTAGGACGTCCCTAAGTGGATACGATGTGACGATTGCCACTTGATGCGACTGAAAATTATGTACCAACTTCCGGATAGTTATGAGCAAGCCATATAGCAGCTTCTGGACTTGGGGATATCTCATCTTGGATTCACCTAGGACTTTGCTGACAAAGTAAACCGGCCTTTGTACTTTTTAGATATGGCATGGCTCTACCCCCTCAACTACCAACACTGTGCTGACTACCTGAGTAATTGCCGCCAGATACAACATGAGTGATTCCTAGGACATTGGTGACGCCAACACGGGTGGTGATATGAGGAACTTCTTGAAGTGTTCGAAGGCTTGTTAGGCTTCTGGCGTCCATTGAAAATTGTTGACTTTCTTCAGTAATTTGAAAAAGGGCATACCCCGTTCGCTAAGTCGGGAGACGAATCGGCTGAGTGCCGCCATGCAGCCGGTCAGCTTTTATACATCCTTCTGGCTAGTCGGGGGCGCCTTGTTCATTATTGCATTGATTTTCTCTAGATTTGCCTCGATGCCGTGTTGTGAAATGATAAAGCCAAGCAGCTTTCCTAAAGGTACTCCGAAGATGCACTTTTTCATATTCAACTTCATCTTGAATCTCCGAGGGCATTGAAAAGTTTCTGCCAAGTCGGCGATGAGGTCCTCCTTGACTTTGGTATTGATCACCACGTCATCAACATATGCCTCCACATTGCAGTCGAGTTGAGTGTGAAGACATCGTTGGATATCACGTTGATACGTTGCTCCAACGTTTTTCAACCCGAACGACATAGTGACATAGCAGTATGCCCCGAATGGCATGATGAAAGAAGTCTTCAGGCAGTCCTCCTCCTTTAGGCTGATTTGGTGGTATCCCGAGTAACAGTCGATAAAACTGATTAATTCGCATCCCGCAATTGAATCGACCACTTGATCAATTCTCGGTAGACCAAATGGATCTTTGGGACATGCCTAGTTTAAGTCGGTATAGTCGACGCACATGCGCCATTTACCGTTCTTCTTCCGGACTAGGACTGGGTTTGCCATCCAATCTGGATGATAGACCTCTTTGATGAACCCGACTGCTGGGAGCTTGGTTATCTCCTCCCGAATAGCATCTTTACAGTCTTGTTCGAAGCGCGGTAGTCGTTGCTTTACTAGTTTGGTGTCCGGCTTGGCGTTTAGTGAATGCTCGATCACCTCCCTTGGTACACCAGGCATGTTGGAAGGCTTTCAAGCAAATATATCCCTGTTCGCCTGGAGGAAGGTGATGAGCACATCTTCCTATTTGGGGTCGAGTCTAATCCTGACAAGCGCAGTCTTGGTGGGGTCAGAAGGGTCCAGGGGGATGTTCTTTGTTTCCGAGTCCGCTGACATTCCCGACTTGGCTGCTTTCTTTGTCAGGACTTGATTGTCCTCGTTTGCAGTTGTTACAGCTAGTCGGATATTGCTTCGTCCAACTGCCGCCTCATGGGATTGGGCTAGCTCGCAACTCTCCTTGTCGCAGGTGAAGGCTTGCTTGACATCACTGCACAAAGAAAGTACTCCTGCTGGTCCTGGCATCTTGTGCACCATATATGTGTAGTGTGGTACCGCCATGAATTTGGCAAGTGCAGACCGTCCGAGTATAGGATGATACACAGTCTCGAAGTCGGGAACCTCGAAGCAGGTGTTCTCCTTGTGGAAATTCTCCCGCGTGCCAAAAGTAACTGGTAGATTGATTTGTCTGAGTATAGTTGAAGAGAGGCCAAGGATTACTCCATGGAAGGGAGTTGTACTCGGCCACAGCTCGGATCGAGGTATCTTCATCTCGTCGAGCGTCTTGGAGAACAAGATGTTGAGTGTGCTTCCTCCATCAATGAGAACCTTCTTCAACTTGGTGCTCTTGATGACCGGGTCCAGAATGAGTGGATAATGTCCTGGATGAGTTACTCAGTCGGGATGATCCGCGCGGTCAAAGGTGATTGCCGTTTCCGACCAACACATATGTTAGGGGGCGTCCGATGAGACAGAGTTCACCTCTCGGGAAGTTAACTTCTGTTTGCGCTTGGACTCATACGCAGATGGCCCTCCGAATATGTGGTTGAGCTCAGCCTGGGGATCTTGATAGTCACCAACTGTGCTCGAGTCCGGCTTATTCTTATCCTTCTGCTCACCGGACGCAGATATCTGCTCGTAAGCAATCTTCTGGAGCATGAAGCAATTTTTAGCCGTGTGCTTCCCCTTTGGGTGAAAAGGGCATGGCCCGTTCATGACCTTTTGGTAGTCGTCTATCCTCAGGGGTCGCAGTCAGTTGCGCTCGACCTCTACCACAACGTTATCCGACTTGCGCTTGTGGTTGCCAGACTTAGTCGGGGCTGCGTCGTCGGTATCCTTCTGCTACTTCTGTCAAGGCTCCTTCTTGTCGTCTAGGACTTCAGTAATAGCGTCGGCTGAGTAGGCGTATTTATTCGCCATGTCAAATAAAGTTTTGACAAAGTTGGAAGGTTTTCGAGTAAATTTGGCGATGAACGGGGTATCTCTGACTCCCTTACGAAAAGCGGCGATG
Source organism: Oryza meyeriana var. granulata (assembly GCA_003991445.1). Lineage (NCBI taxonomy): Eukaryota > Viridiplantae > Streptophyta > Magnoliopsida > Poales > Poaceae > Oryza > Oryza meyeriana. Next base: position 198,176 of record RYFJ01000370.1, on the reverse strand, counting down.
ACAACCTCCTCCTTGATTTTGGGGATTGAGTTCCTTTTCTCAGAAGATGAAGTCGCAGAGGGACTCGTTCTTCCTTTAGTGGCACTGGTACAAATCATACTCGGAAGATGGCCTCTCGTAGGTTCCTTGGAAGTTTGCAACGAAGCGTTCACGGAGTTTCCCCTAGAAGCCAATTGATCGCCTAGGAAGCCCCATCAGCCATGTCCTTACCGAGTTGACCAAGGCAACTAGCAGGTAGTTAGCCATGGCCTTGTGATCGCCTCCAGCCGCTCATATTGCTAAGGTGTACACGGTCAGCCAGGACTTCGGGTTGGTCTTGCCGTCGTACTTCTCTATACCAGTCGGCTTGAAGCTGAATGGCCAGTCCACTTGTTGTAGTTCATGGGTGAATGCAGGAACTCCTTCATCTGGGTGAGGGCTCTGACTCTGACTGCGGCGATGAAACTGCTCATGGTGGAGACCAAAGCCCTCATGCTCGTCTTTGAGTTGGCAGCGCTCATCCTCCTCACGTTCCGGTATCGAGCGTTGATGTCGTGGCGGAGATCCCACCGTAGTCGTCCTCGAGCATCCTGGTTATCACCACGCTTCTCACAGTGATCACGCCGTCGGTCGTTGCTTCGGTTGCCAAGAGACGTATGGTGGGACTCTGAGTGGTGCTAACCAGAGCTAGCTGTCCGGCGCCGTGTTGAGGCAGATGAGACCGCTGTAGCTAAGGCCATCTTATTTGATAGTATGAGAGTATCTCTCCATTGTTGTCGCTGCTGGCATGCTGCAGCGGTGATCATTGCCTTGATCGTTGCGATAGTCGGGATAGCCTGATGGTCGGGTCCAAATTACAAGGTGTCTAGTAGTGTGGCAGCGGCCATGACATTTTGCTACGGGGTCACAAAAACGTCGTGGTCGCCTACTCGGGTTTGGAGGATCTCTTGTTGAGTAGTCTACCTAGCCTTGTGCAGGTTGTCATTGTGAGCATCGCGCTTGTCTTGCAGGCGTCGTGCGTCTTCCTCCTGTTGCTCACGCAGTCGGTAATCTTCCTCCTCTTGCTGGTCACACAGTTGACGTGCGTCTTGCGTGGGGGTTGAACCCTTGGATGCCATGAACACTTCGCGTGGTGGAGAGAAGCTTCCTGAACTACTGTCCAACTATGAGTCAGAATCGGAGTAATTTAAGGAGGTGATTACAACTCCAACCTCCCTAGATCCGATCTCGAGTGGCTCTGAGTCGTATTCGAGTTGAGTTCTGGGGGATTGGTTCTACCGCATCAGATGGAGATTGAAGATATTCGCGGCATTGCCGAGTCCGAACGGGAAATTGACGATCTCCTACTCCCGTAGCTCGGTCTCGGCCGGCTCAGGGCCGCGTCCGAGTCAAGCACTGGGAAAAAGAGTTGTCCCTAGGCTCGTGGGTCTTGGGAATCGTTGCAGCAAGTCGCCAAAGATGGCTATTGCATTTCGTAGGCTGACTGGTGCGAAGTTGGCTTGGTTCCTGGTCGATTGGGTTGAATCCGAGTCGGTCAGTGATGGCAACAGGGTGCCCAATCTTCCGTTAGGTAAGGATAACTCTCGATTTGGTGGAGAATCGACACTCACGATCAAGCTTCTGATCACCAAGACCCGAGCCCTGCAATCGCAGTACCACGTCTTCTCTCGTTATCAACCGTGCGCTGCCCGGTTGATCTCGCCACGAAGGCTAATCCCTGCATGCGAATCGAAGAACACAAGCAAGAACAAGAAAGATTGTAACTCAACTTGCAGATGAATGATTAGACTCGAAGTTGGGGTCTCACAAGTCGATAAACGGCAAAACTGTTCACAGACAGATTAATCTAAGCAAAACCCGACTTAAACAGTGGCGGCTATGGAATATATATGAGTTAGGACGTCCTAGGGTGAGGGTTTGCCCTGTGAGTGGCGCACTCCTCATGGGTTTAGCCCACGACACAATTACAAGGCCCAAAGCCCAAAACAAACTCGGACTAGAAGAGGTATATATTTTGTTTTGACGATTTCGGACAGCTCAGGAGGAATTTTGATGTGAAACCAAAACCATCTGAAAGTACACTTCATAAGCTTTCCAACAAGTACTTGTAGGCCCTATAACTTCTTCTGTATCAAAAGTTATGGCCGTTTGAAATTGACGCTGTCTCCCAGCCCGAAACTGAATCGGTCTCGGGAATAGGAGTTTACTTGCACTTGTTGTCTCCACTTCAATATGTGGTTTCTTGAGCTATTCTCCATCGTCTTCTCCCAGGTTCCTAAGAACAATAAAATCATCACAAGAATTAAATAGCATGCCATTCGTAGAAATATTCTCATGTAAGCTTAGAAACGTATTCACCTGGCGATTAAGTTGAGAGGCACGTGCGCGAGTAATTGGTCCTTGGATCGGTTGCACATCTTGTTTATCATGAAGAGGTTGTAAGTGTGTATCTAAAGACATGATGTTCTCATCAGTCAGGGTGAGGTCGCCGAGTTTGTCTGCGACGAAGTTGAGGCTCCCGAAGCTGATTGTTTGCCTGGGGAAGAAATTGACACCGTTGACTCCGGTGGTTGAATCCATCAGGCTTGATGGTGATGATCTCGATGAAGACCCTACCTGGTGCACCAATTGTCGATGCTTTGTATCGGCAATAATTATATGGGGCTACTCGTGAGACCTAAACTTGATGGATTGCAAAGGAACACGAAACAATTTATCCTGATTCAGGCCCTTAGGGTGAGGTAATACCCTATGTTGAGTTGCAGTGTATTGCCTTTGAGGTTTCTCTGGTGAGATTGTACTTCACTTACCCTCAGGGGGCGCCCTGCCTCCCCTTATATACCGGGGGACAGGGTTACAGAATAGGAATCCCAGTCGGACTCCGACCAATGGATTTCCCTTTAGGAATACAATGTGCCCGACTAGGACTATATCTTTACCTTGTCATACAAGGTAATGTATCCCGAGTCCTATTGTATCCCTAATTACAAGGTTAGGCTCATCCTCTATCCGAGTGGTCCATATGCTTCTCATGAGGTACCCGAGGCCCATGGCCTCCACACAACTGGGCAGACACTGTAGAGTCGTTTGGTATTCGAATACGCCATGCTCCCGGTTAAAGGAGATATGTCTATGGGTGAATCCAGAGTAATGGCACAAGTAGGCTTGAAAGAATGGTTTAAATTTGAGGTATAATGACATGAAATGATAAACCCTTTAAAATTAAACCTGTTTATGAAATGGGATGGTTGTGAACTACTGATAAGGTTTAGAATAAAGTTTATTCCCTGCTTGTTATATCCTGCAATAGTATAAATTTTCATGCATGGCTTTCGGAGTACTTATGAATTCAGTCTTGCATATTTTTGGGCTCCAGCTGGTCATGAGGAAGTTGCAGGTGGAGTCGAGGAAGCCCTCGATCCGCAGGATTGGAACGAAGATGAAGGTTTCGATTTCTAGGTCGACTCTACGCTTAGGCCATTCCTATAGTGCAGAGTTATGTCTTTTGGTTGTATGTATATGGCCATAGGCCCGTTGTGTGTGTGTGCTTTGAGTTTGGAGTTGTATTAGAACCTTGTCAGTTTGTATAATTAATCGAAATTTTATTTCTATATTATTCTATGTGTAACTGAACTTCCTTGGCGGTTACGTATGTCGTGGGACTTTTGGACCCTCCTTTGAACAGTCCCCACACTTGGCAACCAATATGGCTACCTTTTGCTTCTCAATCCTTCATCTACAGGACCTTGTGGTGTGGCGTGCGGAGTTGGCTTTAGCTGTAGAGGATCATGTATAGGAGTATTCGAGTAGATGAATTGAGACCCATGGGCTAAAACTATTTTGAGAGAAATTTTGTAACCCCTAGCCCTTTGTTGACAATTCTTATGCCCAATGGAAAAAATCTGCAAGCGTACCTGGGAGTATTCCAGGGTATCAAATCCATGAGAAACGGAAGTGCACTTTTCCTAGCCAATCGTTCAAGATTTTGAAGTTTTCGGAAACAAGGTAAGAGATAGATTCAGGTAAAGAGGGTCCTCCGGTCTAGAATCTCGGCAACTCACCAATTTCAAAGCTTTCGACTCAACCTTTCTTGCTTTGGGGCACAATGCCACCACTGCAGAAAGCGATGAGAAGGAGGGTGGCAACTAACTGCCTTCTGGTCGCCGGCAAAGCTAATCTATTGTGGCCGACTCCAAGGGACAGACATGGTTGTCACCATCTACCGCCTACTGTCCCCCGTTCAATCTTCAGCTACTTGTCTCCATGTGACGCAAATACCCCTGTTGTGGAGGCCATGGCCCCGGGTATCTCATGGAGGGCAATATGGCCACTCGGATAAAGGATGAGTCTAATCATGTAATTAGGGATGTGGTAGAACTCAGCTTATGTTACCTTGCCTGACAAGGAAAAGGATATAGTCTAAGCCGGTTACTCTATGCTCTTAGAAGAAAGTCCCTTGGCCAAGGCCGACTAGGATTCCTACCATGTAACTTTGCCTCCTCGGTATATAAGGAGAGACAAGGAGCCCCCAGGAGCAGATCGATACACATGACCAATCTCACCAGAGAAACCTCGAAGGCAATATACAACAGCTGGAAGTAGAGTATTACCTCACCTTGAGGGCCTGAACAAGAATAAATTCTTTCATGTTCCTTCGCATCCATCAAGTTTAGGTCTTACGAATAGCTCCATATAATTATTACCGATATAAAACATCGACACCTGTTTATAGTGAAAATGGCATGGGGGTGGTGGGCAACGCGCGCGCGCCCGGGTTGCCCCACGTGCACACAGTGCCCCATATGCACAATTAAAAAAATAAAATAATAAAATATTGAAAAAAATAAAATATTAAAAAATCGAGTAAACTTTATACCACTAATTTGAAACTTTCATCTCTAATTTTGAAACTTTCAATTCCATTTTCGAAACTTCCAGCACACGCGCCCGGGCTGCCCCACGTGCACATAGTGCCCCACATGCACAATTAAAAAAATAAAATAATAAAATATTAAAAAAATAAAATATTTAAAAATCGAGTAAACTTTATACCACTAATTTGAAACTTTCATCTCTAATTTTGAAACTTTCAATTCAATTTTTGAAACTTTCAACTCAAATTTAAAAACTATCAACTAAGAATTTAAAAAAATCTACTCAAATTTTGAAATTTTCAACTCAAAATTTGAAACTTTTAATTAGATTTTTGAAACTTTCAACTTAAAATCTAAAACTTTTCACTCTGCTTATTTATGTATTATTTTATAATTAAAAATTATTAAGTACTAATGATGGTACTTAGAAGAATGATTAGTGTTTAATGACCGTGATTAGTACGGCATGTACGGCCGCGGCGCGCTAGGCCTGCCCTAGGGGATGTACTTGTAGCCGAGGGTTGAAGGTTGGTGTGCAGGCCAACCAAATAGGTAGGCCGATCACCCTAGGGGTTGGCCGGCTGTCCACCAATGCGATCATCCTAATGGTGGTTGATAGGCGGTTAAGCTTTGGATTGGTTGATAGGCGGTTAAGCTCTGTATCCTTCGGTTGATTCGGTCGGAAGTCGGTGGAGCAACTTGGATGGGTCCGGCCAATCACTTAATAAATGGGTCGGCTGATCACATTGGAGTGGATTGGCAGGCCACGTGGTGATTGATCGACCACCCACTGGGACAGATGAGATTGGTCCTCCAAGTCGGTCGCAAAGTCTGTTGAAGTAGTCCCAAGGCGATTAGAAGGTCGGTGGAGTCTCGGGCGGGGGGCTGGCTGTCGATGTTTTACACCGGCAATAAATATATGGGGCTACTCGGCGGATGGAAACTCGGTGGATTGCAAAGGAACACAGAAGATTTTATACTGGTTCAGGCCCTCAATGTGAGGTAATACCCTACGTCCAGTTGTGGTGTTATTCCTTTGAGGATTTATGGTGGTGATTCTGGTGAACCAACTCAACCCGCCCTCATGGGGCGCCCTGCCTCCCCTTATATACTGGGGGACAGGGTTACAAGGTAGGAGTCCCCATCGGATTACGACTAGGAGATCTCCCCTTAGAGATATAACGCACCCGACTAGGACTGTATATTCCTTTCTATACAAGGCGAAGTCTGCCGAATTTAGCTATATCTCTAATTACAAGGCTAGGCCCATCCTCTATCCGAGTGGCCCATATGCTTGTCATGAGGTACCCGGGGCCCATGGCACCCACAGTAGCCCCCGAGACCTTCATAGTTGAGTCACAGCTGATGCCGAGTGCTCATCCTCCACGGTGAAGTCTTCCCGAGTGCATTGCTCCCGAGTGCTCTTTGTCTGAGTGCTGCTTTTCCCGAGTCCTGCTTCATGTCAGCTGGCAGCGAGGCTATGAAGGTCTCGATGTAGATGTTGGAATAGTGTGCGCCGAATAGGCGCACCTATTAGGTGTAGCCCCCGACTTTGTGCTTAATTGTGAAAACAATTAAACATGAAGTCAAAGATCTTTAACCTTGTAGTCTTTCCCGAGTAGATTACTACTGGTACATGAGACTCTTCGGTATCATGTCAACCGGAATATGATTTATAGTCTTGCCGAGTAGGGAACTACTCGTATATAGGACTCTTCGACTTCATGTCAGTCGGAATGTGCGTTTATAGTCTTGCCGAGTAGGATGCTACTCGTATATGGGACTCTTCAGCGTCATGTCAGCTGGAAAGGGGGTGTTTATAGTCTTTCCTGAGTAGTATACTACTCGAAAATCAGACTCGTCAGCTTCATGTCAGCTGGAAAAGGTGTTTATAGTCTTTCCCGAGTGGCGTCCCATTCGGAAGTTAGACTCTTCAGCTCGTCAGCTGGAAGATTGTTTATAGTCTTTCCCGAGTAGTGCACTACTCGAAGGTTAGACTCATCCGCGTCATGTCAGCGGGAATAAGAATTTTATAGTCTCTCCCGAGTAGTGTACTACTCAAAAGTTAGACTCATCCGCGTCATGTCAGCGGGAATGAGAATTTTATAGTCTCTCCCGAGTAGTGTACTACTCAAAAGTTAGACTCATCCGCATCATGTCAGCGGGAATGAGAATTTTATAGTCTCTCCCGAGTAGTGTACTACTCGAAAGTTAGACTCATCCGCGTCATGTCAGCGGGAATAATGCTGCTCATGGCAACTGGTGGCCACGCATGTAGGCCGAGTACCACTGTATGAAAAATAAATCCATTACGTGGTTAGGTGTACTCGAGAGAGATACCTGCATCTCCAATTTTAATGAAGACCAGCTTGTGATCCTTGTAAGGATGTATCCTCGAGACCTGGTGGATAAGACAGATACCCAAACATATATGTTTAGCAATAAGGCTCTCATGAAGCATATCTGTTTACCTCATCGGTTCCTGTGGGTAGCACCAGCGCTATAATTTCAACTCAGCCTGCGGGCGGCCCACATGGAGCATGCTACTGTAGGAACTCATGTCTTGGTGGCTGCTACCAAATAAGCCGACCTGAGCCGACCTATCCAGCATAGCTCTAGAGAAGTATCATCCATCGCATGTCAGGATGAGTTTTTTGGTGTTGGTAACCGCAATCAGCCAGAGAAATCCTTATTCGCAAGCCTTTCCGACTTACGTTCTGGATGCAAACTGGTTGCCACGTAAGCCTGAGTGGGTATAATGCAGGATCTGCTTGCCCTCCTCAGGTGTGACACAGTGCATGAGAACTCCGGATGCACTTTGACGATATAAGTCTTCTCTGACTTGGGTAAAGCCGAACAAGGTACCCGAACCTGGCATTAGCAGAGGTTCGGCTGGCGACCCTCATGGGCGTACCCTATCCAACAGAATTATAGCCAAGCTAGGCACCCGAACTTGCATTAGCATAGGATTCGGCTAGCGACCCTCATGGGGCGTACCCAACCTGACAGAACCGTGACCAAATAAGGTACCCGAACCTAGCATTAGCGTAGGATTCGGCTGGCGACCCTCATGGGGCATACCCTATTTAGCCGAGTGGTATACAGCCCCGACTGCGCCGGGGGCGATTGTTGGCTCGCATGGAGCGTAGTCGGGGAAGATGACGTCCCGACTGGCGCAAGTACTCGGTGAGTAGCCCTCATGGAGCATGCCCGAGTGTATTTTGGCAGACTTGTCCAGCCCCCGAGCGTAGGAGATAGGCTCGCAGCCCTGAGTTCCTGTCACGCATATCCGGAGCTGGCCTGCAATATACAAATATCGGATGAGTAGCATCTGATGATGGAAATAATCACCCGAATAAAATGTATTTTACAATGTATGTAAATACGTGTTCTTCCTCTTTTTGATATTAATTCCTCGAGTAGTTGACCCCTTACGTTTAAGCACTCTACCCGACTAGTCATAGCCCCCTAGCGTCGGGAGTTGGCTCATGGCTCTTTCCCAGGCACGCATTTTGGGTGACTTGAGTTCGTCTTACATGGAGCAGAGTTTCACGGATCGAGATTTATGCTACTCGAGTACTTTGTAATCATTTAAGAGCAAAAAACGGAAAAAAGTAAATGCGCAGCTTGTACACCTATTAGGTGTAAGCGGCTGTGGCACTAGCAAGGCCGAGTGAGGAGATGTTTATCAGAAAGCGACTTAGCTGTTCGGTATTTGGGAGTGGGGATGCCATCCTCGTGTTTGAGCTTGTGAGCCCCCGAGCATGTCACTTGTTGTTCTGATAATCCTCAGTTGTTGAAGGTCGAAGGCGGTTGCGACCGACTGCTACAATAGAGCCGTCTGACTTGCGTTTGCGATTCCCAGCTTTAGTCGGACCCGCGTCGTCGGGTCGTCCCGCTTCTTCTGTCAGGGTGACTTGTTGTCATCGAGGCCTCGGCAACAGCGTGAGCCGAGTCGGCGTACTTGTTTGCCATGTCGAATAGGGCCTTGACAGAGTTGGGAGGCTTCCGCGTGAATTTGTCGATGAACGAGGTGTCTTTGACTCCTTTTCGAAAGGCGGCGATGACGACCTCATCCTTGACGTTTGGGATGAGTTCTTCTTCTCAGAAAACCTCTGATGAAGTCACGAAGAGACTCGTTCTTCCTTTGATGCAACTGATATAAGTCGTACTCGGAAGATGGCCTCTCGTATTTCCCTGGAAGTTGGCGATGAAGCGTTTCCGGAGTTCTCCCCAGGAGTCGATTGATTGCTTGGGAAGTCCTACTAGCCATGTCCTCGCTGAGTCGGCTAAAGCGACTGGGAGGTAGTTAGCCATGACTTTCTGATTTCCCCCAGCTGCTCGAATCGCCAGGGTGTAGACCGTGACCCAGGACTCGGGATTAGTCTTGCCATCGTATTTGTTGATGCCTGTAGGCTTGAAACTTGACGGCCAGTCGACTTGTTGTAGCTCCTGAGTGAAGGCCGGTACTCCGTCGTCTTCATGAGGACTCCGACCTCGACTACGGCGGCGAAACCGCTCGTAGTGGAGGCCGAATTGCTCGTTCTCGTCTTCCAGTTGGCGTTGCTCGTCTTCCTCTCGTTTGCGGCGCCGAGCATTAATGTCTTGCTGAAGGTCGCGCCGCAGTCGGTCTCGGAGGTCCTGGCTGTCCCGACGGTCGCTTCGACGTTGCCGGTTGTTGTGGTTGCCGAGTGACGTCTGGCTTGACTCCGCGTGCTGCCGACTAGAGCCGGCCGCTCGACGTCGCTTTGAGGTGGATGAGACTGCCACTGGGGATGCCGACCGGTTGGTCGGTTATGAGGGTATCTCCCGACTGTTGGTGCTGCTGACATGCAGCAGCGGTAAGCATGGCTTTTATCCTTGCGATCGTCGGGGTGGCCTGATGATCAGGCCCAAGCTGGACTGTGTCCAGTAGGGTTGCGGCGGCCACGATGTTCTGTTGGGGAGTAACGAAGACATCGTGGTCGCTGACTCGGGTTCGGAGGATTTGCTGCTGAGCGGTTTGCTCAGCCTTGCGTAGATCGTCGTTGCGGGCGTGCAGACGTCTTGCTTCTTCCTCCTGTTGTTCTTGCAGTCGGCAGGCCTCCTCCTCTTGTGACTCGTGTCGTCGGCGTGATTCCTGAGTAGGAGTAGAGCCTTTGGATGCCATGAAGATTTCCCGTGGCGGAGTGAAGCTTGCCGAGCTGGTATCCGACTTGGAGTCGGAATCCGACTGGGAGTCGTAGTCCGACTGAGAGTCGTAGTCGGAATAGTTGATGGGGGTGATTGTAACTCCGACCTCCCTAGATCCGATCTCAAGCGGCTCGGAGCCGTATCCGAGTCGAACTCCAGGGGATCGGGTTTGCCGCGTCGGATGTAGATTATAGATATCCGCGGCGTCGCTGAGTCCGAACGGGAAGTTGACGATCTCTTCCCTTCTCGGCCCGATCTCGGCCGGCTCAGAACCGAGTCCGAGTCGAACACTGAAAGGAAGAGTTGTCCCTGGACTCGGGCGTATTGGAGATCGCCGCAGCATGTCGTCGAAGATTGCCGCAGCGTCGTGTGGGCCGACTGGCGCGGAGTCAGCTGGTTCCTCGGCCGGTTGGATCGGGTCCGTGTCGGCCGGGGTGAGATTGCCGATCTGGTCGGCGACGAAGTCGAGGCTTCTGAATGTGATCGTGTCACCAGTGGAGAATTTGTCGCCATCGACTCCGGTTGCTGGATCCATCGAGCTTGTAGATGTAGATCACGCCGAAGCCCCTACCTGGCGCGCCAACTGTCGATGTTTTACACCGGCAATAAATATATGGGGCTACTCGGCGGATGGAAACTCGGTGGATTGCAAAGGAACACAGAAGATTTTATACTGGTTCAGGCCCTCAATGTGAGGTAATACCCTACGTCCAGTTGTGGTGTTATTCCTTTGAGGATTTATGGTGGTGATTCTGGTGAACCAACTCAACCCGCCCTCATGGGGCGCCCTGCCTCCCCTTATATACTGGGGGACAGGGTTACAAGGTAGGAGTCCCCATCGGATTACGACTAGGAGATCTCCCCTTAGAGATATAACGCACCCGACTAGGACTGTATATTCCTTTCTATACAAGGCGAAGTCTGCCGAATTTAGCTATATCTCTAATTACAAGGCTAGGCCCATCCTCTATCCGAGTGGCCCATATGCTTGTCATGAGGTACCCGGGGCCCATGGCACCCACACTGGCCGAGTGTCTATTGGGTTGGCTGACCACTCCAAGGGGTCTAGAGCCTTTCTAGGGGAGTTGAGGGTCCACCAACACAGTTGGCAGCCGAGCAGCCCTTGTTTTGGGTTGGCTGACCCCGCCTTCGGCTCAGCAAGACAACTCGTCTTTCTAAAAGTTGTATCTCCTTCCTTTGGACTCCAAATTGGTGAACCATATATCCGTCTCGATCATCTCGATGAGGGTTTTGATATAGTGAGATAAAAAATATGGGTTGGCATTATGTTCTTGGTGATTCAAGTGCTCCTTTATATCTCAATCGAAAACACCCCGAAATGTCGAAATATGACCTTACTTACGACCTAACCTTCCAAAACATGTTAAACCAACAGAACTCGTGAAAACATGTGAGTTGAAAGTAAGAACGGCAAGGTAACATGCTATCTTTCTTTATTTTATTAAAATGTTAGCGGTCAAATTGGGGTCTAATGACATGCAACATTTATTAATGCCGCCCTATCACCGTAGTCCATTTCTACACATCAAAAGCAAGTCTAGACCGCAAACCAAACCATCAAATGGGCCTATTTTGACCCAAACTTTTAGCATGCCTAAATAAAAACATAGATGCTTCTAGCCCATAGAATAGTAACAAACCAAAACTCTTGTCATGCTCCCATGTAAAAAATGCACCCTCAACGTACGAACCCATCAACAAGGTTGCATATTATAAATTTTTGGTTGTAAGATCTAATTCACCAAAGGTTTCTGTCGATGCTTTGCACCGGCAAGAAAACTATAGGGCTACTCGACGAAGGGAAACTCGGTGGATTACAGAGGAACACAGAGAGGTTTTATACTGGTTCAGGCCCTCGATGTGAGGTAATACCCTACGTCCAGTTGAGGTGTTATTCCTCTGAGGTGTTTGGTGATCAATGATCTTCCGTGCCCTGAGGGGCGCCCTGCCTCCCCTTATATACTGGGGGACCGGGGTACATGATAAGAATCCCAGCCGGATATGGCCAAGGGATTTCCTTCTTAGAGATAGAAACCTATCCGACTAAGACTGTTATTTCTCATTGTACAAGGTAAAGTCTGCCGGGTGTTATCTTATCTCTAATTATATGGTTCGGCCCATCCTCTATCCGAGTGGCCCATAAGCTGGTTGCGAGGTACCCGGGGCCCATGGCCTCCACAGTAGCCCCTGAGACCTTCATAGTTGAGTCACAGCTGATGCCGAGTGCTCGTCCTCCACGGTGAAGATTGCCCGAGTGCTATGCTCCCAAGTACTCTTTGTCCGAGTAAGTCTTCTTCCCGAATCCTGCTTCATGTCAGCTGGCAACGAGGCTATGAAGGGCTTCATGTAGATATATGAATAGTGTGCGCCGAATAGGCGCACCTATTAGGTGTAGCCCCCGACTTTGTGCTTAATTGTGAGGACAATTAAACATAAAGTCAAAGATCTTTATCCTGATAATCTTTCCCGAGTAGATTACTACTGGTATGTGAGATTCTTCGGTATCATGTCAACCGGAATTTAATATATAGTCTTGCCGAGTAGCATGCCACTCGTATATAGGACTTCTCAACTTCATGTCAGTCGGAATGTATGTTTATAGTCTTGCTGAGTAGAATGCTACTCATATATGGGACTCTTCAGCATCATGTCAGCTGGAATGTATGTTTATAGTCTTTTCCGAGTGGCGTCCCACTCAGAAGTTAGACCCTCCACATCATGTCAGCGGGAAAAAATATTTATAGTCTCTCCCGAGTAGTGCACTACTCGAAAGTTAGACTCTTCAGGTCATGTCGGCTGGAATGACGTTGCTATGGCAACTGGTGGCCACGCATGTAGGCCGAGTACCACTTTATGAAAATAAATCCATAGCGTGGTCAGGTGTATCCGAGAAAGATACCTGCATCTCCAATTTTAATGAAGACCAGCATGTGATCCTTATAAGGATATATCCTCAAGACCTGGTGGATAAAACAGATACCCAAACATATATGTTTAGCAATAAGGCTCTCATGAAGCATATCTGCTTACCTCATCGATTCCTATTAGTAGCACCAGCACTATAATTTCAACTCAGCCTGCGGGCGGCCCACATGGAGCATGCTACTGTAGGAACTCATATCTTGATGGTCCAGTGCTAACTGTGTAGGCCCAAGCCCACTTAGTCGGCATCGGCTGTATAAAAAAGCGGGGAGAGAGAAAAAAATTCCTTGATCTTCCCCAAATTAGCCAATCGTTTCATCTTCCACTTCCACGCCCAACTTTTCGCCTCTCGCTTGGCTAGGGTTAGCTGTTACTACTGCTTCCCACGCGAACTCGGGCGACTCTGGTTTTCCTCATCCGTTCCAAGCCCCGAACCGCTTTTCCCCCGAAATCTCTTCGCCTCCAACCATGCCGAAAGCTTCGGATCTTGCAGGTTCGCCGGGGAATACTTGGCCGATGTCGGATTGCGGTTCGGTGAAACTAACACTGATGGAGAATCAATCGAAGTTACCGAGCCAAGAAGTGATCCGCTGGCGGCCGGCTAAGGGTGAGTCGGCTCCAAATCCCCAATCTGGCAAAACGGTAGTTTTTGCTTCTTTTTTTGACCGGGGTTTGTGCCTTCCTTCTTCTGCATTCTTCCGCCGAATCCTTGACTTCTATAAGTTAGAGTTGGTGCATTTGAATCCCAACTCAATCCTTCAGATCTCCATATTTGTTACTCTGTGCGAGTGTTATTTGGGCGTGGAACCCCATTTCAACTTCTTTAGGCATTTGTTCCACGTTAAACCCCAGCCCTCCAAAAATAACATCAGTGTAATTGGGGGGGGCTAGTCTTCAGCTAAGGAGCGATAGGAAAAAGTCATATCTTGATCTTCTCTTGAAATCCTCCTTAAAAGGCTGGCACAAGGAGTGGTTCTATTGCACAGATCTGGCTCCTCCTTGGGCCATTCACCGGCTGCCACCGGTTTTACTAAATGGTCAGCAGATCAACCCTTGAGGAGATGGGCCAGGTGCATCAACTGTTGAGAAAGTTAGATAACTTCAAGAAGGCTGGCCTGACTGGACCCTGGGTGGCCGGGAGGTTCCTGACTCGGCGCTTCCAGCCCCTAAAGCTGAGGAGTGCGTTTGGCTGGGATTACCAGGGAAAACATGATCCTGACCGGGTCAGCCATGAGTCGGCCAATGAGCAGAAGGTGACGGAAACCCTGTTCGGATACTTCTCCAGCGGGGTGATCGAGACCGAAGACAAGAAGAGACGCATTGCGTCTTATAGGCGCAGTTGGCCCCACCCCGAGGTGACCTCCGTCTTTCCTTTGTGGCGAATGCCTGTGGACTTGTATGTGTGATTGCCTGGCATTGTATGATGTATTCTGTTGAATCTTCTGTAGTGGTGCGTGGAGTTTGATGGGGACTCCCGCCCGTCGTCGGCCGTTGCATCGAAGAAAAGGCCAAGGAGCCCCGCTGCCGCCCAACCCGACTCCAAGAGAGCCGGAAAGAAACCTGCTCTTTATCGGGGCGAGGGGGCCATGACGCCGCGTGTCGCGGTAGGAGGGCTGAAGATAAAGGACACCGCCGCCACAACGCCCAGGCGATCGAGCCCCAGGTTGAAACTTGCGGGGCCGAGCCCAACATTGCCGAGTTCGGCAACAGCACCGCCGAGATGTTGGCCAGAGCGGGTACCGACTCAAGCTGATGTGCCGCCGCCAATTATGACACGGACTAACCCGAGTGCCGGGCGCACCGCGCCGGACCCTGAATCGCCCGGTGGGAGACTCAAGTTCTCCAAGAGATAAGCTGCTCCAGGTCTTCCGGGATTCTTGCCTGTTGAAGTAGTGTTCTGATGTCTTGTTTCGTCACGTAGGAAGCGGGCCGACATCGATCTCAAGGAGATCGATCCGACCGCTCCCCTTGAAGAGCTGCCCAGCCGAGCCGGCGGCCACGAACCTACCCGCTGAGCCGGTGGCTAGCCCAGTCACGGAGACTGAGGTGATCCCGACTGCAGGGTCGCCGTCGCCGCCCGACCAAGAGGTAGTTACTGAGGTTGAGGCCCCAGCCCTGAAGGTGTCGCCCGCTGCAGAGGCGCTGTGGAGCCCCCGAGTCAATCCCCGAGGCCGCAGGGGACGACTGCGTGGAGGCCAGGACCCCGTCGCCGTCGTGGTCATGGTCGTCGTCGTCGCCGCCGCCAGAGATCCCGAACCTGCCTCGGATTGAAGCTCCCCCACGTAGGATGCCCCGGACATTCACCTGGACGGCGCCTGATGGGACTGTGAAGAGCTTCAGGCCCTTAACGAGGCCGCGGCGAGGAGGGAACGCGAAAGGTTGCTCCGCACCGCCATTGCCGGGTCCGAGGGGGTTCGGGTATGACCTCTGTAATAAGAGTTCTGATGGTCTTCTCGTTTTGACGTCTTGACCCCAATTTTGACTTGTTCTCTCCCTGAGCAGGAGCTTGTTGACCGCAACGAGGCGATGACCAAAATCCTGGTCGAAATGGCCCCCCATCTCGTGGAACTGGAGCAGCTCCGGGCATTGAAGGCCGAGATGGAGGTGCGTCACACGGGGAGGGAAGCCTGGCTGAAGAGTGGCGTCGACCAGCTCAGGGAGGAGACTTGGGCCCTGGCCGGAAAGATCAGAGGTAAATTCCCCAAATGTACCTTCCCGACTGAACCATTGACGTATTCATCCAGCTGCGTTGTTCCCAACTGCCCAGTTATGTCTTGACTGCACGGTTGAGCTCTTGGCTAATCTGTCATGCAGCCCTCGAAGTAGAGTTGAAGACCCGAACAGAGAGGGAATCCCAACTGAAGGAGGCCGAAGAGGCCAGGGCCGAGCTTGAGAAGGTCAAGGCCGACCTGACAAAGGCCAACGCCGAGCTTGATTGGGAGAAGGCCGAGTTGAAACAGGCCGTCGTCAAGCCCGGTAAGGAAAAAGCTAAACTGGAGAAGACCGTGGCCGGGTGGGAGGCCGACTATGAAAGTAAGTCCTCAACCTGACCGTGATCTTAACCAATCCATTAGTCATTCCGTCTGCAACCGAGTCTGACAAGTTTACTTGCCGGTAGACCCGGGCAGACATGAGAGTCAATGTCCAGGCCCAGTATCAGTTTTACATAGAGGAGATAAGAGTCATCGGGGAGTCACGGGAGGCCCTCGTCGAGTCCGTGAAAGGGCTCCTCGACCTCATAGATCCCAGCCCTGTGGGGACCAGTTGCAGCAGGATCCCCCAAGTAGAGGCACGTCTTGAGGACGCACCGAGTGCCCTGAAGAGGTACTCAAATAAGTGTGTCGTTGCCGGTGTGGCCCAGACCCTGGCGATGACCAAGTCCATCTACCCGAGGGCAGATATTGAAGTCATCGGGGAGGGGTTTGCCGAGGAGATGACGCCCGAGGAGGCGCTGGAGCTGATCGCTCGGGCGAAGCCGACTGCTGAGATAATTACCCGAGAACTGAGTCTGTAAGGGCAACATATTATGTAGTCGTATGTATGAACTTTTGTGGAAACATGTGTAAATATATGTGCGGCGCCAAAGCTATGTAGCTCAGTCGTCATTAGCTTTACTGACCGTGTATTCGTGCCGAGTTATTCTGTGAACTTATAAATCATTCAAAGTAGGAAACTGACTCGGCAAATGCGACAGTTGTAGTAAAGCTTCGTGTCTGAGGAGGACAAGCTCGTATATTATTGACAGCACATATATACATGCAGCCCCCGACTCACTACTCGGTTGATACAAGCGGCGTAGTGAGTCAGAAAAACTGTACACATGAAAAAAGTATAAAATTCAGGTATAGAAAGGACGTAGCTGTTCTATGTTCCATGAGTTGCTGATGGGAGCACCGTCTTCAGTCGGTAGGCGCTTGGCCGCGTGACTTTGGCTATAATGAACGGCCCTTCCCAGATTGGGGATAGTTTATGCCTGTCTTTGGTGGTTTGTATTTTCCTCAAGACGAGATCCCCGACCAAAAGGCACGCCACGGACATTGCGGTTGTGGCTAGTGACGCAGGCTTGAGATACTTGCTGACTGGATTGTTGCGGTGTCCTTGCCTCTTTCCAACTGATCTAGCTCGACCAGTCGGGTGTTATTTGAGTCATCTTCTGAGTAAGCCGGGCTCGCGAGAGCCGAACTGTAACTCTGTCGGTAGCATAGCCTCGGCACCGTAGACCAGAAAGAAAGGGGATGCCCTGTTGCCGATAACCGTGGTTCTCTGAGAGACAGAGAACAGATGGGAGTTCTTGTACCCACCAGCCCGCATATTTGTAGTCGGTCAAATATCCTGGGCCTTGATGCTGTAAGACTATAACGTTGGCTCGTTGACCTGCCATTGCTCCGCAGGTGTGCCACAGATGCGTAGCAGATCTTGATAGGCCAAAATCTTGCAGAAGTCTTGGAATACGCTGCCCGTGAACTGAGTACCGTTGTCGTGATGATGCGGTTAGGAACTCGAACGGTATAGTACTCTGATGAAGCCTTTGCTCGTGCCGCTGTAAATTGTTGCAACGGGTTTAGCCTCAATCCACTTGGTGAATTTATCCACCGCGGACGAATAGATGTGTAACCCCTCTGGCGCTTTCTTGAAAAGGCCCGACCATGCGAGCCCCCATACTGCGAATGGCCAAAAATTGGATAGTTTGGAGTTCTGGGCTGGGAGATTTGTTTGTCTTGCGTAGAACTGGCAACCCTCGCACTTGCGAACAATGTCTTGGCGTCTATTACTACTGTGGGCCAAAAAAATTCCTGCAGTAGCCTTTCCGACTAACGTCCTGGATGCGGCATGGTTGCCACATATGCCGAGTGGATCGACTGCAGGATCTGCTTGCCCTCACTTGGTGTGACACAACGCATGAGGACACCGGATGCGCTCCTTCGATACAGGTCTTCTCCGACTAGTAGGAAGCTTTTGCTTTGACACTTGATCTGCTTGGCTTGACTGCGATCTTCTGGGAGTTCGTCATCCAGGAGAAATTTGATAACAGGAGTCCGCCAGTCTTGACATATGTGCAGCACCTTGTCTGTAGCCGGGGTAGGTTCGCCTCCCGACTGCTCCGGCACCGGTTTCTTCTTGACTGATGGCTCCATGAGTTGCTCGACAAAGATTCCAGTCGGAACCGCTTCTCGCTTGATCCATATTTGCCAGCTCGTCTGCCGCGTCGTTGTTATTGACGCAGGACATGTGTTATTTCTAGCCCGTCGAACTTGTTTTCCAGCTTGCGAACCTCCTGACAGTATGCCACCATGGTGTCATCGAGACAAGTCCAGTCTTTCATGACTTGGTTCACCACGAGTTGAGAATCCCCGCGCACAACCAGTCAACGTATGCCGAGTGATATAGCGATGCCGAAGCCGTGGATAAGTGCCTCGTACTCGGCGACGTTGTGGGAAGCCGGGAAGTGGATTTGTAAGACGTACTTTACTTTTTCGCCGGTGGGGGACGTCAATATGACTCCAGCCCTGGCGCCGCTGATCCGTAGAGAACCGTCGAAGTACATTGTCCAGTACTCGAGCTTTGCTGGTGATGTAGGCAGTTGAACTTCTGTCACTCGGCACGAAGTCGGCTAGAGCTTGTGATTTTAATTGCTGTCCGTGGCTGAAAGGTGATATCGAACCATCAACTCGACGTGCCCATTTAGCAATTCGGCCGGTGGCCTCGCGATTATGAAGGACATCCTTGAGTGGAAACGTTGTGACCACCGTGACTTGATGTGCTTGAAAATAATGCACCAGCTTCTGGACTGTGATGAGTAGGCCATATAGCAGCTTCTGGACCTGTGGATATCTCGTCTTCGAGTCAGCAAGCACCTTGCTGACAAAGTAAACTGGCCGTTGTATTTTCTAGATATGACCCTGTTCGGATCGTTCAACCACCAATACCGTGCTAACTACCTGAGTGGTTGCTGCGAGATATAGCATTAGAAGTTCTTGGGGCATAGGTGACGCCAGCACGGGAGGTGATGTAAGAAATTGTTTGAAGTCTTCGAAGGCTTGTTGGGCTTCCGGAGTCCATTGGAAGTTGTCCGCCTTTTTGAGTAGCTTGAAGAAGGGCATACCTCGTTCGCCCAGTCGGGAAATAAACCGGCTGAGTGCCGCCATGCAGCCTGTCAGCTTCTGGACGTCTTTGAAGTTAGTCGGGGGAGCCATGTTCATTATGGCGTTGACTTTCTCTGGGTTAGCCTCGATGCCGCGATACGAGACGATGAAGCCAAGTAACTTTCCAGATGGCACACCGAAGGCGCACTTTTTCGGGTTCAACTTCATCTTAAATCGTCGAAGATTTTGGAAGGTTTCTTCCAGGTCAGCGAAGAGGTCTTCTTTGGACTTTGTCTTGATCACCACGTCGTCGACGTAGGCTTCCACGTTGTGCCCGATCTGAGTGTGCAGACACCGCTGAATGGCCCGTTGATAGGTTGCTCCAGCATTCTTCAAACCGAACGGCATTGTGATATACCAGTACGCTCCAAACGGCGTGATGAAATATGTCTTTAAGCAGTCTTCCTCCCTCAGGCTGATTTGATGGTATCCCGAATAGCAGTCGAGAAAGCTGAGTAGGTCGCACCCTGCCGTGGAATCAACCACCTGATGTATCCTAGAAAGACCAAATGGGTCCTTGGGGCACGTCTTGTTGAGATCGGTGTAGTCGACGCACATGCGCCATTTACCGTTTTTCTTCTGGACCAAGACTGGGTTTGCTAGCCAATCTGGGTGATAGACCTCCTTGACGAACCCGGCTGTGAGGAGCTTGGTAATCTCCTCCCGAATAGCATCCTTGCGGTCTTGAGCGAAGCGCCACAGCCGTTGCTTGACTGGCTTGCCATCTGTCTTCACATTTAGGGCGTGCCCGATCACCTCCCTTGGTACGCCCGGCATGTCGGACGGTTTCCATGCGAAGATATCTTTATTGGCTTGTAGGAAGGTGACGAGCGCGTCTTCCTATTTGGGGTCGAGTCCGGTCCCGACTAGAGCAGTCTTGGAGGGGTCGGAAGGGTCCAGGGGGATCTTCTTCGTGTCAGAGTCCGCTGAAATTCCCGACTTCGCTGTCTTTTTTGCCGAAACTTGATCTTGCTCGACTTCAGTTGTGATGGCTTGCCGAATGCTATCGCGCCCGACTGCCGCCTCTTGTGATTGAGCCAGTTCACAGCTCTCCTTGTCACAGGTGAAGGCTTGCTTGATGTCGCTGCAGAGGGAGAGGACTCCTGCTGGCCCAGGCATCTTGAGCACCATGTATGTATAGTGCGGTATCGCCATGAATTTGGCGAGTGCCGGTCATCCGAGTATCGCGTGGTACGCGGTCTCGAAGTCGGCAACTTTGAAGTAGACGTTTTCCGTGCGGAAGTTATCCCGCGTGCCGAAGGTTACCGGCAAGGTTATCTGCCCGAGTGGAGTTGATGACAGGCCGGGAATTATCCCGTGGAAGGGTGCAGTACTCGGCCGTAGTTCTGAACGAGGAATCTTCATCTCGTCCAAAGTCTTGGCGAATAAGATGTTGAGCGTGCTACCTCCGTCGATGAGGGTTTTCTTTAGCCTAATATGTCTGACGATCGGGTCCAGGACGAGTGGATAACGTCCCGGGTGAGAAACCCGATCTGGGTGATCTGCGCAATTGAAGGTAATGGCCATCTCTGACCAGCGCAGGTACTGGGGGGTGTCCGCCGTAGAGACCGTGTTGATGTCGTGCGCTGTTAGCTTCTGTTTGCGCTTGGACTCGTACGCGTATGGCCCTCCGAAGATGTGGTTGAGCTCGGCTTGAGGATCTTGGAAATCGTCGGCCGGACCCTGATCTGGCTTGTCTTTGTCCTTGTCGGTGCCAGATGATGAAGCCTACTCGGAGGCAAACTTCTTTAGCATGTAGCAATCTTTGGCCGCGTGCTTGCCCTTGGGGTGGAAGGGGCATGGCCCGCTCATGATTTTCTGGTAGTTGTTATTCCGCAGGGGCCGCGACCGAGTGCGCTCCATGTTGGCCACCTCGTTGTCCGACTTCCACTTGCGGCTGCCAGACCAGTTTTGAGACGACTCGTTGTCGGCTTTCGCCTTTTGGTCCTTCTGTCGGGACTCCTTCTTCTCGTCGAGGGCCTCTGCGACCGCTTCAGCCGAGTCGGCGTATTTATTGGCCATGTCGAACAGAGCCCGGACAGACGGCAGTGGTTTCCGAGTGAACTTCGCGATGAATGGGGCGTCTTTTACTCCCTTACGGAAGGCGGCGATGACAGCCTCGTCGCAGATCATTGGGATCTTGTTGCGCTTCTCAGAGAACCTCTTGATGAAATCTCGCAGAGACTCGTTCTTCTTCTGGTGCAGCTGATAAAGATCGTGCTCTGAAGACGGCCTCTCGTAGGTCCCCTGAAAATTAGCGATGAACCGATCCCTGAGTTCTCCCCAAGAATCGATTGACCGCCTCGAGAGCCCTGTCAGCCATGTCCTCGCCGAGTCGGCTAGCGCAACTGGGAGGTAGTTAGCCATGGCTTTGTTGTCGCCCCCAGCAGCTCGGACTGCTAGGGTATATACGGTGAGCCAGGACTCGGGATTTGTCTTGCCGTCATACTTTTCAATCCCAGTGGGCTTAAAGCCAGTCGGCCAATGGACGTCCTGTAGCTTGCGAGTGAAAGCTGGGATGCCTTCGTCTTTGTGAGGGCTCAGGCTTCGACCACGGCGGTTAAACCACTCATGATGGAGGCCAAAGCACTCGTTTTCATCTTCCAGTCGGCGGCGCTCATCTTCTCGTCGTTCGCGGCGTCAGGCGCTGATAGTGTGGCGAAGGTCATGTTGTAGGCGCTCTTGGAGGTCTTGATTAGGCCGGCCATCATACTGGTGACGGCGCCGGTTGTCGTTATTGGTATTGCCGAGTGTAGTTTGCCTAGACTCCTCGCGTGGCCGACTTGAGCCGGCTGCCCGACGCCAAGCTGACATGGATGAGCCCGCTGCTGGAGATCCCGACCGGTTAGTCGGTACTAGGGTGTCGCTCGACTGCTGTTGTTGCTGTTGGCAGGCAACAGCCGTGATCATCGCCTTGATCTTGGCGATAGTTGGGGTGGCCTGGTGATCAGGCCCGAGCTGGAGCGTGTCCAGCAAAGTTGCGGCGTGACGAAAACGTCGTGATCGCCGACTTTAGTTTGGAGAATCTACTGCTGGGCTGCTCGCCCAGCTCTGCGCAGCCCATCGTTGCGAGCCTCGCGATCAGCCTCCTCTTGTTGTTGCAGTCGGCGCGCCTCCTCCTGTTGCTCCTCTTGTAGTCGGCGCACCTCGGGGGGTGGTGTTGAAGCCATGAAGATCTCGCAGGGGAGGAGAAAACTCGCCAGACTGGAGTCCGAACTGGCGTTCGAACCGTTATCCGACTTGGAGTCGGACTCTGAGTAGTTTATCGGAGTGAGAACGACCCCAACCTCTCTAGATCCAATCTGAAACGGCACTTGGTCGTGTCCAAACTGAATCGCAGGAGATCAGGTCTGTTGTGCGGGATGTAAATTCGCAGCGTCGCCGAGTCCGCGTGGGAGATTGACGATCTCTCCCCTTCTCGGCCCAACCCAGGCTGGCTCAAGGCCTAGCGCAAGTCGGACGCCGAAGGAGAGAGTTGTCACGATGCTTGGCGATGTGAAAGACTGCCGCAGTAAGTCGTTGAAGGAGATCGCGGCGTCCTGTGGGCCGACTGGCGCTACGTCGGCTGGCTCCTCGGCCGGCTGGATTAGATCTGTTCCGGCCAAGGTAACGTTGCCAATCTGGTTGGCAATGAAATCAAGGCTTCCGAAGGAAATCTTGTCTCCAGGGGAGAACTTGTTGCCGTCAACTCCGTTTGTTGGATCCATCGAATTTGCTGATGAAGAATTCACCGGAGCCCCTACCTGGCGCGCCAACTGTTGATGCTTTGCACCTGCAATAAAACTATAGGGCTACTCGACGAAGGGAAACTCGGTGAATTGCAGAGGAACACAGAGAGGTTTTATACTGGTTCAGGCCCTTGATGTGAGATAATACCCTACGTCCAGTTGAGGTGTTATTCCTCTAAGGTGTTTGGTGATCAATGATCTTCCGTGCCCTGAGGGGCGCCCTGCCTCCCCTTATATACTGGGGGACCGGGCTACATGATAAGAATCCCAGCCAGATACGGCCAAGGGATTTCCTTCTTAGAGATAGAAACCTATCCAACTAAGACTGTTATTTCTCATTGTACAAGGTAAAGCCTGCCGGGTGTTATCTTATCTCTAATTATATGGTTCGGCCCATCCTCTATCCGAGTGGCCCATAAGCTAGTGGCGAGGTACCCGGGGCCCATGGCCTCCACAGTTTCTTTATAGGCTCGGTCCAACACTAGTGATATCTTATTTCTAGTTACAACATGTCTTTGTCATTTCATCTTCTTCTTCCTTCCTTCTAATCTCTTCCTCTTGTTTTATCATCATCCTTGGACATTTTTTTTTGTAAAACGGAGGCGGTCTTCATAGCATTTGAATACATACACATGATCAAAATAACCCAATTGAAACGACCAGTAATGTGACATGTTATTGAAATAATTGCGTTGAATGGTGCTAATATACGCAATATCGAAAGCAACACTATCCTAAAAGGTAGAAAGAAACAATAGAAATATAGTATCTGTATATGTAATACAGAACGAAAAGAAACTCACAGAATAAGTGAACTTACTAGAACATCCAATTCTTTATTCAGAAGTTTTGTCAATGGACGTGTCATGGCGATAGCAGCGTCACAGAATGACCTCTTTTATGTCTTAGACTAATACTTGTGGAAAGTATTCTTCTTAACTAACCACAACTCCACCTCAAGCTCAACATCTGACCAAAGATAAGAAAGCTTAGCACCTTCCTTCAACGTAGCATCTGATTCTTTCTTGATTTTATCAGACATCTAAAACAAGTATTCATACAAAACAACACATCATTAGTCGTCATGCATTTATGTATTCTGATAGTTGTGGAATAAACACAAGGGGTAAAGGTTGGGGTTGGTCACCTTAAGGTTGCAATCACCTCCCAATCAAGAAATGAACAAGGTTATAAGCTAAGGTGGTGGTGAAGAGTATATTTTTTGCAGCAGCGAGTTGTTCTTTCCTTTGTCTCTTGGTGCCTCAGGATCCAATCAATCTGATACTAATTGTCTCCTCCTTGCTTTTTTGCCCAACGCTGTTGCCCTTGTGCCCCACTGCGTCTTGTCATGGCTTACGTCTTGGCAACTGGTGTGACCACCTACTGCTCCTAAAGCTTTGTCTGCAGTATGCTGTGGCATGTGGACTTGTCCTTGGCTATGGAGGATCATGAAGAAACGAATAGTATTTGAGTTGACTATTTTGGCGAATTGAGGCCCATATGATGAAACTATGTTGTGTGAGAAATTGTGACCCCTTGCTCTTTAATGCTGCCTTTCCGCCGTAGTCCATTTCTACCCATCAAAGGCCAGTCCAGGCTAAAACTAAACCATAAAAGGGGGCTAATTCCGACCCAAACTTTTAGCAAGATATGATGTCCTCCATATATAGCTACCACCTGCTACTTACATATCAAGATCGTCTCAGCAAACACGGACATGTTTCAAGATACTTACAGAGCTCTTATTTTTGCAACATAATCACTCGGTTCCATATTATAAGGTGTTTTAGTTTGTATCCTAGAAACTAGTGACATGTTGGCCTTCTAAAGATCAAAAAGGTATCTATAGTCCCTCTTAGACGTTGTACTAGAGTATTAGGTAGAGGCACCAACTCTTTCCCATCAAGAGCTGCCAAGGTGGCCCGTTAGATTTTATTGTATTTTGTGAGAAAAGTTTCCAAGTGGCAAGAAAGGTAGATAGGTTTTTCTGTATCAGCTTGTTCTAATAGAGTATGAAACATCTATTGCAAAGAATATTTTGTTCTTAGATGCTTCTAGCCCATAGAATAGTAACAAACCAAAACTCTTGTTATGCTCCCATGTAAAAAAAATATGTGTCGATGTTTTACACCGGCGATATGATTATAGGGCTACTTGGCGAGGGGAAACTCAATGGACTGCAAAGGAACATGGAGAGATTTTATACTGGTTCAGACCCTCGATGCGAGGTAATACCCTACGTCTAGTTGGGATGTATTTCTTTGAGGATATGTGTGGATCAATGATCTCTTCTGTTGTTCTCCCTTGTCCTCAGGGGGCGCCCTGCCTCCCCTTATATACTGGGGGGCAGGGGTACAAGATAAGAATCCCAGCCGGATACGGCCAAGGGATTTTCTTCTTAGAGAAATACCTTACCCGGCTAAGACTGAACATTCCTTATTATACAAGGCAAAGACTACCGGGTGCTATTATATCTCTAACTACAAGACTCGGCCCAGCCTCGATCCGAGTGGCCCATATGCTTATGATGAGGTACCCGAGGCCCATGGCCTCCACAGTAGCCCCTGAGACCTTCATAGTTGAGTCGCAGCTGATGCCAAGTGCTCATCCCCCACGATGAAGATTGCCCGAGTGCATTGCTTCCGAGTACTCTTTGTCCGAGTGCTTCTTCTTCCCGAGTCCTGCTTCATGTCAGCTGGCAGCGAGGCTATGAAGGGCTCCATGTTGATGTATGAATAGTGTGCACCGAATAGGCGCACCTATTAGGTGTAACCCCCGACTTTGTGCTTAATTGTGAAAACAATTAAACATAAAGTCAAAGATCTTTAACCTTGTAGTCTTACCCGAGTAGATTACTACTAGTATATAAGACTCTTCGGTATCATGTCGATCGGAATATGATTCATAGTCTTGCCGAGTAGCATGCCACTCGTATATGGGACTCTTCAGCTTCATGTTAGCCGGAAAAAAGGGGGTTTATAGTCTTTCCCGAGTGGCGTCCCACTCGGAAGTTAGACTCCTCAGTGTCATATCGGCTGGAATAATGTCGCTCATAGCAACTGTTGGCCAAGCATGTGGGCCGAGTACCACTTTATGAAAATAAATCCATTGCGTGGTCAGGTATACTCGAGAAAGATACCTGCATTCCCAATTTCAATGAAGACCAGCTTGTGATCCTTATAAGGATATATCCTCGATACCTGGCAGTAAAACAGATACCCAAACACATGTGTTTAGCAATTAGGCCCTCATGAAGCATATCTGTTTACCTTCATCGGTCCTGTTAGTAGCATCAGCATTGCGATTTCAACCCAACCTGCGAGCAGCCCATATTGAGCGTACTACTGTAGGAACTCATATCTTCGTGGCACAGTGTTGACTTGGCAGGCCTAAGCCCATTAGTCGGCATAGGCTCTATAAAGGTCGAGGGAGAGAGAAAAGATTCCTCATCTTTCCCACGCGACCAATCGTTTCGTCTTCCTAGCTCCGCGCCAAAATTTCGCTTCCCGCTCTGCTAGGGTTCGCCATTGCTCGTTCCCCTCACCAAAGCTCGAGCGATTCCGCATCCACCTGTCGATTCCAAGCCCCCGACCTTGTTTCCCCCAAATTTCCTGTCTCCTCGACCATGCCGAAGGTTCCAGATGTTGCCGGGGTGTCAGATGAAGGATGGCCGACTTCGGACTGCAGCCGGGCAAAGCTAGAGAGGTTGGAGAGGGCGCTGCGGCTGCGGGCCGTGACATTATCGCTGGCAGCCGGCCGAGGGTGAGTCAGTCCCAAATCCTAACCTGGCGAAACTGTTTTTTTCGCCTCTTTCTTTGACCGGGGTCTATTTTTCCCCCTCTTCCGAGTTCTTCCACCGTCTTCTCAATTTCTACGGATTGGAGTTGGTAAATCTGAATCCTAACTCAATCCTACAAATCTCTATCTTTGTGACTCTTTGCGAGTGCTATCTAGGTGTAGAGCCCCATTTTAATTTTTTTCAGGCACTTGTTCCATATTAAGCCCCAACCCTCTAAGAATAGGGTCCAGGTGATTGGGGGGGCTGGTCTTCAATTGAGGAGTGAGATGAAAAAGATATATATCAGTCTCCCTTTGAAGTCTTCCTTAAAAGGTTGGCACAAGGAGTGGTTTTATTGCTCCGACCTGGTGCCCTCCTTGCCTGCATTCAATGGGAAGCCCCCGACGATCTCGCGAAATTGGTCATTGGACCCGACCTTCGAAGAGA
Source organism: Oryza meyeriana var. granulata (assembly GCA_003991445.1). Classification (NCBI taxonomy): domain Eukaryota; kingdom Viridiplantae; phylum Streptophyta; class Magnoliopsida; order Poales; family Poaceae; genus Oryza; species Oryza meyeriana. Next base: position 171,112 of record RYFJ01000370.1, on the reverse strand, counting down.
TGGGCTAGGTGCACCAGTTGTTGGCCAGATTGGCAAAGTTCAAGGAAGCCGGCTTGACTGGCCCTTGGGTGGCCAAGCGTTTCCTGACCCGGCGTATTCAGCCGCTGAAGTTGAGAAGCGAGTTCTGCTAGGACTATCGAGGGAAGGATGACCCCGACCGAGAAAGCAAAGAGGTGATTAGCCAGCAAGAAGTGACCGATATCTTGTTCACCTATTTCTCCAATGGGGTGATCGAGACCGAGGACACGGAGCGCTGCATCGCGGCTTACAACCATAAACGGCCCCGTCCCGAGGTAACATCTACTTCACTTCTGTAATGACTGCTTGTAGGCATGTATCCATAATTGTCCAGCATCGTGTGACGTATATTGTTGAATCGTTTGCAGTGGTGCGCGGAATTTGACGATGACTCCCGTCCGCTGTCGGCCACGAAGTCGAAGAAGAGGCCGAGAAGTCCTTCTGCCACCCAGCCCGACTCCAAGAGAGCGGGGAAGAAACCCGTTGTAGACCAGGGGAAGAAAGAGGTTATCATGCCAAGTGCCACGGCTGGGAGCCTCAAGATCAGAGACGCCACTAGCGCAGCCGCTAAGCCTTCAAGCCCTAGACCAGGACCGGCACAGTTGGGCTCAGCAACATCGAGCCCAAAAAGCGTACCGCCGAGCAAGAAGTCAAGCTCGGCGCTGCCAGGCCCAGGGGCATTGAGGCCTGGGATGGCGCCTCCGAGTTCGCTGTCACCTCAACCGGCCACTCCACAAGCGAGGCCGACTAGGATGGAAGTGCTGCCGCTGACTACCGCGCCGTCAGGCTTGACAGCCAGCGGCCCTCCAGCGCCGCCCTCCGGATCGCCCGGAAAAAAGCTCAAGTTCTCCAAGAGGTAGGTTGTTCTGGGTCTTCTGAAAATTATGTTCAATGTTGTGGCGCCTTGATATTTGTCTTGTTATCCAGGAAGCGGGTCGACATTAATCTCAAGAAAGTCACGCCGACTGCCTCTGCTGTCGACCTGGACCCAGCCGATCTAGAGCCAGTGAGCACGCCTGCTGAGCTGGTGGCGGGCCCAGCCGTAGAGGCTGAGCTCGTCCTGACTGCGGGGCCACCAACACCGGCCAACCAGGGAGTGGTTACCGAGGCTAGCGCCCCAGCCCCTAAGCCGGCGCCCGTCGTCGAAGTCGTCGCCGCAGCCCCCGACCCAGCGCCTGGTGCCGAAGGCGCCGCTGCAGCACCTAAGCCAGCCCCCGAGGCCTCAGGGGCCGCCGAGTTGGGGGCCAAGAGTCCATCGCCGTCCTGGTCGTCGTCGTCGGCGCTGTCCCCTCCTTCAGACAGGCCCGACCTCCCCCGGATCGAAGCCCCTCCGCGCATGTTCCCGAGGACGTTCCAGTGGACGGCGCCCGACGGAACTACACACACCTACAAGGTCGATGAAGCGGCAGTGGAAAGGGAATGTGGAGCCTTGCTTCGTGCCACGCTCGCCGCGTCTGTGGAGATCCGGGTATGGTTTCCGTCGTTCTGGAATTTTGGCAGTATTCCTTGACGCTTGATTATGCTTTGACTTGTTACTCCCCGAGCAGAAAGTTGTCGATCGCACGGAGCGGATGCATGAGGTGCTGAACCAAATCGCCCCCCAACTCCAGGAACTGGACCAATTCCGGGCTTTGAAAGTCGAAGTGGAGGGGCACTGCCAGGAGAGGGAGTCTTGGCTGAGGGGGGCTGTCACCAAGCTCAGGAGCAAGAATTGGGACCTAGCCAAGAAGATGAGAGGTGAGCCTCCAGAACACTTCTTCCTGACCAAATCCTCAATATATTTCTTCAGCTGTGCTACTTCCCGACTGCCCAGTTGTGTCTTGGCTGCATCGTCGAGTTCTTGACTAATCTGTCGTGCAGCCCTCAAGCCGAGTTAAAGACCCGAATGGAGGGAGAAGAACGGCTGAAGGAGGCCGAGGGAGCCAGAGCCGGACTTGAAAAAGACAAGGCCGACCTGACAACAGCCAATACCGAGCTTGAGCAGGAGAAGGCCGAGTTGAAAAAGGCCAATATCAAGCTCGAGAAAGAAAAGGTTGAACTGGAGAAGGCCATAGCCAAGTGGGAGGCCGACTACAAGAGTAAGCCTCCGTTCTGACAATAACCTTAGCCAATTCAATAATTACTCCATCTGCAGCTTTACTTAATAAGCTTACTTTGTCGTTGAACCCGGGTAGTTGCGAGAGCAAATTCCCATATCCAATTTCAAGCTTTCGCAGAGAAGATAAGAGTGGTCAAGGAGTCACGGGAAACCTTCGGCGAATCCGTGAAAGGGCTCCTTGGCCTGATAGATTCTCGTCCTGTGGAAACCAGCTCCAGCACAATCTTCCAACTGGAGGAGCGCCTCAAGGATGCACCGAGTGCCCTGAAGAGGTACTCGTAAGAACATGTGATTGCCGGCGTGGCCCAGACCCTGGCAATGATGAAGTCCATCTACCCAAGGGCAGAAGTTGAGGCCATCAGGGAGGGGTTTGCCGAGGAGACAACTCCCGAGGAGGCGCTGGAGCTGATAGCTAGGGCGAGGCCGACTGCAGAGATAATCACCCGAGACCTGGGTATGTAAAAATCATATATCATGCAGTCGATGTGTATATAAGTTTTTGTAAGAACATATGTAAATATATGTGCAATGCTGCCAAGCTTTAGACTATTACTCAGTTGTCATTAGCTCTACTCGACCATATAGCATACACCGAGTTGATCTATAGGAACTTAATAAAAATGTTCACCGCAGAAAGCTGTACTCGGGCAGACATGGAAAAGTCATAGTAAAACTTCATAACTGAAGTGAGATAGGCTCGTATATTATAGACAAAGCACATATAATACATGCAGCCCCTGACTCGCTACTCGGTTGGAACAAGCGACGTAGTGAGTCAGAAAAAACTATACACATGGGAAAGTACAAAACTTAGGTATAGAAAGAACGTAGCTGTTCTATATTCCATGAGTTGCTGATGAGGGCGCCGTCTTTGGTCTTCAATCGGTAGGCGCTTGGCCGCGTTACTTCAGTTATAATAAACGGCCATTCCCAGAGTGGGGATAGTTTGTGCCTGTCTTTGGTGGTTTGTATTTTTCTCAAGATGAGATCCCCGACCAAAAAGGCGTGGCCACGAACGTTGCGATGGTGGTAGCGACGCAGGCCTTGAAGATACCTTGCCGACTGGATTGTTGCGATATCCCTCACTTCTTTCAACTGATCTAAATTGACCAATCGGGTATTGTTTGAGATGTCTTCTGAGTAAGCCCGAACTCGTGGTGAGTCGAACTCTAACTTGGTTGGTAGCACGGCCTCGGCACCGTAGACCAGAAAGAAAGGGGATTGCCCTGTTGCCCGACTAACCGTGGTTCTGAGAGACCAGAGAACAGATGGGAGCTCTTGGACCCACCGGCCCGCGTATAGTTGTAGTCGGTCAAATATCCTAGTCTTGATACCTTGTAAGACTATGCCATTGGCTCGTTCGACCTGTCCGTTGCTCTGTGGATGTGCCACAGATGCATAGCAGATTTTGATGCCAAATTCTTTACAGAAATCTTGAAAAATACCGCTCGTGAACTAAGTGCCGTTGTCGGTGATAATGCGGTTGGGGACCCCAAATCGTATAATATAGTCATGATGAAGTCTTTTGCCCATGCTGCTGTTATGGTTGCGACGAGTTTGGCCTCAATCCACTTGGTGAATTTATCCACTGCGACGAACAAGTGTGTAAACCCTCCTGGCGCTTTCTTAAAAGGCCCGACCATGTCAAACCCCCATACTGCAAAGGGCCAAGAGATTGGGATTGTTTGAAGTTCTTGGGCTGGGTGATTGGTTTGTCTTGCATAGAACTGGCAACCCTCCCAAGTGCGAACGATGTCTTTGGTGTATGTTACTGCTGTTGGCCAGAAAAATCCCTGCCGGTAAGCCTTTCCGACTAACGTCCTAGATGCAGCATGGTTGCCACATACGCCCGAGTGGATTGACTGCAGTATCTGCTTGCCTTCCTCGGTGGTGACGCAGCGCATGAGGACACCGGATGCACTTCTTCGGTATAGGTCTTCTCCGATGACTAGGAAACTCTTGCCGTGACGTTTGATTCGTTCAGCTTCACTGCGATCTTCTGGGAGTTCATTGTCCAGTAGGAATTTGAGGACAGGAGTCCGCCAATCATGACATATGTGCAGTGCCTCTGCTGTTGCCGGGGTAGGTGTGGGTGCCATGGGCCCCGGGTACCTCATGACAAGCATATGGGCCACTCGGATAGAGGATGGGCCTAGCCTTGTAATTAGAGATATAGCTAGATTCGGCAGACTTCGCCTTATATAGAAAGGAATATACAGTCCTAGTCGGGTATGTTATATCTCTAAGGGGAGATCTCCTAGTCGTAATCCGATGGGGACTCCTACCTTGTAACCCTGTCCCCTAGTATATAAGGGAGGCAGGCGCCCCATGAGGCAGGTTGAGTTGGTTCACCAGAACTACCACCGTATATCCTCAAAGGAATACATATAAACTTGGACGTAGGGTATTACCTCACATCGAGGCCTGAACCAGTTATAAAATTCCTCTGTTTCCTTTGCAATCCACCGAGTTCCCATCCGCCGACTAGCCCCATATATTATTGCCGGTGTAAAACATCGACAGTTGGCGCGCCAGGTTAGGGGCTCCGGCGCCGATCTACATCTACAAGCTCGATGGATCCAGCAACCGAAGTCGACTGCGGCAAACTCTTCCCCGGAGATACAATCGCATTCAGAAGCCTCGACTTCGCCGCCGACCAGATCGGCAATCTCACCTTGGCCGACACGGACCCGATCCAACCGGCGAGGAACCAGTCGAGCTCCGCGCCAGTCGGCCTACACGATGCTGCAGCAATCTCTCACGACATGCTGCGGCGATCTCCAATACGCCCGATTCCAGGGACAACTCTTTCTTTCGGTGTTCGACTCGGACTCGGTTTTGAGCCGGCCGAGATTGGGCCAAAAAAGGAAAGAGATCGTCAATTTCCCGTTCGGACTCGGCGGACACCGCGGATATCTACAATCTACATCCGACGCGGCAAACCCGATCCTCTGGAGTTCGACTCGGATACGGCCCCGAGCCGCTTGAGATCGGATCTAGGGAGGTCGGAGTTGTAATCAACCCCCATCAACTATTCCGACTATGACTCTCAGTCGGACTACGACTCTCAGTCAGGGACTACGACTCCCAGTCGGATTCCGACTCTAAGTCGGACAGCAGTTCGGCAAGCTTCTTCCCGCCACGAGAAATCTTCATGGCATCCAAAGGCTCTACTCCTACTCAGAATCACGCCGACTACGAGAACAACAAGAGGAGGAGGCCTGCCGACTACGAGAACAACAGGAGGAAGAAGCAAGACGCCTGCACGCCCCAACGACGATCTACGCAGGGCTGGGCGAACCTCTCAGCAACAAACCCTCCAAACCCGAGTCGGTGACCACGATGTCTTCGTTACTCCACAACAGAAACATCGTGGCCGCCGCAACCCTACTGGGACACGGTCCAACTTGGGCCTGATCACCAGGCCACCCGACGATCGCAAGGATAAAAGCCATGCTACCGCTGCTGCATGTCAGCAGCAGCACCAACACTCGGGAGATACCTCATACCGACCAACCGGTCGGCATCCCCAATGGCAGTCTCGTCTACCTCAAAGCGATGCCGAGTGGCCGGCTCTAGTCGGCTGCACACGGAGTCACGCCAAACGTCACTCGGCAACCCAAACAACAACCGGCAACGTCGAAGTGACCGTCGGGACAACCGGGATCTCCGAGGCCAACTATGGCGTGATCTTCGGCAGGACACCAATGCTCGGCGCCGCGAACGAGAAGAAGACGAGCAACGCCAACTGGAAGACGAGAACGAGCATTTCGGCCTCCACCACGAGCGGTTTCGCCGCCGTAGTCGGGGTCGGAGTCCACATGAAGACGGAGGCATACCAGCCTTCACCCAGGAGCTACGACAGGTCGACTGGCCGCCGGGTTTCAAGCCTACAGGCATCGACAAATACGACGGCAAGACCAATCCCGAGTCTTGGCTCACGGTCTACACTCTGGCGATCCGAGCAGCTGGAGGAAATCACAAAGTCATGGCTAACTACCTCCCAGTCGCTTTAGCCGACTCGGCGAGGACATGGCTAACAGGACTTCCCAAGCAATCAATCGGCTCTTGGGGAGAACTCCGGGAACGTTTCATCACCAATTTCCAGGGAACATACGAGAGGCCATCTTCTGAGTACGACCTATATCAGTTGCGTCAAAGGAAGAACGAGTCTCTTCGTGACTTCATCAAGAGGTTTTCTGAGAAGAGGAACTCAATCCCGAACATCAAGGATGAGGTCGTCATCGCCGCCTTTCGAAAAGGAGTCAAAGACACCTCGTTCATCGACAAATTCACGCGGAAGCCTCCCAACTCTGTCAAGGCCCTATTCGACATGGCAAACAAGTACGCCGACTCGGCCCACGCTGTTGCCGAGGCCCTCGATGACAACAAGTCGCCCTGACAGAAGAAGCGGGACGACACCGACGACGCGGTCCCAACTAAAGCTGGGAATCGCAAACGCAAGTCAGACGGCTCCATTGTGGCAGTCGGTCACGACCGCCTTCGACCTTCAACAACTGAGGATTATCAGAACAAACAAGTGACATGCTCGGGGGCTCACAAGCTCAAACACGAGGATGGCATCCCCACTCCCAAATACCGAACAGCTAAGTCGCTTTCTGATAAACATCTCCTCACTCAGCCTTGCTAGTGCCACAGCCGCTTACACCTAATAGGTGTACAAGCTGCGCATTTACTTTTTTCCGTTTTTGCTCTTAAATGATTACAAAAGTACTCGAGTAGCATAAATCTCGATCCGTGAAACTCTGCTCCATGTAAGACGAACTCAAGTCACCCAAAACGCGTGCCTGGGAAAGAGCCATGAGCCAACTCCCGACGCTAGGGGGCTATGACTAGTCGGGCAGAGTGCTTAAACGTAAGGGTCAACTACTCGAGGAAATTAATATCAAAAAGAGGGAGAACACGTATTTACATATATTGTAAAATACATTTTATTCGGGTGATTATTTCCATCATCAGATGCTACTCATCCGATATCTTTATATTGCAGGCCCAGCTCCGGATACGCGTGACAGGAACTCAGGGCTGCGAGCCCATCTCCTACGCTCGGGGGCTGGACAAGTCTGCCAAAATACACTCGGGATGCTCCATGAGGGCTACTCACCGAGTATTTGCGCCAGTCGGGACGTCATCTTCCCCGACTACGCTCCATGCGAGCCAACAATCGGCCCCCGGCGCCAGTCGGGGCTGTATACCACTCGGCTAAATAGGGTACGCCCCATGAGGGTCGCCAGCCGAACCCTCTGCTAATGCCAGGTTCGGGTACCTTGTTCGGCTTTACCCAAGTCAGAGAAGACTTATATCGTCAAAGTGCATCCGGAGTTCTCATGCACTGTGTCACACCTGAGGAGGGCAAGCAGATCCTGCATTATACCCACTCAGGCTTACGTGGCAACCAGTTTGCATCCAGAACGTAAGTCGGAAAGGCTTGCGAATAAGGATTTCTCTGGCTGATTGCGGTTACCAACACCAAAAAACTCATCCTGACATGCGATGGATGATACTTCTCTAGAGCTATGCTGGATAGGTCGGCTCAGGCCGGCTTATTTGGTAGCAGCCACCAAGATATGAGTTCCTACAGTAGCATGCTCCATGTGGGCCGCCCGCAGGCTGAGTTGAAATTATAGCGCTGGTGCTACCCACAGGAACCGATGAGGTAAACAGATATGCTTCATGAGAGCCTTATTGCTAAACATATATGTTTGGGTATCTGTCTTATCCACCAGGTCTCGAGGATACATCCTTACAAGGATCACAAGCTGGTCTTCATTAAAATTGGAGATGCAGGTATCTCTCTCGAGTACACCTAACCACGTAATGGATTTATTTTTCATACAGTGGTACTCGGCCTACATGCTTGGCCACCAGTCGCCATGAGCGACATTATTCCAGCCGACATGACGCTGAAGAGTCTAACTTTCGAGTAGTGCACTACTCGGGAGAGACTATAAACCTTCTTTCCCGCTGACATGATGCGGATGAGTCTAACTTCTGGGTGGGACGCCACTCGGGAAAGACTATAAACACCCCCTTTCCAGCTGACATGACGCTGAAGAGTCCCATATACGAGTAGCATCCTACTCGGCAAGACTATAAACGCACATTCCGACTGACATGAAGTCGAAGAGTCCTATATACGAGTAGCATCCTACTCGGCAAGACTATAAATTATATTCCGGTTGACATGATACCGAAGAGTCTCATATACCAGTAGTAATCTACTCGGGAAAGACTACCAGGTTAAAGATCTTTGACTTTATGATTAATTGTCTTCACAATTAAGCACAAAGTCGGGGGCTACACCTAATAGGTGCGCCTATTCGGCGCACACTATTCCAACATCTACATCGAGACCTTCATAGCCTCGCCGCCAGCTGACATGAAGCAGGACTCGGGAGAAGCAGCACTCAGACAAAGAGTACTCGGGAGCAATGCACTCGGAAAGACTTCACCGTGGAGGAGGAGCACTCGGCATCAGCTGTGACTCAACTATGAAGGTCTCGGGGGCTACTGTGGGTGCCATGGGCCCCGGGTACCTCATGACAAGCATATGGGCCACTCGGATAGAGGATGGGCCTAGCCTTGTAATTAGAGATATAGCTAGATTCGGCAGACTTCGCCTTATATAGAAAGGAATATACAGTCCTAGTCGGGTATGTTATATCTCTAAGGGGAGATCTCCTAGTCGTAATCCGATGGGGACTCCTACCTTGTAACCCTGTCCCCTAGTATATAAGGGGAGGCAGGGCGCCCCATGAGGGCAGGTTGAGTTGGTTCACCAGAACTACCACCGTATATCCTCAAAGGAATACATATAAACTGGACGTAGGGTATTACCTCACATCGAGGGCCTGAACCAGTATAAAATTCCCTCTGTGTTCCTTTGCAATCCACCGAGTTCCCATTCGCCGACTAGCCCCATATATTTATTGCCGGTGTAAAACATCGACAGTAGGTTCGCCTCCCGACTGCTCCGGTACTGGTTTCTTCTTGACGGATGGCTCCATGAGTTGCTCAACAAAGATTCCTGTCGGGACCGCCTCCCGCTTGGATCCCATGTTTGCCAACTCGTCTACAGCATCATTGTATTATCGTAGGACGTGTGTTATCTCCAGCCCGTCGAACTTGTTCTCCATCTTGCGGACCTCCTAACAGTATGCCGCCATGGTGTCATCGAGACACGTCCAGTCTTTCATTACTTGGTTTACGACGAGTTGGGAGTCTCCATGCACAACCAGTCGACGAATACCGAGTGATATGGCGATGCGGAGCCCGTGGATAAGTGCCTCGTACTCGGCGACGTTGTGGGAAGCCGAGAAGTGGATTTGTAGAATGTACGTTAGTTTTTCGCCGGTGGGGGATGTTAGTACGACGCTAGCCCCGGCACCGTCGATCCATAGGGAACCGTCGAAGTACATTGTCCAGTACTCTAGCTTCACTGTTGATGTAGGTATGTGAACTTCTGTCCACTCAGCCACGAATTCGGCTAAAGCTTGTGATTTGATTGCTGTCCGTGGCTGAAAGGTGATGTCAAACACCATCAACTCGAGCGCCCATTTAGCGATTCGGCCGGTGACCTCACGGTTGTGCAGGACGTCCCCGAGTGGAAATGATGTGACCACCGTGATTTGATGTTCTTGGAAGTAGTGCACCAGCTTCTGGACAGTGATGAGTAGGCTGTAGAGTAGCTTTTGGACCTGCAGATATCTCGTCTTCGAATCGGCAAGCACCTCACTGACAAAGTAAATTGGCCATTGAATTTTCTGAATGTGACCCTATTCGGATCGCTCGACCACCAGCATCGTGCTGACTACCTGAGTAGTTGCCGCGAGGTATAGCATTAGCGGTTCTTGGGGCATGGGTGATGCCAACACGGGGGGTGATGTGAGAAATTGCTTGAAGTCTTCGAAGGCTTGCTGAGCTTCGGGAGTCTATTGGAAGTTATCTGCTTTCTTCAATAGCTTGAAAAAGGGCATACCTCGTTCACCCAGTCGGGAAATAAACCGGCTAAGTGCTGCCATGCAGCCTGTCAACTTCTGGACATCCTTCTGGTTAACCGGGAGAGCCATGTTCATGATTGCGTTGACTTTCTCCGGGTTGGCCTCGATGCCGCGATGCGAGACGATGAAGCCGAGTAACTTGCCGGATGGCACACTGAAGATGCACTTTTTTGGATTCAACTTCATATTCAATCTTCGAAGATTGCGGAAGGTTTCTTCCAGATCAGCGATGAGGTCTTCTTTGGACTTAGTCTTAATCACCACGTCATGGACGTAGGCCTCCACGTTGCGCCCGATCTGAGTGTGTAGACATCGCTGAATCGCCCGTTGATACATTGCTCCGGTGTTTTTCAAACCGAATGGCATAGTGATGTAGCAGTACGCTCCAAACGGCGTGATAAAAGACGTCTTGAGACAGTTCTCCTCCTTCAGGCTGATTTGGTGGTATCCTGAGTAGCAGTCGAGAAAACTGAGAAGGTCGCACCTTGCAGTTGAATCAACCACTTGGTCTATTCTCGGTAAACCAAATGGGTCCTTGGGGCACGCCTTGTTGAGATCAGTGTAGTCGACGCACATGCGCCATTTACCGTTTTTCTTCCGGACCAGAACTGGGTTTGCCAGCCAATCCGGATGATAGACCTCTTTGATGAACCCGGCTGCGAGGAGCTTGGTTATCTCCTCCCAAATAGCATCTTTTCGGTCCTGAGTAAAGCGTCGTAGCCGTTGTTTGACTGGCTTGGCATCTATCTTCATGTTGAGGGCGTGCTCGATCACCTCCCTTGGTACGCCCGGCATGTCGGACGGTTTCCACGCGAAGATATCCTTGTTGGTTTGGAGGAAGGTGACGAGCGCGTCTTCCTATTTGGGATTGAGTCCGGTCCTGACTAGAGCAGTCTTGGAGGGGTCGGAAGGGTCCAGGGGGATCTTCTACGTGTCCGAGTCCACTGAAATTCTCGATAATGCTGCTTTTTTGGCCGGAACTGGGTCCTCCTCAACTTCTGTTGTGACGGCTTGCCGAATGCTATTGCGCCCGACTGCCGCCTCTTGTGATTGGGCCAATTCGCAACTCTCCTTGTCGCAGGTAAAGGCTTGTTTGACGTCGTTGCAGAGGGAGAGGACTCCTGTTGGCCCTGGAATCTTGAGCACCATGTATGTATAGTGCGGTATCGCCATGAACTTGGCGAGCGCCGGTCGTCCGAGTATCGCATGGTACGCAGTCTCGAAGTCGGCGACCTCGAAGCAGATGCTTTCTATACGGAAGTTATCCCGCGTGTCGAAGGTAACCGGCAAGGCAATCTGCCCGAGTGGTGTTGAAGACAGGCCAGGAATTATCCCATGAAAGGGCACCGTACTCAGCCGCAGATCTGAAAGAGGAATCTTCATCTCATCCAGGGTCTTGCCGAAGAGGATATTGAGCGCGCTGCCTCCGTCTATGAGAACCTTCTTCAATCTGATATTCTTCACGACCGGGTCCAGGACGAGTGGATAGCGTCCCGGGTACGAAACCCGATTTGGATGATCGGCACGGGTGAACGTAATGGACGTCTCTAACCAGCGCAGATATTGGGGGGTATCTGCTGTAGAAACTGAGTTGACATCGCGCGCTGTAAGCTTCTGCTTTCGCTTGGACTCGTAAGCAGACGGCCCTCCGAAGATGTGGTTGAGCTCGGCTTGGGGATCTTGGAAATCGTCGGCCGGACCCTGATCTGGCTTGTCCTTGTCTTTGTCGGCGCCAGATGATGAAGCCTGCTCGGAAGCAAACTTCTTAAGCATGATGCAGTCTTTGGCCGCGTGTTTGGCTTTGGGGCAAGGCCCATTCATGACTTTCTGGTAGTCGTTGTTGCGTTGGGGCCGCGACCGAGTTTGCTCCATGTTGGCCACCTCGTTGTCCGACTTCCGCTTGCGGTTGTCGGACTTGTTTTGGGATGGCTCGTTGTCAGGTTTCGCCTTTTGATCTTTCTGTCGGGACTCCTTCTTCTCGTCGAGGGCCTCTGCGACCGCTTCAGCCGAGTCAGCGTATTTGTTGGCCATGTCAAAAAGAGCCCGGACAGAGGATGGTGGTTTCCGAGTGAACTTCGTAATGAACAGGGCGTCCTTCACTCCCTTGCGGAAGGCGGCGATGACGGCCTCGTCTCTGATCGTTGGGATCTTCTTGCGCTTCTCGGAGAATCTCTTGATAAAATCGCATAGAGACTCATTCTTCCTCTGGTGTAGTTGATATAAATCATGTTTGGAAGACGGCCTCTCGTAGGTTCCCTGAAAATTAGCGATGAACCGCTCCCTGAGTTCTCCCCAGGAACCGATCGACCGCCTTGGGAGCCCTGTCAACCATGTCCTTGCCGAGTCAGCTAGCGCGACCGGGAGGTAGTTAGCCATGGCTTTGTGGTCGCCTCCAGCAGCTCGAACTGCTAGGGTATATACGGTGAGCCAGGACTTGGGGTTTGTTTTGCCGCCGTATTTATCAATCCCTGTGGGCTTAAAGCCAGTCGGCCAGTCGACGTCCTGTAGCTCCCGGGTGAAAGCTGGAATGCCTTCGTCTTCATGAGGGCTCGGGCTTCGACCACGGTGGTTGAACTGCTCGTGATGGAGACCGAAGCGCTCGTTTTCGTCCTCCAGTCGGCAGCGCTCTTCTTCTCGTTCGTGCGCAGGCATTGATGGTGTGGCGAAGGTCGTGTTGTAGGCGTACTCGGAGATCTTGGTTGGGCTAGCGGTCATACTGGTGATGCCGCCGGTTGTCGTTGGTGTTGCCGAGTGACGTTTGCCTTGACTCCTCGCATGGCCGACTTGAGCTGGCTGCCCGGCGCCGCGCTGATGTAGATGAACCCGACTGCTGTTGTTGTTGCTGGTAGGCCGCACCTGTAATCATCGCCTTGATCTTGGCGATAGTCGGGGTGGCCTGGTGGTCAGGCCCGAGCTAAAGCGTGTCCAGCAAGGTTGCAGCGGCCACGGCATTCTGCTGTGGCGTGACGAAGACGTCGTGGTCGCCGACTTTAGTCTGGAGAATCTGCTGCTGAGCGGCTCGCCCAGCCTTGCGCAGCTCGTCGTTGCGAGCCTCGCGGTCAGCTTCCTCCTGTTGTCGCAGTCTGCGCGCCTCCTCTTGTTGCTCCTCTTATAGTCAACGCACCTCGGGTGGTGGAGTTGAGGCCATGAAAATCTCGCGGGGGAGGAGGAAACTCTCCAGACTGGAGTCCGAACCAGTGTTCGAACCATTATCTGACTTGGAGTCGGAATCCGAGTAGTTCATCGGAGTAAGAACGACTCCGACCTCTCTAGATCCAATCTGAAATGGCGCTTGGCCGTGTCCAAACAGAATCGCAGGAGATCGGGTCTGCCGCGTAAGATGTAGGTCTGCAGCGTCGCCGGATCCGTGCGGGAGATTGATGATCTCTCTCCTTCTTGGCCCAACCCGGGCTGGCTCAAGGCCTAGCGCAAGTCGGACGCCGAAGGAGAGAGTTGTCCCCATGCTCGGCGAAGTGAAGGATTGCCGCAGTAGATTGATGAAGCAGATTGCGGCGTCCTGTGGGCCGACTGGCGCGGAGTCGGCTGGTTCCTCGGCCGGTTGGATTGGATCTGCTTTGGCCAAGGTGAGGTTGTCAATCTGGTCGGCAACGAAGTCAAGGCTTTCGAAAGAAATTGTGTCTCCGAGGGAGAACTTGTTGCCTTCGACTCCGCTTGTTAAATCCATCGAGATTGTTGATGAAGAAATCGCCAAAACCCCTACCTGGCACGCCAACTGTCGATGTTTTATACCGGCGATATGATTATAGGGCTACTCGGCGAGGGGAAACTCAATAGACTGCAAAGGAACACGGAGAGATTTTATACTTGTTCAGACCCTCGATGCGAGATAATACCCTACATCCAGTTGGGATGTATTCCTTAGAGGATATGTGTGGATCAATGATCTCTTCTGTTGTTCTCCCTTGCCCTCAGGGGGCGCTCTGCCTCCCCTTATATACTGGGGGCAGGGGTACAAGATAAGAATCCCAGCCGGATACGGCCAAGGGATTTCCTTCTTAGAGATATACCTTACCCGGCTAAGACTGAATATTCCTTATTATACAAGGCAAAGCCTACCGGGTGCTATTATATCTCTAACTACAAGACTCGGCCCAGCCTCCATCCGAGTGGCCCATATGCTTGTGATGAGGTACCCGGGGCCCATGGCCTCCACAATATGCGTGTCATGGTGACAGCTGCGTCACAAAATGATCTCTTTTCTGCATCAGGTCAATACTTGCAAAATGTATTCTTCTTATCTATTGATAACAACTTCTCCAGCTCCACCTCAAGCTCAACATCTAACTAAAGATAAGAAGGTTTAGCACCTTCCTTCAACGTAGCATCTGATTCTTTCTTGATTTTATAAGACATCTAAAACAAGTATTTATACAAACCAACACATCATTAGTCATCATTCATTTATGTATTCTGATAGTTGTGGAATAAACACAAGGGGGAAATGTTGGGGTTGGTCACCTTAAGGTTGCAATCGCCTCCCAATCAAGAAATGAACAAGGTTATAAGCTAAGGTGGTGGTGAAGAGTATGCTGTTTGCAGCAGCAAGATGTTTTTTCCTCTGTCTTTTGGTGTCTCAGGATTCAATCAATCTAATACTAATTGTATCCGCCTTACTTTTTTGCTGAACTCTTTTGGGCTTATGCACGACTGCGTCTTGTCGTGGCTTATGTCTTGGCAACTGGTGTGACCACCTGCTCCTCAAGGCTTTGTCTGCAGTATGTTGTGGCATGTAGAGTTGTCCTTGGCTATGGAGGATCATGAAGAGACAAATAGTATTTGAGTAGACTATTAGTGCGAATTGAGGCCCATATGATGAAACTATTTTATTTGAGGAATTGTGTGACCCCTTTCTTTTTAATGCCGCCCTTCCGCCGTAGTCCATTTCTACCCATCAAAAGGTTGTCCAGACTAAAACCAAACCATTACACGGGCCTATTCCAACCCAAACTTTTAGCAAGTAAGACATGATGTCCTCCATATATAGCTGCCGCCTGCTACTTACATTTCAAGATCATCTCAATAAGCACGGATATATTTCAAGATCCTTACAAAGCTCTTATTTTTTGCAACATAATTGCTCGGTTCTATATTATACGGTGTTTTTGTTTGTATCCTAGAAACTAGTGACATGTGGCCTTTTAAAGATCAAGAGGTATCCATAGTCCCGCTTAGACTTCGTACTGGAGTATTTGGTAGAGTCACAAACTCTTTCCCATCAAGAGCTGCCAAGGTGGCCCGTGAGATTTTATCGTATTTTGTGGTAAAAGTTCCCAAGTGGCAAGTAAGATAGATAGATTTTTCTGTGTCAGCTTGTTCTCCTAGAGTAGGAAACATCTATTTCAAAAAATATTTTGTTCTTGGATGCTTCTAGCACATAGAATAGTAACAAACCAAAACTCTTGTCATTCTCCTATGTAAAAAATGCACCCTCGACATATGAACCCATCAACGAGGTTACATATTATAAATTTTTGGTAGTAAGATCTAATTCACCAAAGGTTTCTTTATAGGCTCGGTCCAACACTAGTGGTATCTTATTTCTAGTTACAACATATGTCTTTGTCATTTCATCTTCTTCTTTCTTCCTTCTAATCTCTTCCTCTTGTTTTATCTTCTTCCTTGGACACTTTTTTTGTTTGCATAATTTGTTATCTTCTGTTTCTTACAAGATGTACTCCCTCCTGCTTCTTCTCCTTCTACTTTAATCTTGTTTTCAAGTATATCCATATAGCTGAATGATCCATCGGAGTTATGAGAACATCTCATCATTTCTACAACCCAATCGGTTTGCCTGTCAATGACTTGACCAATATCTACTCTCTCAAACCGAAACCAAAACAATAATGTGCCATCTTTTCTTGTGGTAAAACGGAGGCAGTCTTCATAGCCTTTGAATACATACACATGATCATAACAACCCAATTGAAACGACCAGTAATGCGACATGTTATTGAAATAATTGCATTGAATGGTAATAATATCCGCAATATCGAAAGCAACACTATCCTAAAAGGCAGAAAGAAACAATAGAAATATAGTATGTGTATCTGTAATAGAGAACGAAAAAAAACTCACAAAATAAGTGAAGTACTAGAACATCCAATTCTTTATTCAGAAGTTTTGTCAATGGACATGTCATGCTGACAGCTACGTCATAGAATGACCTCTTTTATGCCTTGAGCAAATACTTGCGGAAAGTATTCTTCTTATCTGTCGATAACAACTTCTCCAGCTCCAACTTAAGCTCAACATCTGACGAAAGATGAGAAGTCTTAGCATCTTCCTTCAACGTAGCATCTGATTCTTTGTTGATTTTATCAGACATCTAAAACAAGTATTCATACAAAACAACACATCATTAGTCGTTCTGTATTTATGAATTATGATAGTCGTTGGTATCAAAGCAATTGGGAAGGTAGGGAGTGGCCATCTTAAGTTTGCAGTCGCCTCCCAATCAAGAAATGCAACTAGGAATACTTGTTTTGTAAGATGCTTACTGATTGCATGTTTTGTCGGAAAATTTGGAGAAACATGCTTCATTTAAAAACTATGTTTCATCACAGATTCCAAATGATAGCCTTTTTTTTCTTCATTTTAACTCTACCCCGAGTGTATGTCTCGCCTGTAGAGTCAATTTGTTTCTGTTTCACCCTTCCTCTCATTTCTGTGTTTGTCTTCCCTTTTCAGAGAGAGAGAGAGAGCGAAATTCTTCATGTCACCCAAGTTTGGTCAGTCCTAGTTTGTGTATTTTATATGCCTTTTTTTTTGTATTCATTGACTTTTCTGAACAGAATAGCAAATGTTGGGTTTTAGTTGTCATTTTTTTCCATACCTAGCTCAGTGCTAGGTTAGAGTTGAAAGAAGTTTGCATATGACAAAAACAAAACGCAAGATATAGTAGCTATCTGAAATTGCTATGGCCACACATTTCTTTTGTAAAAAAAAGTAGACCCCAATATAGAGTCATAGCCGTTTTTAAAATTATGGAATCGAAAGCACACAGGGGTGTTGGGATAATTATAATGTGGAATTAGAAGAGGTTTTAGTCGAATGACCACTAGACGATGAAAAGAATCAAAACTACAATTATTTGGTCAACAGTACTATGAGTCAAATTTTGTTGCCTCAAAGTTCACATGCCCATCTAGTTGGGCAACGAGGGCTAATCAGATCAACTGGCTGTGGGTGCATAGCTACGACAGCCGTAGCAGCCGCATCACGACAATACTACTATTTACTGAGGATACAAAGCAGATGCAGCCATAGCAAGCTAAGGTATAGCTGGGACAGAGCTTCTGTTTATTTCCTCGTTTTTCATAAGCACGTTTTTCAAACTGTTAAACGGTGTGTTTTTTTAAAAAAATCTATATGAAAGTATTTTAAAAAATCAAATAGTTCCTTTTTAAGTTTTTAATAGTTAACATTTAATTAATCATATGTTAATGATATTTCTCATTTTGCGCATATAAGCATGTTCAAACGAGGCCTAAAACCATCAGGGCCTCTGCTTTTACTGGGTTTAAAATACAAAGAAGGCCCAAAAGATAATAAAACACATAACGGACCATGAGGGACCCGTTAACGGCCCAAATGAGGCCCAATAAAAATGCACATCGACAAGCAATGCAGGAGATTCGGGAGGCATCGGACTCTTTGCCGCATGTTGGGAAGGGTCCACGGTCCAGAATTCGGTTGATACAAAAGAATTTTTCAACCGCCTGTTGTATAAGACAGTCCTAAAAAAAATGGCTCTGCTCATTCTCACCGTTTCGTTTATATACAGCCACGTCAATTGGAACAAAGCATAATAAGGAAAAAAAAAATCCCCCGATCCCTTTTTCTCCCGCAGGTGCCATCCTCAAGCTCGGCTTGATGTCGAGGTGGGCTCCCTCGAGCGTATAGGTGGCCAAACGGGCCGCCCGGCCCGGTCCGGCCCTAGCACGATAGTGGCACGGTACTATGCGACACGGCCCATGTAGGCACGGTTCCTGTAGCGGGCCGTGCCGTGCTGGCCCGCGTGCCTCCCCCCGGCCCAGGCACGGCACGCCGAGGTCGTGGGCCATGCCGTGCCGGCACGGCCCGTCGGCGGCCCACCGTGCCCGGGCCGGCCCGGTCCGCCGACGCCTGCCGCCGTGCGTCCGGCGTCCCCGGGCTCGGCCGCTTGCCGCCGCCCTCCGCCGCCGCCTCCCCGCCTGCGCGCCGCCCCCTCCACCGCCTGCCGCCGCCTCGGCCTCCTCCCGGCCTCCTTGGCTCCTCCGCCTCCTCCCGCCACGTCGGCCTCCCGCCGCGTCGGCCTCCTTCGCCCCCTCCGCCGCCGCCTCCCGCGAGCGCCTCCCCGGCCTCCGCCGCCACCTCCCCGCCTGCGCGCCGCCCCCCAAGGCTACTGTCCGCCGCCTCCCCGCCTGCGCCGAGCCCCGTGCCGGCTCGTGCCCCGTGCCCCGCGCCTCTTGCCGTGCCCGTGCCCCACGCCCCTTGCCGTGCCCGTGCCCGCGCCCCGTGCCCCGTGCCCGCGCCCCCGCCCCGTGCCCAGTGCCCGTGCCCGTGCCCCGTGCCGTGCCCGGTCGGACCGCTACAGTCCACGGGCCGTGCCGTGCCGGCCCGCCGTGCCGCACCGCCGGCCCAGGCACGGCACGGCTACTCGGGCCGTGCCGGCACGGCCCACGGCCAACCGTGCCGGGCCGGGCCGGGCACGGTTACTGTAGCACCGTGCCAGGGCCGGCCCGACGGGGCACGGCCCATTTGGACATCTCTACTCGAGCGGATCTTCTCTGGATGTTGCATGTCATTTAAATATTTATTAAAATATTAAAAAATTAATAAGATAGATTAATATGTGATATATCACTCTATAAATATATAAGTTTAAATTTAATTTTTATGAGGTGTAACAAAAGTAGTAAATATAAAGTAAAACAACAAAATAACAAAAATATACACGTATAGGTCAAAGTTCAGTTTGTTATTTATGTTATAGTTTGTAGAGATCAAATTTAAATTTGTATGTTTGTGTGAATGATGGTCTGCTCTATTACCTCCAAGCTTGCCAGGTGCTATTGAAAAGACGATACAAGGCTGTCGAAGAGGGGACAGGAGGTTAGTAGAGAGGGACGGCGAGGCGACGCAAGTGAGGGGCAGTGGATCATCCGAGTGGAGTAGCGGCGAGGTGGAGGGGCAGTGCTTTAGCACTGATGGAGCAGCCAGATTCGACTTCCCTCACCTGTCCACCGTCAGATCTGTTACATGACTCGGGTAGAAGAGCGTCGTGGGTGGTGCAATAACGAGGGGTGGCTTGGCCAAGTAGCGACGCAGCACGGAAGAGGTGGCGCGGGCCAAGAGGAACGACGAGTAGCTCAACCAAAGCGGCGTGGTCCATGCTAGATCAATATGGGGATGGGAGTTCGATCTGAAGACGTGCAGTTGCGGATGGCGTGAAAAGAAGGAGCGCGGAGTGGGATGCGTGATGGTGTTGCTGGAGGTCGTTTTTTCATCTTGACGCGCTATATTTGAGATGGAGGACGTGTCGGCGTGATAGCGTTACTGCGGAGATACTCTTTAGTACTTCAAATGTACAGCACCCAGAAGCAACTGGTTAAGGTACGATACGATGTGAATTCTTATTCCATTAAGGAGATAATTAACTGGATACAACTGGAAAATATATATTAGGATGGAGAGGACGTACGCATGAAACTAACGTAGCTAAGATGGCGAGCAATTTAAATATGTGCAATCAGACGCAATAATGCATACTGGTGCACGTCATGGCATAGCGCTTATTATCCGAGATCAAAACGAGCAAGTGCGTAATAGTGTGCGTGCATGGCGGAGAGGTACGCCTCCCTACTTGTAGCTAGCTAGGTGGAGCGGGCGCCGGCGGCGACGCTGGCGAAGATCTTGTCGATGGCCTGCAGCGCCTGGATGGCCGACTTGACGTAGAACGCGATCTGTCCGGCGACAGGCGCCAGCGGGTTGGCGGCGACCTCCTGCCTGACGTCCTCGTCGGCGGAGGGAAGCGGCGCGTCGGGGTCCTGGTCGAACTGCCTCGCCTGCTCGAGGTAGGCGTCCATCCGCGGCGTCGCGAAGAGGCGGACGGCCTCGGCGTCGCCACGGGCGGCGAAGCGCTGGCGGTCGTGGGAGGCGAGAGAGGAGATGGCGTAGGGGCGGCCCTGCCGGTCGTAGAGCTCCTGCGTCTCCATCAGCCGGAGCAGCTGCAGGAGCTCTTCCCGGAGCATGTCCACCATCGGGTTCGCCTGGTCGAGGATGTCCTCCAGCGCGTTCTGCGCCTCCACCAGCTTCGACCTCGCCTGCTCCAGCTCCTTCCCGTCCGCCATGCTCCGCGCCTCCCGGATCGACTCCGCGTGCCGCCGCCGCGCCATCTCCGTCTCCACCTCCTGCTTCCTCATCGGCGGTGCCTCGCTCGGGTCGGGCGCGCTCCCGCTGCGGTGGATGCTCACCGGGTCGGGGTTAGAGGCGACCGTGGTGCCCTGGAGGCTGTACCTGAACTGGGCCTCGACCACCTCCGCGTCGTACGGCGGGAAGGCGGTGCTGTCCTCCAGCGCGAGGTAGACGAGGACCCTGCGCACCTCCGCGCTGTAGAGCGTGCCGAACTGGACGGTCACCGAGGACCCGTCGGCGGCGGCCGTCTGCGGGTACGTCCCGGCGTCCACCCTCTTGATGGTGGCCTCGCCGTCGGTCCGCGTCACCGTCAGCTCCAGGTCCTGCGCGATGATGGTGAGGAGGCCGCCGAGGAGCTGTGAGAAGGGCGCGGTGAGGTTGACGCCGTCGGCGACGTAGTGGAACATCCCTTCCCGGCTCTTCTGCGCGATCGCCTGTAGCACAGCGGGGTCGTGGTCGGCGCCGAGGCCGAAGGTGTGGACGGGCACGCTGCCGGGGTCCAGCTGCGTCGCGTCGCCCCTGTTCTGCTGCCCGTCGGACATGAGCATGATGTTCACCGCGCGGCCCGCGGTGAGCCGGCGGCCGGCGGCGACGGCGAGGCCTATCTCGAGGCCGGCCTTGATGTTGGTGTTGCCGTCGGCGACGAGGCCATCGACCAGGGCCTTGAGATCGGCCTGAGCGACATCGGTGACGAAGCGCAGCGGGCAGAGGCGGGCGGCGTCGTTGGAGAAGGTGACGATGGAGAGGCGGTCTATGTCTGCGAGCTTGCGGATGACGAAGAGCAGAGCAATCTTCATCTTGTCAAGCTTGTCGCCGGCCATGCTGGTGCTGACGTCGAGAACGGCGATGAGGTCCAGGCCGGCGCGCGAGCCGGCGGAGGAGATGCCCCTGAGCTCGAGCAGCACCTCCTGGTCGTTGGGGTCAAGGGGCGCCTCGATGTTGTGGTACTTGGTGAGCTGCACCTGCCCCACCGGCACGCCGGTGATCCCCGGCGGCCTGGCCGGCCCGCCATTGTTCACTGTCGGAGGACTCTGCTCGTCGTCGTTGAACGCCATTGGTCTACCGTCCGGTGGAGCTGCTAGCTAGCTTTGCTCGCTTGCTCGTGCTGCCATCATAGCAGCTAGCCAGCCACTACCCTATATATATACACACACAGGCAGTCCGGGTTTCATATTTCGGAATGAAATTTCCTAAATTTCGATCTGATAAAATGAAATTCCCGAGATTTAGATCCCGTGATAAAATATTCTTTCGGCTGAAAATTCAAAATTTTAAATTAAGATAATTTTTATTCAAACTTAATCAAAATCTGTTCAAATATCAAACTTTTAGGATCCGAAATTTCTGCTGTTTCCAAATTTTCGCTTACATTGCTCCTCCGAAATGTTGTGATTTTCAAGATATAGAACCACAGTCGTAATTAACGATCAGCGCTACCAGCATAGATAATTGTGAAAATTGGAGAGAAAACAACACCCGCTGCATCCTGTTGGATAAGAGTTTCCCGACGGACCTTGTAAACCGACAAATGGTTTTCTAGACAGTTCTTCTACCAACGTTGTTGGTAGATAACAGTGACCGAGCTCGAAAGATTTTCGAGCCAGCAAACTTAATTATACTTAATATTGCTATAGAGATTATATTCAACATTGTCAACAATTTAGAAATTTTATGGAGCTTTCGCCAACGAGTCTGGGCATCTGCCCAAGGTAGCTGGGTGATGGCTCCGCCCTGGTAGACAATATTGTCCCCAGTAGCTCATAAAGGACCAAATTGTGTAGGGGTGAGGTATTTTTATTGAAGGATTAAGATTACAAAGGATTAGGTGATCAAATGTTCGGGCAAAAGAGAAGGTCACAACGCACATAGACACACAAGTATGGGTTGTTGTTTTGTGTTAGACTAGCCTGTTAGTTCAAGTAAAGTTTTTTAATTACTCACTTCTTTTTTTAATATAAGAATTTCTACATTATTTAGTAAATACCAAGGTTAGATTAAAAGGTTTCTTTGTAGTCATTTCAGTTGTTAATTTTTAAATTTTGAATTGCTTACATTTTATTTTGAAACATCTGATTGGCTTTGGAATCATTAAAATGATGGGAATTATACGAATTAGTACAGAAATGCTTATATTATAGTACAAAATTTAAAACCTCAAAATACTTATATTTTAAAACGGAGAAAGTAAGTCATATCTCGTAATTCATGGTATGATGTGATTAATATCCTGTTGGCATAGCTTTAACTCCAAGAATATTTTGATCTTGGCATCCATAGCTCCAAAACATGTTAGAGTTGGAGATAAGGTAGCCATATTGTTTGTATTTTAAACTAAAATTGGAGACTTAAACCACTTTCTTGTAGGTTTTAAATTCCATATTCTACACTAGAGTTAAAAGAGACGTAACAGATTGGGCCAATATATAGCTGGTGCATCCTGTCAGATAAGGAGGGTTTTGCCTTTCTTTTTTGGTAAGTTGTGACCTGGCAGAGGATCCTTATCGCACCCTACGATCGAACCGCTGAGAAATAACGTGTCGTGGGATTTCTATGGAATTACCGACGGTCAGCCTTTCCTTTTCTCTTCTTGATGGATGCGTATGATTTTGTTCGTGGAAAGCTGGGCAGTAGATTGATTTTGGTGGGAGGGCGATGCAATTGTGCTAAGATTTATTTCATGCCGCAAACACATGAGTTAGCGGTAATTAGAAATATATCTTATACATATAATCTTATGTACACACCATACACACCAACTAATAAATATTATAAAAAATTATAAAAAAATTATACATGTAATTTCAATAGTATTATACCTATGTGTTAAGTTTTATCTTCAAATTTATTATATTTTAGTCATTAAAAAAATAAAAAATCTAACAGTTTTAAGAGTATTAATCTATCTGAATTTTGTATTTTTTTCACTCTCTCTATATAATAAATTTAAATATGAGATTTTATGTATAGGTCAGCACTATTGAAAGTACATATATAAATATATAATTTTTTTTCTAGAATTTTTGGTGATATTTATTAGTGGATAATTTGAAGATAAGATTTTATATATAGGTATAGTACTATTGAAAGTATATATAATTTTTTCTAGAATTTTAATTAATATTTATTAGTTGACATGTACGATATGTTTACGAAAAAGACTATATGTATAAATACTTTCTCCGTCAAAAAGTATACACAACTTCTGGCTATATAGCTAAATATATTCTTGTTTAAATACATATTAAAAAAATTATTATATTTTAAGACAGGGGCAGTACGTTACAAAGTCTAATTGCAAGCCATCCAAACAGCTAAAGTCTCACGCTACCTGACCGGGCAAAATTCATCAACCGCCCATATGGCTCTCAGCTCTGGCATGCAAAGGTGTGAGCCATGCTGCCCAGGTCACCAACCAAACAGAGCTGTCAGGGAAGTTCATAAAAACCCAACTGCAGCCTGACAACTCTAGTTATGATCGATACTGTAGCGTCACGTAGCACGGACCTGTGAATTAATCAACATTGAATTGTTACCAGTAATATTTGCGGTTACCCACATGCAGTCAGATGGGCTGACCTGCAACAATTATTTTATAATCAATGTTATTAATTCAACTGTATGGTACATAAATGACGTTATTCCGAATATTTACATGAAAACTAAAAGCAATTTTTACATGTCAATTCGTAATAATTTTTGCATGGATAAGCGAGTTAAGATTTTAAGGTTTGACTAAATGCATTCAAAATTACATTATAAAAATAAACACTATTTTTTTTCTTGAGTATGTTATGATTTGTCCGACAACTTTTCCATTCTTCTTGTCTTAACTCTGTGTGTCCAACAATGCAGAAGCCGGAGATGTAATACCATTTTTTCATTATCTTAAAAAATTTTGTCCATTATCATTCAATAATTATTTCAATGGTAACTAATAAGAGCTATAAATATGGTCTGAACCATGTAACATTTGGTATTATAAACCTCGAAGAAAATTTAGCCGCACGAATGAGTGCGCTACGCTGCTAGTTATTGTTATATTATAGTCGTAGAAACCTTGAATGGAAACTTTTATCTGCAAATAAAGAAGCACTCTATTATCACATCTGAGCTACTCAGGCGGATCACGATCAGCTGAAGTTAAAACTTGGACTGCAATTTAACAGGCCCGTTGATGACGGAGTACAAGCTGGCGACCGAACAGGGCCCTAAAAATTAAAGGTCCCAAATTTTTTATATTTTAATTCATGTTAATATGTTTCAATGTGTTTGAAGGTCTCTCGCTTAAATTTTAAAAATTTAACTCTTATTTATTTATTGATTTGGTTAGAACGGATTTATCTTCTTTGGCTTCGATAAGTGCTCGATGATAATCATGACCTCCTCAAGAGCTATGGCTCATGACGAGTGCTTTCCAGTTATTAAAGATTCTATTTTTCTATCTAATAAAAAATAAATCACTGCATCAAAACGTAATTCTTCTTCCAACCTTGATTTAAAAAAATCTTCCGACTTAGGTATAGTGCCACGCTAATTTATTCATTTATTTTTTTTGGTATTTTCTAAATGTAGGGTTTCTATTTGAGTTTTGCACCGGGACGTTAAATTTCTAGGTACGGCCCTGCAGTTTTAGCAGTCGTCAACATCCAAGCGTTCAAGAAGAAACGAGTGGGCTGGATTATGTTATCTCCTTAATCTCTTGTTTTACTAGCCCAGCGGCCGTTCAAGAAGACACAGCAAAGCAAAGCAAAGCAAATCAACCTTTAGCTAGAAAATGCAAGTTAGATAATAGTAGAATCACAAGTCTGATAGTAAAGGAAAAGGAGGAAAGAGATATGGTCTTAATCCAGCCCATTCGTTTGGAAGTTTCAACTTCAGCTGATCCTCAGCCCTCCCACACGAGCCGTACTGTCGTATCAGCTGCTATCAGTGAGTTCGAGTCAACAAAACAGAACAAATTTGCAGTATAATCTACTTACTAAGAAAATTGCAAAGATCAATCATCTGCAGAGCTTGTCAAAAGAGAATCCATCATTTGCAGAGAATAATTTAGACATTGCATGCCCATGGATTCAAAACAAACTTGCAGCTGGTCAAAAGAGGCCATGTCAAACACATGGATTTTCGGAGAAGAGCTTTTCAAGAAAAATGACTTGACAAAATAATCCCAGTTGCAACTGAGAATTAAGCAGATGATCTGCGGCCCTTCCAAACAGGGCCTTATTACCATGTCAGCTACTCCAAGCAGAGCTATGTTTGGATGGAATGGAAGCAAACTAAACAACAAAGGGAAATTCTTATTAAGGCCGGTTTAGCTTAATTAATTAGCTAGCAGCATCTCTTGGGGAGGACGAGGTGGCCGGTCATGTGCCAGCTCTCGCCGCCGTCGGGGTAGGCGTACGGGCAGGCCGGCCGGTAAGCTGCCGCCTCCTTGGTGGTCACGAGCGTGCTCCACTGCGCGTTGGGGTCGTCGGTGGCGAACATGGTCCACGCCGGCGTGGAACACTCGTAGCGGCTGTGCGTGATGCGGTGGAACGCTCTGACGTCCTTGTTCTTGCTGATGTCGTCGGGGTCGATGTCCACCGTGAAGATGTCGCCGTAGGGCCGGACGGAATGCACGAACAGCGGCAGCGAGATGGGGTCGGCGGACACCGCGGCGAGGTCTGAGGTGACGGCGATGCTGCGGCCGTCCGGGCTGAACACCGGGTGGTTGACGTGGCCGGCGATGCTGTCGGCGCTCTTGATGACCCTGACCACCACCGTTGGGTCGGAGGCCCGGACGAGGAAGACGGCGAAGTAGCCCGGGTCGAGGCCGTTGTCGTCCGCCGGCGCGGCGTCGGGCTTGTCGCGGGTGGAAGAGAAGACGATCCAGTCGCTCCCCTCCCTCGGGGACCAGCTGCAGTGGGTGTCCGTCCACGCGCCGTTGGTGAGGCGCGTGACCTTGCCGGTGCCGAACTCGCCGACGGTGGCGTCCTCCATGATGTAGAGGTTCTTGTACCGCTTGTTGCCGCCGTCCCGGGTGGAGCGGAAGACGAGCCTCCCGCCGTCGGGGCTGCTTGAGGGGAAGGCGTTGTTGAAGCCGCTGGTGAGGCGGCGCTGCTGGCGGCCGCCGAGCGTGGACACGTCGTGGATAGCGTAGATCTGCAGCGGCTTGTCGGCGCTGAAGGAGGGGCCGACGCAGACGTAGAGCGTGTCCAGCGCCGGGTTCTGGTTCCACGCCGTCGAGAACACGCTGTTGGGCCCCTTCTTCTCGTAGACGACGCGCAGGCCATGGCTGTCGGCGAGCCACACGGCCTTGAACTCGTTGTCGACGAAGGCGAGCTTGCTGCCGTCCTTGGAGATGGTCGGGCACACGCCGGACACCCGGAACAGGCCCACGTCCCTGTGCGGCGACTGCAGCTTGTGGAAGTTGTTGGGGACGGTGCTGCTGCTGCCGCCGTTCTGGTGAAGCTGCTCGCTCTTGCAGCGGTGGTAGCCGATGCGGCTGCCGCCGTCGAGGACGAAGGGGTTGAAGTGGTCGGTCTTGGGCCTGGTTTTCTGGGTGATCTTCACCGGCTTCTCCGGCGAGGTCACGTCGAAGATCTCGATGTGCCGGTACTGCTCCTCCACGCGGACGTCGCTGAACTGGGACTTCTTGCGGATGGTAGCCACCGCTACCTTCGTCTCGCTGATGGCCGCGGGCGTCATGGCGTCGAACTCCTTGGGGGTGACACGCACTTCCTCTCTGGTGCTCAGGGTGAAGCGGAACACGCCCCAGATGGTGTCGACCCGCCGGTGGAAGAAGAGGACGTCGTCGCTGCCCCACGTCGGCCACCCGCCGTTCTTGATCACCGGACCCGACCGCCCCAGCGGCGGCTTCTGCACGTTCATCACGTAGATGTCCGTCCTCAGGTCCTCGATCTCGCCGTCCCACAACCCGGGCTTGCCTTGCCACGACGCCACCGCCACCCTCTTCCCCGACGGCGACACGGCCGGGCTCAAGTCGAAGCTCCCCCTCGGGGTGAGGCGGCTGGTCTCGCCGGTCCTCAGGTTGGTGCCGTACACCACAGTCCAGGGGCTCCGGCGTGCCGTCACCGGCTCCTTGGTGGACACGTACACCAGCGTGTGGTCCACGGTGCGGCCGCGCTCCTTGTAGCCGCCGCCGAAGCAGCAGCTATCCTCCATGCGGACGCCGCTGAAGTCGCGGACGCCGAAGACATCGGCCAGGCTGAACACCTTCACCTGCTTGCTGTCGAAGCGCAGAGCTACGTGCAGCGTCTCCAGGCTGCTGTCCCTCTCGGAGACGAACACCAGGCCGGTGACGCGGCCGGCGTCGACATCGGCCGCGGTTGCGCCAGCGGCCTCGGAGGACAGCTTGGGGCGCTTGAGGAGCGCCTTGAGCGCGGCCGGCGGGATGGGGCGGCAGTTGTGGTTGTAGGAGACGCCATCAGTGAGGTGCAGCTCGTCTCGCTGGGAGGACGGTGCAACCGGGCAGGAGAAGATGTCGAGCGGCACCGGCGGGCGGTAGGTGGCGAAGAAGGCGATGCTGCCGCGACTCTCTCCCGCCATTGATCGTCTATCTCTTGTTGCGATGATGGATCGATGAGTATTCGAGTCCGCTGGCTGAAGTTCAATTAAGCGGCATATATACTTAGATTATATGACATATAAGTTTTTTACATGGTCTTTAACGTAAAACTTAAGATAGGACATACATATATTAAACATAAATATTGGTAGTTTAATTATTAAATAAAATTTATAAAAATTAACTTTTTACGTCTTAGGACGGATGATATCCATTTCCAATAGTTAGGATGCACACCACATGCTTTATGGGGTCTTGAGCCATTCGATAATGGATTGTAGCATCCCTGACCTCTGTTGCTTTGCTATAGGCTACAGATTTTTTTTTATTTTTATATTTTTTAATATATTTACAAAAGTATACCTTCATTTCAAAATTTTATAAAAATATACTCCCAACGCCCTCGCTCCCAGAGGACGATTTTATGACATAGTAGATGGCCGTCTGCACTTTTGCAGGCGGCCCCAAAAACCGTTCTCTAGGAGGACGGTAAGGGGCCGCCTGAAAAAATGCCGGCCGGGCCGACCCTTTTGCGGGTGGCCCTCTTGCCGCCCTTCTAGAGAGCGGTTTTTTAATGGTCAGGGGGCAGCATGCAAAATGGCTAGGTCAGGCCGGCTATTTTGCAGGCAACCCCCTTACCGTCCTCTGGGAGAGCGATTTTTGGCAACCAGGGGGCCGCCTGCAAAAGTTATGCCTATTTTTCCTTATTTCTCTCTAACACGCACTACCTATCTTAAAACATTCATAACTTTCGCATATGGTCTCGGAATCGGGTAAATAAGTACTCTGCGGACATCTACAGAAAATTTTATATCCGCTTCTCCCCCACTTCATCGGGTTTGTCCAAATTTTTTTTTCGAAATTCGGCCCAGAAGATTGAGTTTTCGAGATCCGAAGTTTCAGCACCTTTTTAAAGCACGCTCACAATTTTTTACAGGCCATATCTTACATCGGTTTGAACTGCACCTTCACGAGGTTTTATTATTCTTTAGTTCCTAGTTGAGAAAAAAAAATCAAAAAAAGAAAAAAAACAAAGTGGCCATTTTGCAGATAACCCCTGGCCGCCTGCAAAAGTGCTGACGGTCATCTGGCCTACGGCCATCAGCCATGTCATCAAATCGCTCTCTGGAAGGGTGATTTTTAAAAAACGCCCTCCCAGAGAGCGTTGGGAGTATATTTTTGTAAATTTTTGAAATGAAAATGTACTTTTGTAAATATTTTATTAAAAAATATAAAAATAAAAAAATTCATAGGCTACAATAAGCTAGCCCATCCTGGCATAGCAGAGAGCAGCAAAGCTCGTTATTTGGTTGCAGGTAGGAGTGGTACGTAATGGCACATAGCCCATGGGCCTTTTAACAACACAGGTTAGGCTCTGTTCGGGAGTACCCGTTGGAGGAGAAAGTCAGCAGATTGTGCATTGATTATAATGTGAACACAGTTATGAGGATGGACGGAGTAAACGGCCGTCACGAACTTCCCGTCAGCTCCCGTTGGCCAGTAGACGTATGTCGCTCGGCCTCTCTCCTGTCGGTCCCTATTCTTCGTCCTGGCGAACTGTGCCGACCGTGAAGCCCCCTCGTCGATGCGGTCGGGGAAAGCAGAGTCACCCACTCGATATGCCTCGGTGATCGGCGCCTCTGTGGGTTCGTGTCGTCTTTCCGCTTGTCCCCCGCGGTGTGCTTGTGGTGAGGGTCTGCCAGAAAGTGACGGCTCGGGATTCTTCGGCGCGAGCTCCTTTGGGCGAGGAGAAAGCGAAGTCCGCCCCACGAGCTGTCGGGGCACACGGATAAAGCCGGCGAGGCGAGGTCCTGTCCGCTTGGTGGCAGATTTCCCGATGGGCGTGGCTTTCCATCCTCCCCGTGGCCCTGCCGGTCGGTCTGGTGCTGCACGGTGATGGTAAGATTCCGTGCACCATGTCCCTCCAAGAAGAAGGCATCTATGACGATATGATGTGCCGGTGGCTATTTGAGGCGTACCCTGCCGTCGCTCCTACTTCAACTAGAGGAAAGAAGCGCAAGCGAAGACTAGGGGAAGCGGTGACCGCATCCGGCTTGCCGCGTCTGCAATCCCCAACCCCCGGTGAAGCGCGTGCCGACGTGCTGGCCGAGGTGGATTCCGGCAGGGGCAAGGGGGGGTCGATTTGTACAAGTCAGACACCAGCTCCGTCACACCTGGGGAAGACGATGTGGTTGTGGCCGTCGACACACTCGTCGCCATCTGCGCAAAGTCTCCCGAAGTTGTCCACGCGTTCATGAGGCATGTGACTCCCGCAACCATCGTCCAGTCGATCAATTGGGACCTCATCCACGCCGGCAACTCCACAAAGGTACCGCCGGCTTTGTCGATTTCATGGCTGACGAGCGAACCCGATGGAGGGATGCTGAGCTCCATGCATTTATGGAGAGTTGCATGGAAGAAATTAAAACCCGAATCATCACCTCCAACTGCCCCAAACCTCAGGGTACACAAATTTGCGGAGGAAGATGCTTGAGAAGTGCCAAAAGCAAGTTGACAAGGCTCAGCTAAAGTACTTCTGGGAGAGTTGTCGCAAGCGATTCCACATGTGGACATGGATCGACACAGTCATGATCTCCACACTTAGGCCATTGTCACCGATGACGCTTGGAGGGAGTCCGTCGATGGGGTATGTGGCTCTGCCTTTGCAAATAACTCATATTTTGTTGCTAAATTTGATGGAATGTCACTGCCGCAAGTTTTTTTGGATAATACTAGAGGTGATACGTATGTAGCAGCTGATACTAGATGTGATACTAGTGGTAATACATAGCTGGCAGTCGTGCCTGTTGATGGATGGCTGTTGATCCAAGCCAAGGGAAATTCTTGTTGTTCTCTGTTAGTAGAAAAATGTTGTAGTTCATCACTAATTTGAACCTTGCCCTCATATTTGTTTGCTCAAAAGTGTTGTATTATGTGTCTACAAATATAGATGTAGCAGAAATTATGTAGTTGTCATATGTAGCACATATTTGGTTAATAGATGCACAAATAGCTAATATTTACCGCAGCTACACAAGTGTTCAGTACCACTATATATGTTGCAGAAATGAGTACTATCAGTGTTGCATTTTGTATGAAGCACCATTGTTCTACTGTATATTTGTAGCATGTATATTTGGTAGCAAGTGGTTGAGAATCAAGATATATGTAAAAGCTACACTAGTATTTGGCATTACTACGGGCCTGTTTGGTAGAGCTCCTGATTCAGTGATTCTGTGATTTTGATTCTGATTCTTACTGAATCAGATACTGAACAGAATCAGAATAAGTACGATTAGGTATTTGGCAAAAAACATTAACTTTAGATTCTAATAGGGGGACTTCCAGATAAATTGTCTATACTACTCCTGTATTAGCAAAAGATTTAATTTGTATAAATTTTCTATAGCTTAATATAATACTAATAATTATTATAAGTACTCATATATGTGTACCAATATTTGTATAATTACTTATAAAAAAGCTTTCAAATAAGGTTAAACAATACAACAAGCTCAATGCATTTGCACCAAAGAGCCAATCTATTTCAATAGTCCACTCACAGTTTGAGTTCTTGCATAATACCATGGTTACATATTTTTGAGAGTTCTTACAAAAGAAAAATATACTAACCAGAGTTTATATGAGAACTTTCATCTAGATTGCCATGATGCACTTGCTAGGTCATCACGAAATCTATCCATGAATCTATCACTAGAGTGTGAAGTAGAGGTATCTGATGCATTTTGAGAGACCGCGTATTTTGCATATCTCGATCACACCTAGTGAAATACTTGTCAGATGTACAATTCTGACGTATAAAGTTATGAAGACATATGGTCGCTGCAACGATCATTTCTTGCTTGTCTATTGGATAGGTAGGTATCTTTAAAAGGATTCGCCATTTCATCTTCCATACACCAAAGGTGCGCTTAACGACATTGCGTGCACTTGAGTGATACTAGTTGAAATACTCTTGCTCACCACTTAGTGGAGGGCCTCTTCTCCATTCAAGAACATGATATCTTTGCCCCTTATATGGTGCCATATACCCTGGTCTATTTGGATAGCCAGCATAAACAAGATAATATTTACCTACAATATATGCATTTAGTCAACGTTATATATATATATATATATATGCCATAAAAATTAGTCAAAGAAAATTCTACATGATTTAATATACAGTAATCTCTCATATACAGTACAATACATTAATCTCCTATATACAATAATCTCCATTGACCTTGATTCCAGTATATACCTATCTAGTGAGTTGTGACTGCTTCCTATCTACTTGCTCTTTAAAAAAACAAATATACTGTTACTCACTACAAAAAATATACTAGTTCACATGATAAAAAAGTTCTCTACTTGTTGTTCACATGATCAGTATATACTAGTATATACTGGAGACACTGTTCTCTGCTTGTTGTTTAAAAAAAATAGGAGTCGCTGTTGTCTGCTTGCTATTTCTCTGCTTGCTGTCAAAAAAGAAATGGGAGACAGTGAGCCTCACTGGATAAGGCCAAGGCTGAGGCCGGAGGCGGCGGGGGAGGCCGAGGGCGGCGTCGGTGGCGGAGGCCCTAGACGGCGACGGAGGTCCTAGGCAGCGTCGGCAACCGAGGCCGGAGGCGGCGGAGGAGGCCCTAGGCGCGTCAGCGGCGAGGCCAGAGGCGGCAGTGGAGGTGGAGGCCGGAGACGGTGGGGGCGGCTGAGGCCGGAGACGGCGGTGGAGGCCGGACACGGGACACCGACGATGACCTAGGGCAAGGTGAGTCTCCAAAACTTCTCGGGTGGATGGGACGGGCTGGAGGGGTATACCCTAGTGGCAGTCGGGTAGTTTTTGCGAATTGTCGTGGGGATTTTTATGTTTCATTCGTTGGATTCCCACGAGAAGCCATCTTTTACCCGATTCTCCATTCATGTGTAAATTTGATAATCATAGCAGATTGATTCGGCTGAGAAGTGGGGGTTTTTTGCCCGTTTGGCTTAGCTCTAATTGATTCAATTGAGAATCACCCCTGAGAATCCCTACCAAACGCGCCCTACATGTGTAGCAGAATTCTTTTGACATATGTACAAATAAAAATCTAGGAGCACAATCAATAGGATATAAAATGCACTAGGAGATAATGCATGACACTTGTGGTGTAGAACAATGAAATATTTGTCAGGAATTCCTAGTGCTTCAATTTGTTTCTGTTCGAAACTACATTATTCTGTGTACTTCCATTTGTTGAGTTCCATGTCCCATTATTATATGCTTTTGCAGCTAAGGAAAGGAGTGAGGGTATTCAAGAAAGACCCTCTGAAGTTCATCAACTTGCACCATGTTATTTTCCACGGTCGCACCGTAGTCGGCAATCACTCCAATGTTGCTGGTGTGGTTCCACTTCATCGGCAGCAGGCCAAGCGGCAGCAACAGGGGGCAGCCCATCAGTCTCAACTGCACCAGCATGGTGCAGCCCATCATTATGAACAAGAGCAATCAGCACATCGCCAAACGATTAATATCGAGGAGCTCACTGAACTTGTATACAGGATGCCAAATCCGTCTCCAGCAGCTAGTGCTTGGGGATCAAAAGGCAAGAGAGCCGCACCAGATAGTGCCACTTTATGGGGGTCTACCAAGAAGACTTGGACTGACTCCACCGGCAAGGCCCTCCATAGGCTAGCTGATTTGAGGGTAGAGTCAATGGAGAGTCGTGCCCGCAAGGAGGAGCAGGAGAGGGCTCGAGGTGCAAGGGCTTGCATGGAGTTGGTACTTGCTGATGGATTTCTCCCTGGCAGTCCAGTCTAGCTACGAGCCATTGAGGTGTTCTGCGACCCATACTACCGCCAGTTCTACATTGAGGACTTGCAGACTCCCGAGCAGCATCTTCACTTCATGTAGCACGCCTGGTGGAACAAGCATGGAGGAGGAGGTCCACCGACCACAGGTTCAAGAGGTTCACAGGGGTTTGGTGGTTAGTTTGGAGGCGGTTCAGGTAGTGGATGGGGTCCAGATGGTTTTTCTGGTCGGTGGGGGGGGGGGTGCTAGTGGTGGTTTCATGTACTGAGTTGGTTTTAGTTCCTCAATGTTTTTTAACTTCGTTATTGTTGCACCATGTCAAGAATTATTTTTCCTATAATGTTGAGTCTGTCTTTGCAGGATTCGTAATTTTACATTTAGATAAACTCTATGTGTACTAACATCTGCCACATTCATTACTTTCAGTTCTATTCAATTATTGCGGTCAAATTGCTTGTACTGGATTATGTAGTTCATTAGTAATGTGTGAATATATTTTGTTCAGCTAATATTTACCCTGCTTTTTCTTTGTATTAGTAACAACTAGTTGCGATGAGCAACGGTACACGGAGTTCGGACAGCACGGGGGAGCACTACAACAGCGACGAGGACGATGCCATCATTAACGCGTTAGTAGCTAGTCTGGAGGCCAACACGAGGGCGCCATGACGTGTTCCAACCCAAACTGGCATCAGTTGGATGCTGGAAACAATGGGTAATCCGGTGCAGTGCCGTGCCATGTTTTGGTTGACCGCTAGTCTGATACATTGTTTGCACACACTCCTCACCAACTGTTACAACCTAACCGGCACATATGAGGTATGCACGCTGGAAGCACTTGGAATGTTCTTGTATACGATGGCAAGAAATCATCAAAATAGGAACACCAACAATCGATGGGTTCGCTCGAGCTTCACAGTCTCATAATATTTCCATAGAGTACTAGACTGCATGCATGCGTTCGAGGGAAATATCTTGAAGCCTGTTGATCCAAATTGTCAGAACGTCCACCAATGTTTACTGCAAGAACCGTGGTTCGAGCCGTTCTACTACTCTGTGGGTGCTATCGACGGCACTCATATTCTTGTTACTGTTTCTATGGACAAGGCAATTGAATACAGGAGCCGTCATAATGAGACAACCAAAAATGTGCTAGTCATAGTAGGGTACGATGGCAGAGTTATTTTCTGTGATGCTGGATGGCCAGGGTCGGTGCACGACCAGCAAGTTCTGACCGAAGCAATTCAAAATTATCCAAATGATTTTCCAAGACTGCCATTCGGTACGTGCCATACTTCGTTACGTCAAAACAGTAGTTACTGGTTGTTGTTTCTAACAGTTTACTCACAAAAATAAATCTGTCATTTCGCAGGAAAATACTTACTAGTGGACTCAGGATATCCGAGTAGGATGGGATTCTTGGTGCCGTTTCCACATGTTCGTTACCACAAGGATCAGTTTGGTGGTCACGATCCTCCGCCTTCGGAAGGAAGGGAAGATGAATTCAACTTTCTGCACTCCTCATTGCGCAACATTATTGAAAGGCAATTTGGAATTCTCAAGCAATGGAAAATCTTAAATGGGATACCGTACTACCCAGAGGCTGATGTTCAAACCAACATAATATATGCTGCATTTGAGTTGCACAATTTTTAGTTGGACAGTTGCGACTCACACTACCTCGACAATAACACTCTATGCAATAGTTTTCCTGTAGTACCATCGGCGCCCATATTCAGAGACATATACTACACACACACAACAGCGAGAAAGCGATGAGCACGTACTGTGACCGCATTGCAGATAGGGTGTACTATGGATAAACTACTAATGACGTACCCTTTATATGGAGTACGCCTTTCAATTAATGTACACTATTTTGGTGTCGCTCCATTGGTTCAATGTATTTCTATCCCCTAGTTATAATTTCATTTGTACTGGGCGCTATTTGAGTTTGGGGCAACAGTCCATCTGTCAAGTATCGAGAAGAATGGCGACCAACACATGGAACCGCATTTCCTGATGCTTAATTATAATTATCGTATACCAAAATAAAAATTTATTTATCTCACATTTTTTCCACATTTTCCAGAATACTAGTTTTTGGAGACACGCTGGAGAGTTTGCTGGTCTATTCATTGGCGCTCATAGCCACTCCGTCCTGCGACTTTTCGTTGCCTGCTATCCTCCCCCGCCTCCATCTGACTTTGTCGCCCCAGGGCGAACACCAGCGCACGAGCTCCTAGTGTGAACACAGCGACAGATGGATTCTTTTCGCCAGCTACTGCCGAATGCCGTCTGATGAAGCTGCCTCACGCCGTCGAGCGAGTCCTTCCAATCACTACCACTCAACTACCCCAACCTGCTGCCACGCCCTCCAACCCACACTTCCGAACTCTATCTTAGCTCTTTTTTTTTAAGTTTAAAAACATATATAAAATCCAGCCTAATCCTTTTGACCCCAACTCTTAGAATTTGTAGGCTAAAAGTTTGGGCTCATTACCAGACCTAGTTGTAGGACAATAATGTGGCAAGCGAAGACTACGGAGCGACGTTCATCTAAGTGTTTGAGGCCGCTTTCTTGGCTTGCCTATATGGAGAGATTTAGCTGTCCTTGGCGCACGGTGTCATTACGGGTGATGTTGGCAAGCAAAGCTAATGGAATCTTTATATAATTTTGTAAATAATAATTTAAAATGCAAGGAACCTAATGGTGAGGTAAATCATGAATCAAAATGTGGAGAGAGGGAATTGAAGGCGGGTGGGCAGAGGAGAATGTCGCCTTCAATTCAAGTGAAAACAGTCTAGTGATGGCGATTTGACACCTCTAGGGTTTTGGGCTCGCCGCAAAAGCTGATGGGGCAAGGGAGATGGATGAGTCAATAAGCTTGCATGCCTGCTTGCATGGGCGCAGAAAGAGGCCGAGGAAGGGAGCAGGTCAGCAGGTGTTAACGCCAAAATTTGGTATGGTTCTTTATCAGATTCGGTTAAGGAAAAAATCACAGTTAGATAGTGGGAATTAATCCAGAGGAAGCCGAGTTTGGGAAGGAATCATAAAGACCACGGAGAGGCAGTTAAATATCTTGTCTATTAATTAGGCAATATTAGTATTTGTTCTTTTAGGAAACTTGATCTCGTGTCCGATCGGTCTTATTAGTGTTTTCTTTCTGTAATTAGGAAATCGTGTGTCGTGTCCAATAAGGACTTGTATGAACTCAGGGTATAAATACGTATGCCCGGGTACCTTGTAAATAATCACACAGATCAATACAAATTCGGCGCATCGCCACCCTTTCAACGGGTTCTTGCTTCTCGAGCCGGGCTGCATCGGTTAAGTTCGACCTCCTGCGAGAGGGTAAGTCTTGTTACCCCGATTATCGTATCGGCTAGGACTTCCTCGGTTAGGTCGATATTCTAGTCGGTCTACGGTAGTCGGCTTACCACGATGTATATATTCTGTCTACGGCTGCATCAGTTAGTTTGATCTCTTAGTCCGAGTAGGTATATCACATCACACTTGAGTAGATTTATCAGGTTACTGGGTGTAATTTATCATCAGTTTGTGCTGCATCGGTTAGGTCCAAACTACTAAACTGCTAATGATAAGTTGTTCCTACTAGGTTGATAGATTTTCACGCAAGGGTCTTATCGGAGTGTATAGCCGATAAGTTATCGTATAATACAACACAATTGCATTAGATTTATCGGCTCATCGAGGTTCTTTTATTATTATTAATCTGTGCTACATCAGTTAAGTTTGATCTACTAGATTGATAATGATAGATTTATCCTTGTTAAGCCGATGGGTGTATATGCAATGTTTTATCGAAGTGCCTAGCCGATAAGTTATCTTTTAAGCCGACTTCATTGTCTCGATTATTATTCTGATTATCTACACTATCATCGGCTTTCTAGCCAATGCTCATGTTCTATTGGTAGTCGGCTGATTTATTTATTTTACCTATTTATGCCATCATCGGCTTCCAATGCTTTAGTTCATATCGACTATCGGCCGATGAAACGAGTCCAATTCGGCTTCCAGCCGATTGGCTCACGGATCTAATATTTCTATTTCCTTGTCAATTGCAGGGTCAAATTGACCGGCACGCCTACGAACCTCGAATTTAGGACCTGCACTGGAGTTAAGCAAATCTCCTAGGCCTTCGCGTGTCTAGTGCATCGAACTAGATCATCAGCTTGTTCTCAACGCTGTTGGTGATTTTCGGTGTCAACACATTTTTGGCACGCCCAGTGGGACACGGAATTTCGACATGGCCGGAAAAGAGATCAAAATAGACAACGTGATTCCGGTCAGCATGGAAGATCTAACTGACGAGCAGAAACAGCAAGTCGAGCAGAATATGGCCAATTTTCAGAAACTCTGTTTGGAATCTTTTGGCATGACGCGACAAGGGCCGATTCAGAAAACACAATTTCCAAAACTAGTTCTGGTTGGTGAATCGAGCCGTGCATCACCTGAAAGTCCACCAAAACCCTTACAAGAGATGGTAAATGAAGCAGTGCATCACGCGCTTATCAATCAATTAGGAATATTGGTGAACACGCTGCATAACCTTATCAAGAAGGCAGTGGATGGGTCGATTGCTTAAGAGCCTAATCGAGGTCCTGTTTACCTTCTGCCAAAAATAGAGCCAAATCAAGTCACTTATGGCACCAGAAAAGATGTACCGGAAAACTTGTTTTCACAAATACAGAACCAGGCTGGGGGGCAACAAGATATTCCTTCAGGATACCATCAAACGGCTTATTATGGGGGGTATCAACAAAATTACCTAGGAGGTGTTCCCGATTCAGGTAATTATCAGAGAGAATATCCTAAGCAGAATCGGCTACCAACTCCACATATACAATATCAACAGGAGATCCCAAGGGAGGAAGATTTATCGACAAGGGTTGCAGAAATAGTAAGAGAATAGTTTGGGATAAAACCAAAGGAGCAAACATTTATGTATCGGCATCCGTATCCTGAGTGGTTTGACAGAGTTCCATTACCACACCAATACAGAGTCCCAGATTTTTCTAAATTCTCAGGACAGGACAACATATCTACAGTAGAGCATATTAGCCGATTCTTGGCACAGTGTGGAGAGGCATCGGCTGAGGAGGCTCTGAAGGTTAGATTTTTTTCCCTTGTCATTGTCTGGATCGGCCGGCTTTACATGGTTCTCTTTATTACCACCAAATTCAGTTTGGGGATGGGCCGATCTAGAGAAACAGTTTCACAAGTACTTTTTTGCTGGGATCCACGAGATGAGGCTGACGGACCTAACATCGGTTAAACAGAGGCCAGACGAAACGGTACCAGAATACGTCCAGCGGTTTCGGGACATTAGAAACCAATGTTATAGTTTGAATCTAAGCGATGGGCATCAAGCCGAATTGGCTTTCTAGGGTCTCTTAGCTCCCATTAAAGAGAGGTTTTCATCGCAGGAATTCGAGAGTCTGGCGCACCTTGTACAGAAGGTATCGGCTCATGAAAGCCGATTTCAAGAAGCAAAAAAGGAGAAGTTTCAGAGAAGGGTTGCTCAGGTGCAAGCTTATTCATCGGACTCAGATGATGAAGGATCCGATGTTGAAGTTGGATTGGCAGAGTGGGCTAGAAATAAGAAATCAGTATCGTGCCCGTGGGTGAAGGATATCGGTAAGGAAGAACGATATGATTTTGACATCAATAAAGCCAATAAAATCTTTGATCTATTGCTACAAGAGAAACAGATACAGCTTCCGCCAAATCATGTAATTCCATCAGCGAAGAGCAAAGAAGAAGAAGATATTGCAAGTGGCATAACCGATATCGCCCACACCAATGAATGCAAAGTTTTTCGGGCAACAAATCCAATCAGCTTCGAACAGGAAGGATCAAAATTTGAGGACAAAAATCCGATGAAAATTGACGGACTCCATTCCCGTGAACATAGTTTATGCGGGATCATCGATGAATCAAGCCGATGAAGGAAGGTATCGAGAATTTAGAAGATCTAGAATTACTTTATCGCAGCTGATAGATAAATATTCAAAGCACGAAGAGGAACAACGGGCTTCATCATACGAGGAGGGATACAATCCACATTGGGATTGCCTGTTCTTTCAATTTTGTTGGAAGCGAGGGATAAGATTGCCATCGATCAGAGATTGTCCTGAATGTAATGCTACAAGATCTCAGAATTTTAAGCATGAAGGATTTTCACAAGATCGGCCGTTTAAAAAACGAGCATCGGTACGTAGCTGATTAGGGCCGATCTATGAAGAATTTTTGAAGAAAATGATGGAGAGGGATTGCGTGAAAAACAACAAATCCAAAATCCTCAGTGGTGTCCTAGTGGAATATTTATAAAAAATCAGAAAAGAAGGGCACAGCGGCTACGGCACCGAGAGCAACAGGAAGAACAACGGCGAGATCATGAGGGAGCCGATCATCGTCACAAGAGGACTAAACAGGTATGGCGTGTGAAGAGAAGTGACGATGAGGTCGATCCATCGGCTCCGGTAAACATGGTTTTCTTTTTCCTCGGGAATATAAAGCACTTTCATCTGACGAGGAGGGCAATGAAGAGGTTTTTGCTCAGTTAACGCTGCAACCCGATCAGGCTATATTTGATAAGCCTGAAGAATCAAAGCATCGGCATTTGAAGCCATTATATATCAAGGGTTATGTGAATGGGAAGCCGATGACGAAGATGCTAGTTGATGGGGGGGGGTGGGGCAGCAATTAATCTAATGACGTATGCTACGTATCGGAAGCTGGGGAAAACCGCTGAAGATTTGATCAAGACAAATATGGTGTTAAAAGATTTCGGCGGGAATCCATCGGAGACGAAAGGCGTGTTGAACGTGGATTAACAGTGGGGAATAAGACATTACTACCACATTTTTTTGTTATCGATGGAAAGGATCATAAGTCTGCTCTTGGAGGGATTGGATTCACGCAAACTGTTGCGTGCCCGTCGACAATGCATCAAAGTTGATATAGTGGCAAGGAGATCAAGTTGAGATAATCCTAGCAATCAATCGACCAACATTGCATGACCGATTTGTTGGTCTAGGAGGCCGATGGTGTCGATTGTTTGTCTAGAAAAGTATGGGAGGGGGATTATCTTAAGATCACGGTCAGGAGATACAACGCCGATTCGGCAAGTCGGCTCAATTATTACTCTTGATGGGCACCATTGAAGATTTCGAAGGAAAGTTGGGACAAGGGTTTACGTCGGCCGATGATTGGAAGAAATTGATATAGGACCTAGGAGATAGGCCAAGGCCGACGTACATAAGTAAAAAATTGCGTCCTGAATTTCGAGAAGAATTGATAAAATTGTTGAAAGAGTATCGGATTGTTTTGCTTGGGAATATCATGAAATGCCAGGATTAAGCCGATCGATTGTTGAACATTGGCTTCCTATTAAATCAGGATATCGGCTGTTTAAACAGGCTCCAAGGAGATTTAAAGCGGAGTTATATGAGCCAATCAAAGCAAAAATCACAAGGTTATA
Source organism: Oryza meyeriana var. granulata (assembly GCA_003991445.1). NCBI lineage: Eukaryota > Viridiplantae > Streptophyta > Magnoliopsida > Poales > Poaceae > Oryza > Oryza meyeriana. The sequence goes on along the minus strand of RYFJ01000370.1, from coordinate 129,690 downwards.
TGATGCAAAGTTTATAAGGCCGTGTTGATATGCTGAGTGGGTTTCTAATATTGTCCCGGTGGAAAAGAAAAATGGAAAATTGAGAATATGTATTGATTTCCAGGATTTGAATAAGACTACCCCCAAGGATGAGTACCCGATGCCGATAGCAGATTTGTTGGTAGATGCAGCATCAGGCCACAAGATTATTAGCTTCATCAATGGCAATGCAGGCTACAATCAGGTTTTTATGGCAAAAGAGGATATACATAAGACTGTGTTTCGATGTCCTGGAGCTATCGGCTTATATGAGTGGGTAGTAATGACGTTTGGATTAAAAAGTGCCGGTGTAACTTATCAGAGGGCGATGAATTATATATTTCATGATCTCATCGGTTTATTAGTGGAAATTTATATCGATGATGTGGTGGTTAAATCCAAGAGTGATAAAAGCCATATAGCCGATTTGCGAAAAGTACTGGAAAGGGCAAAGAAGTACGGACTAAGGATGAATCCCAATAAATATGCTTTTGGTGTATCGGCTGGACAGTTTTTGGGTTTCATGGTTCATGAGCGAGGAATTGAAGTTAGTCAACGGAACATCAGAGCCATTAAGAATACAGAACCACCAAGCAACAAGACAGAGCTACAGTCGTTGATCGGCAAGATTAATTTTGTAAGGAGATTCATATCAAATTTGTCAGGAAGGATTGAGCCTTTTACTCCGTTGTTGAAATTGAAAGCCGATCAAGAGTTTGTGTGGGGGGTAGAACAGCAGAAGGCATTTGATGAAGTTAAGAATTATTTAAGTTCCCCGCCTGTTTTGATTCCGCCGCAAAAGGGAATGCCATTAAAGTTATACTTATCGGCCAATGAAAAATCCATTGGATCTGTTTTGATACAGGAATTTGAAGGGAAGGAGCAAGTCGTGTTCTATCTAAGCAGAAGGCTTTTGGATTGTGAAACAAGATATCCTGCGGTAGAAAAATTATGCCTTTGTTTATATTTCTCATGTACAAAGTTAAGGCATTACATCCTATCAGCTGAATGTACGGTGGTTTGCAAGGCCGATGTGGTAAAATACATGTTGTTGGCTCCAGTCTTAAAAGGGCGAGTTGGTAAATGGATTTTTGCCTTAACAGAGTTTGACTTGAGATATGAATCGGCTAAAGCGATCGAGGGGCAGGCAATAACCGATTTGATTGTGCAACACAGAGGGGTTCATGGAAATTATGTGGAGCCGATCCCGTGGACTTTATTTTTCGATGGATCGGTTTGCAAGCATGGATCTGGTATCAGATTGGTCATTGTATTGCCTCGGGGGGGCAAGTTTTGAATTTGCTTTTACAATTAAACCCTATCGGACCAACAATCAAGCAGAATACGAGGCGGTGCTGAAAGGACTTCAACTTTTAAAGGAGATCGGGGCCGATATCATAGAGATTATTGGAGATTCCTTATTAGTGATCAAGCAATTGTCTGGGGAGTATGAGTGCAGAGATGATGTTTTAAGATCATATCATGAAGAATGTAGAGATTTATTGAAGGAGTTCAGGATAGTATCGTTGGATCATATTCCTAGAGAACAGAATTTAGAAGCTAATGATCTTGCGCAAATTGCTTCAAGGTATCAGCTGAATAGACAGATTGAGGTTGAAATAGCCGATAGTGATATTCAGGATAAAGCCGATGATTGGAGACAGGAAATAATTGGTTATTTACAAAATCCGTCTCAATCGGTTTCTAGGAAACTTCGGTATAAAGCTACTAAGTATGTGTTGCTTGATGGGGAGTTATATTATCGAACTTTTGAAGGGGTTCTGCTGAGGTGCCTAAATTTAGAAGAAGCTAAAGTAGTTATGTGCGAAGTGCATGAGGATGTTTGTGGAACTCATCAATTGGCTCATAAGATGAAGTGGATATTGAGAAGAGTAGGATATTTTTGGCCGACAATGTTGGAGGATTGCTTCAAATATTATAAAGGATGTCAAGATTGCCAGAAATTTAGAAATGTGCAGCGAGCACTAGCATCGACTATGAATCCTATCATCAAACTGTGGCCGTTCAGGGGGTGGGGAATTGATATGATCGGCCAGGTTTATCGTCCATCAAGTAAAGGACATAAATTCATATTGGCAGCAACAGATTATTTTACAAAATGGGTGGAAGCAATTCTTTTGAGGAAAGTTACGTCCAAAGATGCGATTGAGTTTGTAAAAGAGCATATAATTTATCGGTTTGGAATTCCTCAGACGATAACTACCGATCAGGGATCTATTTTCGTGTCCGATGAGTTTCAACAATTTGCTGCTAGTATGGGAATTGAGTTATTGAATTCATCACCTTATTATGCTCAAGCTAATGGACAGGCAGAAGCTTCGAATAAGAGTCTAATCAAATTAATTAAGCGGAAGATTGATGAACAGCCGTGAAGATGGCATACTACGTTAGCCGATTCATTATGGGCCTATCGGATGGCATGTCATGGGTCTACTCGGGTGCCCCCATACCAATTGGTATATGGACATGAAGCAGTTTTACCTTGGGAAACTAACATCGGTTCTAGGAGAATTTCTTTACAAAACTAGCTGACAACTAATGATTATTATAATTTGATGACAGATGAACTTGAGGATTTGGCTCAGAATCGGTTGAGGGCGCTGGAAAGGATCAGGGAAAATAAAGCTAGGGTGGCTAGGCATTATAACAAAAAGGTGATGAATAAATCATTTACTGAGGGAGATCTTGTATGGAAGTTAATTTTGCCGATTGGGTCTAGAGATAGTAAATTCGGAAAGTGGTCGCCTAATTGGGAAGGGCCCTATCGGATTAATCATTGTGTACCTGGCAATGCCTATATATTGGAAGATCTTGAGGGGACAGAGTTTACTATAGCACTTAATGGGAAATACCTCAAGAAGTATTATCCGAGCATTTGGATCAACTCCTGAATCGGTTGAGTGCAGCCGATTTCTAAAGTGGTTCAAAGCAAGAGCCGATGTTGTTACATCGCCTAAAGATAGCCGATATCAATTGGTATCGCCTTTAGATAAAATAAATAAAAATATTATCAAGCGAAGATGGAATAAGACGAATAAGTAACAGAGCTGGTTAGATTATATTACAGCAAAAGACTATCGGCATGTTCCAGAGCAACATCAAGGTCATCAATGTTAAGGTTTTACAAGAATTATTGAATTGTTTTAATTGCACGCAGGTGAATCTGATCAATTTTGTTAATGGCGCGGATATCGTCTTCATCGGAGCTTGGAATGGTCTTTAAGTTCTTGCGCCGATGAACGACTTGGCGTACTGCTGCTGCAACTTTGGATTCTTGATCTTGTATTGCTTGTGGCAAGCCGATGAGCTGAGATTTTGTGATTTCAATGTCCTTGCGGATTCTTTCAAGCTCTGCCAGCAAATCGGCTTGTTTTTCCTCCAGCTGATCTAGTTTGGCTTGGATTTCTTGAGAGGCGGCTGCCATATCATCAAGCTTTTTCTTTTCAGATTGAGCAGATAGCCGATCGTCTTTGATGCGTTGAGCTAGAATCTTTTGTTCGGCGCGATCGGCTATGCATTGCCTGGTCTTGATCAGCTGAAATCTGTAGGATTCTAAATAAGTAGCAGGAGTTAGGGCATCGATGAGTTCGTCGGGTAGATGATGTTGAATTTCAGAAAATCTTGCCCGGATTGGCCCACAATCTTCTACCAGCGCGTCTATTGGAGTTTCTAGCCAATGGGTAATATCCAGCAAATGTTCGCGCACGTCGGATGGAAGGGATGGTCTGGTCATAGCGCTGGTGATTGCCTCTTCATCAGTCTCCAGGTACATGCCGATGTCAAAGGAGAATAGGTCGGCTAAGGACTGCAAATCGGCATCGGTGAGTAAACGGATTATGATTGAATAAGTTTACACAAATGAGTACCTGAGGGGGGATAGAGGTGGCTTGAGGAGTGACATCGGCATCAAAGGGATGAATAGGTTGCTCTTCAGGATGGCCGATATCTAGCGCCAAAGTAGGAGGAACGGCCTCAATACCGGCTTCGGGGCTGGGCGTTGGAGTTAGAACAGCTAGGGAGGTCATCGGCTCGATGAGGACGTCGGGTGAGGGTTGAGTTTCAGGAGCCGATGAATCGAACTGAAAATAAGGTTGGTAATAAGACAAAAGAAATCGACAAATAATGTTAAGAATCAGCGCATACTTGCGGGGATGAAGGAGCCGATGTTGATTCGATGGCAGGTGGCACTATAACCACGACATCGGCACTAGTTTTTTGCCTCTTTTGGGAAGGGCGAGATGCCAACTTCTTGCGTTTTGGTCTTGTTGGTCATGATGCCCGGAGAAGAGACGAGGGAGGGGGAGCACCATGCCCCAAGTTTGGATTGGCCGATGGTGGTTGATATATGATCGGCCGGCCGCTGATGCTTGTTGTTGGTGGTTCCTTGTCGTCAGCCTGCAAGATAAGATTATAAGAGATATGATCGGGGACAATGATTAAGGCTTATGGGATGTTACCCCTTCATCAGATTCAACATAGTCGGGGTTGAGGCAAGAACAGTATTGGGCGGCTGATAGGTTGAACAAGTGTTTCCTCCATTCTGATCACCATCGGGAAAAAAGCCTTGTATTGGCAGTGCATGTCTCCAAGCTAGTGATGGTGTCTAGAGGCAGAGATCCTGTTAACATCCGCAGCCGGTCGTACTCCAGAGCACTATTTACATTACCCCGAGCCTGAAATTTATCAATAAAGAATAGGCCAAATAGGAGTTGGCCGAGGCCGAGCTGGCGAGAACCGACCGATGGATGATAAAACTCATATGATGGTTGTTGCGATCGGCCTTGAGAGAAGCCAGTCGGCAGAAGGCAGGGGGTAATGGCCGATAGAAATATGGTCTTGGATTCTTCATCGGCCAAAGCATCAAGAGGATTGAATTTGAAAGGCATCTCGAATGATGCTGCATCATCATATGCAAACCAGAGTGTAGCCTCCCTGGTGAAACCATAGTAGAAACCTTTGAACCACTGGCTGAGTCCGATAGGAGTCATTTTACAACCAGGGAGGGCCGATGCAGCTTCGCCTACAGAGATACATCGGCGGCAGATGGGTTCCTATTCCTCTAGGTAATCGGCTGGGAAGTTTAAGTTCAAGAGGGAGGTCCCAGGAATGGCCTTGGAGGTGTAGACATTGAGCCACAGTTGCACGAACCACCAGGGACCGCCAATGTGGCCGACTGATTGACTGGCCGATAGTTTGTTTGATACTTGATGAAGCAGCTGATAGGTGGTGCCAAGAAGGTATTGCCCCAGGGGGATTTGTTTCTTATCGGCCAAGCATTCTGCTAAACATTTCATGTTTGTAGTCGTGCCAAGGGTCGCGCCACCGAAGACAAATCGTTCCAGCCACAAATTCAGAAAAGCTACATGCTCCCGATCGTCAACTGGCCCAGTCACCTTGTTGTGAATTGATATGTACTTGGTCCAACCACCGATATTCTTCGTCTGTAACCGATGAGTGGGCTTGAATCGGAGGTTGAAAGGGTTGATGTAACTTATCGTGTTGAGGCAGGTGAGCATAGTTACATCCATCAGAGTTGGGGTCATCGGTCCGTGTCCAAATAGGAAGGCGTTGAGGGCGTCTGACCAAAAGTATGAAACCGATGCAAGCAAAAGTTCATTTTTCTCCATCTCGGCCAAGGAAAGATTGATGCAATGGCCAATATTTGTTTCTTCCTAGAGGGTTTTCTTTACAGCCGATACTCTAAGGTACCAGTTCTTCCACCCGGGAAGCTTGCTAGGCCAAGACCTAAAACTATTGGTCCAATCGCTAGCTAGCATGGAAGAGTTTTTGAAGGGGATATGTTGGGCTTCGGCATTGATGAAGTTTGTTGGGTCTTCACAACCCATGGGACCGTGATAGAAGAAATTTGGATAATTGGTGGCCGGAATCAAGATTTGGCTTCTAAGGTCCTATAGTAAACAAGAACACGATGAAGAACGGGTGCAGAATGCAGCAGATTTAATCTATCTAGGTTACAAAGTAGAAAGAGTGATCGGACAAGAGAGTTACCTCTGGGATAGTGGTTGCTGAAGCCATCGTGGAAGAAGAAAATGAACGAAGACCGGTGGTTGAGGAAGAAGATCACAGCGGTTCGCCTGGGTTCGCCGGAGCTCATCGAGGTCTCGGAGGAAGCGAGAGGGTTCTGGTGATGTGAAAGCGTAAAGAAAGGGGGCTAGGAAGGCGAAGCGGTTTATAGAGAAATGATGACCGGGCAGGAATCGAGGCCGTTGGCACTGTTTCAAACAATTAAGGAAAGTGGGCTACCTTAGGCCGCCTCGGTGTGAAGGGAATCTAAAAGCCCAGATGAGAGAATTTCAAAGTCTTATGGAAAACTCCGAAATTGGGGGCCATGTGTCAACGCCAAAATTTGGTATGGTTCTTTATCAAATTCGGTTAAGGAAAAAATCACAGTCAGATAGCGGGAATTAATCCGGAGGAAGCCGAGTTTGGGAAGGAATCGTGAAGACCACAGAGAGGCAGTTAATATCTTGTCTATTAATTAGGCAATATTAGTATTTGTTCTTTTAGGAAACCTGATCTCATGTCCGATCGGGTATTATTAGTGTTTTCCTTCTGTAATTAGGAAATCATGTGTCATGTCCAATAAGGACTTGTATCAACTCGGGGTATAAATACGTATGCCCGGGTACCTTGTAGATCATCACACAGATCAATATAATTTCGGCGCATCGCCACCCTTTTTGACGGGTTCTTGCCTCTCGAGCCGGGCTGCATCGGTTAAGTTCGACCTCCTGCGAGAGGGTAAGTCTCGTTACCCCGACTATCATATCGGCTAGGACTTCCTTGGTTAGGTCCGATATTCTAGTCGGTCTACGGTAGTTGGCTTATCACGATGTATCTATTCTGTCTATGGCTGCATCAGTTAGGTTTGATCTCTTAGTCCAAGTAGGTATATCACATCACACTTGAGTAGATTTATCAGCTTACTGGGTGCAATTTATCATCAGTTTGTGCTGCATCGGTTAGGTCCGAACTACTAAACTGCTAATGATAAGTTGTTCCTGCTAGGTTGATAGATTTTCACGCAAGGGTCTTACGGAGTGTATAGCCGATAAGTTATCGTATAATATATCACAATTGCATTAGATTTATCGGCTCATCGAGGTTATTTTATTATTATTAATCTGTGCTGCATCAGTTAAGTTTGACCTACTAGATTGATAATGATAGATTTATCCTTGTTAAGCCGATGGGTGTATATGCAACGTTTTATCGAAGTGCCTAGCCGATAAGTTATCTTTTAAGCCGACTGCATCATCTCGATTATTATTCTGATTATCTATACTATCATCGGCTTTCTAGCCGATGCACATGTTCTATTGGTAGTCAGTTGATTTATTTATTTTACCTATTTATGCCATCATCGGCTTCCAGTGCTTTAGTTCATATCGGCAATCGGCCGATGAAACGAGTCCAAATCGGCTTCCAGCCAATTGGCTCACTAGTCTAATATTTCTATCTCCTTGTCAATTGCAGGGTCAAATTGACTGGCACGCCTACGAACCTCGAATTTAGGACCTGCACTAGAGTTAAGCAAATCTCCCAGGCCTTCGCGTGTCTAGTGCATCGAACCAGATCCTCAACTCGTTCTCAACGCTCCTGGTGATTTTCGGTGTCAACATCAGCTCTGCATGTTTGGCTACAAATGCTACCCTAATCTTTCCGCCACCGCAACTAATAAGCTCACACCCCGCTCCACCATGTGTGTTTTCCTTGGCTATCCACTAGAGCATAAAGGGTACCAGTGTTTTGACCTTGTTTCTAATAGGGTTACTATTTCACGTCATGTGGTGTTTGATGAGCGTTTGTTTCCATTTGCCGAGTGGCCACTTGTTGACACCTATGCTACTGACCTTAGTTTTTTGGAGGATTATACAGTTCCCATGCAGGCCCCAATTGGCACTGGCACACGTTGGCCCCTAGCCTCTCCAGCGGCTGGCCCATTGACTGTGCCATCATCACCTATGGGCAGCCTATCTTTTACAGCTTCTGGACCATCCCCCACGGCCTCCCTCACTGGGCCGGCGCCGTCGTCCCCTGGCTTGTCCCCTGCGGCCTCGTTTGCTAGGCCACCATCGTCTCCTGGGCCGGCTCGTCCCCTGTGGCCACCCCTGCTAGGCCTCCTACGGGAGGCTCCCCCGCTGGACCATCCTGTTTGACTGGGCCACCTTCACTGCCAGCCGTAGTTCCCCGGCGGCCTCGCTCGGCTCGTGTCACTAGGATACCCCCACCGCCGTCGCAACTCGACGTCACGCCGGTCTTCAACAATCATCATATGTTGACACGTGCCAAGGCTGGCACCTACAAACCTGCCACCCGCTTCAACCTCCATGCCAGCTTGCTCTCTCCGGTTCCGCGGACATACCAAGTAGCGCTTGCCGATCCCAATTGGCCCGCTGCTATGGAGGATGATTTAACAGCCCTCATGGCTAATCATACATGGTATCTTGTTCCTCGGCCATCTAGGGCTAATGTCATTACGGGAAAGTGGATCTTCAAGCACAAATTCTAGTCAGATGGCAGCCTCGATAGGTACAAGGCACGTTGGGTACTACGTGGCTTCACACGGTGCCCAAGCATCGACTATGATGAGACCTTCAGCCCAATAGCCAAGCCTACCACTATTCGCACTATTCTCAATATTGTTGTCTCTCGTGACTGGCCTATCCATGAGCACGATGTCAAGAATGTCTTCCTTCATGGGACACTTCAGGAGACCGTATATTGCTGCCAGCCTCTAGGTTTTGTTGACTCCACCATGCCCGACATGGTCTGCCGCCTCAATAAGTCTCTATATGGCCTTAAGCAGGCCCCCATGCCCTCGTACAGCAGATTAAGTAGCTATTTCATGACTATTGGATTTACTGAGGCCAAGTCTGATACTTTATTGTTCATCTATCATCAGGGGTCTGATCTTGTTTACTTGCTACTTTATGTGGATGACATCATTCTCATCTCCTCCTCAGCCCGCCAGTCTAAGTTCTCCATGAAGGATCTTGGTGCTCTTCATCATTTCCTCGGGATCGTTGTCACACACCATCCCTCTGGACTACTCCTCAGTCAGCATCTGTACTGCATGGAGATTCTCGAGCGTGCTAGAATGCCAGATTGCAAGCCTTGAACCACTCCTGTCGATACCAACACCAAGCTTCCCTCTAACGGTTCTCCCATAACAGACCCCACTAACCTCCGCAGTCTAGCTGGCGCCCTACAGTACCTCACCTTCACTAGGCCAGACATCTCCTATGCGGTTCAGCAGGTGTGTCTCCATATGCATGACCCCCCTCCCCGTGAGCCTCATCTCTCCATGCTGAAGCAGATTCTCCGCTATGTCAGAGGCACTGTGGACTACGGTCTACACATCCAACGCTCCCTGTCTGTTGATTTGGTTTCCTACTCTGACGCTAACTAGGCCGGTTGTCCAGATTTTGGAAATCCACCTTTGGTTACGCAATTTTTCTCGGCGACAACCTCATCTCGTGGTCCTCCAAGCATCAAAACACAGTAACCTGCTCAAGTGTTGATGCTAAATACAGGGCTGTTGCTAATGCCGTTGCCAAGACCAGTTGGCTCCAACAGCTTCTCTACAAATTCCACTTCCCTCCCTCCAAGGCAACCCTTGTCTATTGTGACATTGTGAATGCAGTTTACCTCTCCACGAACCCGGTTCAGCATCAGCGCACCAAACATGTTGAGATGACCTCCATTTTGTTTGTGAACTTGTGGCTCTCGGTGCTCTTCATGTTCTCCACGTGCCCACTTCATCACAGTACGCCAGCATCTTCACTAAGAGTCTACCTTCTATAACGCCCAGAAATTCACAGCCAGAATTCTGAACACTTCTGTGTATTAAATCCCTATCCAGGAAAGCCAAGGTACACAATACCAAGATGCCATACAGAGTGCGTCTTATAAACAGAATAAAAATTGTCTTACATAAATGCAGCGGGAAACGATAAAGAAAGCCTATAAACAACTAGCCACGCGGAAGCTTCCATTCTACATGCAGCTTGACGGCGGATCCAGCCTAGTCCTCCTGACGATCCTCGTCGGAAAGGTACTCCATCTCTGATAGGGGGAAAGGGAGCAAGACTGAGTACCACCCACAGTACTCAACAAGTCACACCCGCAATTATGCACAATGCACAGGAAACAAAGATAGGCTCTAGGTTCATTTGCATAAAAGTAGTTTTAAACAATAGTAGTTCGCAAACGGGTAAAAGATTGATTCATTAAACAATATTAACCCTTCACCGATCAATGCTACACCACATTGACCAGGCCCAACCATCCATTCTATCCCTACTCATATTTTAAGTCAATTTATTAAAGTGAGACTAATCACAGTGAGTCTTGACCAAATGTCCATAACCGCGGGCACGGCTATTCGAATAGATTTTAACTCTGGCCGGAGGTGTACAACTGTACCCACAAGACACAGCCCCACACACATTCCCATGTGCCAGTGTGTCACCACGACACCCCGCGAGAGGCTATGACAAGACCGTTCACGCAACTCGTCCCCAACCATCCACACCACGCTGAGGTTGCACCTGCCGACAGGGCACACCGTAATGGCCAGACTACCCCCCTTGCGCCACAATGGATCCAGAAGCCGATCAACCCGAGCCCGAACCAACCCAACTCCATCACGCCCTTTCTCACCAACAGTGCCTAGGAGAGGGAGAAGCTACGCTACAAGTCCAGCCATTGCCCACGCTGGCTTGTGGTATGTACGAATGACTACTCAAGGGGTTTCCGCGAACTGGTCCTTAATTGCCATGGGTGTGACCATCATAACCATGCACCCACAGCCCACCGTTAAGGTCATATTTTATTTGTATAAGTAACCATGTCCAAAATTCCATCCTCCCGACACAAAGTCGAATAATGAATATAATAATGAGTATTTATTCCCAAGGGGAGCTAATTGATTCTAGGCATGGCTAAGCATCCTAGAAATATTCCCTAGTCATATTATTACCCAAGTTACAAAGGAATCGGTCACCAAATTAAGGTATTCTTCTAAACACATATGGGTATTCCCAGGCCACATGAAATAATAAAACATGCAAGTTTAATTAAATAAAACAAAGCATTTGGCATAAATTAGGTGCAAAATGATCAAAAACACGATGTAACATGCCTTGCTCCAACTATGAGAACTCAGCAACGACCTCGTAGTACACGGGAGGGTTGGACACGTCGGTTTCTAAAGCAACCAAAGCACAAACAATTAAAAAAGTACATGTGACCACCGAAACATGAGCTAAAAGTATTTTTAATGGATTCTTGACATTTTTCTGGATTTAATGAAATTTGAATGGAATTAATCAGATCTCGTATGAATTAGTTATGAATTTTCAAAATTTTACTATATTTTACTATGCAGAAATAAACTCTAAATGAATTATTGCGTATTAATCAAGATTTATGGCGTCAGCCGACTTGAGAACCGACGCTGATAGGCGGGCCTCATGGGTCGGCGGCACACGGTGGACACAGTCCACCGTGGCCCAGCGCGACCACAACACGTGGCTGCCGACGTGGTAGCCACGGCGGACAGGTAGACCGACACGGTGCCAAGGTGGCGCTGACGTGGCAACAGGACGGGGCCTCGTGACGGCGCCACGCAGACGGCCCCGATCTGCCGAGGCAGATCGGACGGCCCGGGACAAATGGGACACGGCCCTCACCAGCACGGCCGACCCGCGATGGGGTGAGCGGCCCAATGGTCGCCGCTAGTGACCATCCGGCCCCTGGAGAGCGGCGGTAAGTGACAGAGGAGAAGGGGAAACCGAGGAGGACCTTACCGAGGGCTTGCGACGGTCGGAGGACGGGAAACGGTGATGGGAAGGAGGGATTAGTGGTGATGATGCCTCGAGACGACGATGCTGATGGTGTTCCGGTGGCGCAAAGCAGTGACGAAGGCGCGGACGGAATTTAGGGGACCCTGGCGAAGGTATAGAATGAGTTAGTGGGAGAAATGGCCGAATGAGTCAACGGGAGATCGTGGCCGAAGGCCGGTGGCGGCCCTTACTGAAGACTTTGACGAGGACGAAGGGGATCCAGTGATAAACCATGGCGAACAGCGGCCAGACGAGGTGCGCCCGAGTGCGGTGGAGCTAGCGGGTGCGAGAGCGGTGATCGACGGCGGCTATAATGGCGGCGGCACTCGGCTGGAGATGGCGGAGCGCGGCGGCGGCTCAGGATCCCGTTGCCGGGGGGTTTAGGATGCACGGGAAGTTTGGCCGTTTAAGGGAAACGGAGTGGAGGGGGAGCGTTTAAATAGGGGCAGCCGTGGGAGATCGTGACTGTAGCCTGCGGATTTTCGTGAAATCGTGGAATGGCAGCCGGTGGTAGTGGGGTGAAATTCATCCGTGGACATAGGCGAAAGGGGCGGAGAAGGTGGGGGAAACGGGCGGGGACTCGGTCCGCGCGTTTTGATCTAGGAGCCGAGGCACGAGGGAGCAAGAACGGGCAGAATCCAACGACGCGGGGAGGCGATCCCCTCCAACCGATTCGGCCAGAGGTTGAAGACGGGGCTGACATGTGGGGCCCGGGTCCCACATGTCAGCGGGAGGGAGAGCGGGGGAGAGGAGCGGGTGCACTAACCGGATCCCAGTGGCAGTGAGAGAGAGGGATGAGGCGCAGGCGAGCGTGGGCTGCAGGGAAGGCCGGAACAGGAGCTGGCCGCAGCCCAAGGAGAGAAGAAAAAAAGAAAAGGAGAAAAAGAGAAAAGGAAAAAAAGGAGAAAATGAGTTTTGAATTATTAAAAATACTTCTAGTGCTCTAAAAATTCCCGTAAAATTCCTGTTAGTGTATTTTTGCAAGAGGAATACAAGAAAAATATTTCCAGCCATGATAGATTGTTATTTTAATTTTCACCATTAATTAAATTCCATAGACTTATTTAAATAATTTCTTTGGATAATTTCTTGAGTATATTTTTGTGTGGCTCTATTAAGGGAGAAAAATCTCAGGGTGTGACACCTTCCTCAGTTTTCTCTGAGTTTTGGTCTAGTCTCCATGTCTATCCTACCAATGTTTAGACTGCCCGAGGGGGGTGTTAGAGTTTGTTATTTCATGCCATATATCCGGTTGGGTCTCCTTCCAATTCTTCCGATTCTGTTTCTATAAGTCGGTTTAGGGATATGGAAGGTTCCCGGCCTATATGTACTCGTGCTCTATCTCTTAATAGAATTAACGCATTGAGTCTAATCTGTTCAACACTATCTCCTATTTAATTTCTTCACCTACGTGCTCTTCTCAACCAATCACAACCTTCCACCTCTCAATTTCACCTACTTCCGCAATTCCCCTAAAATCCTCTAGAAATGCTTATATTTTAGGACAGAGAGAGTAGTAAATATTATTAAGCTGTAATCCCATTTAAGAAATGTTTATACATGTTTTAATTAGTTGACAATGCTGCAAATTGCGACGTACTGCGCACTTCCCTCCTTTTCTTCCTTGCTTTCCCATTTGACGTATCTGGATTTTTAGTGTTTCCCTCTGAATGTTCGTCAGAATACAGGTCGTCGTGCCAGATTGTCAACAGTTTGTTGAACTATTGTTTAATTAATTTTGCTCTATCAGGAGAGGAGCAAGCTGTCCAAGGGCTGCCTGTTCTGTTGCATTACAGGATGAGGGTCTTGCATGACAGAAACATATCAAATGCAAGCAAAAAAAAAAATCAGGAACACTATAGTGCTTACACATGTTTTCTCCATTATATTTCTGCCATTGATCTGTTAGTGACTTGGTACATGGTGGTGTTCCATCACAGGCAGCTCGCTGCATCTGTAATGTGTTAGCCGTTGTCTAGGGATTTTTTGTTCTAAAAAGGAAATTCTTGCGTTAATTTGCCTGAGATGAAAGTCACTTTCATTCACTTTCAATTCCTGATTTGTGTTGTACTCCCTTCATTCTAAAAAAAACCAACTTATCCTCTTGCGAATATTTTATCCCTTCAAAAAAATCCCTCACTAACGTCATCTTTACCATGCTAATCTTTTCTGCATCATATCTCTGAGCAACTCGAGCAACAGTGAGCGGGGTTATAACCTGGACGCGTTCGTATTAACTAAGCGATATGGTACTAAATTGCTGTGGGCTGCACACCGCCCATAGCTGGGCCTTTCCCCTCTCCCCGCATCCGGCCCATTAGCAATCGAAGCGAACCGCTTTTCTTCTCCCCGTGTAACACAACTACGAGATGCATCCAGGCCGTTGGTTCCTGATCCAGCGTCTGATCGATCTCGACCTCGACCTCTTCACGATGCAACGCATCCACGTAGGCAATCCATAAATGCAGAGAGATCCACAGTTTTCACACCAAAATTACTCCTGACAACCATACACAGATCATACATTCTTAGTTACATCGTAAATGACGAGGCCGAGATTTCCTGAAACAAAGTTATGGTTATCTTCACATAGGCTAAGGCCCATTCAATAATTCCTACAGTAAGTGCATTCAACGCCCAAGTATTTCTTTGAATTGTAATTGATTCTTTCACATCTTATATTGTTTCATGCACAATTGGACTTGGAGATGGTATTCACTCTGCAATGTGAAAGCTTGATTTGCCAGAGCTGTCCGATCATACGAAACTACATACGACTAGTTTCTGAATATTTGATAGCAGTCGACCCAGCTGCTTTTGAGATCATTCGAAGGTATTGGTTAAGGGTAAAAACTCTTTTATTTTCTGTGAACACACTTTCTAAACTATTAAACAGTGTGTTTTAAAAAAAAATTTGTCTAAAAGTTACTTTAAAAAATTAAATAAATCTATTTTTCAAGTTTATAATAATTAAAACTTAATTAATCATATACTAATGATTTATCTCTTTTACGTGCGCTAAAAATTTCGCGCAAACAACCAGTGTCCAACGCAGCCTTTAACTGGATGCATGGCGATCAAAAACAAAATGACAAGTGCGCTGCTCATCCGATTCGTGCCAACCAGCGTTTGAGTATCTGATGGCAGTCGACCCAGTTGCCTTTAACAGGATACGCAGAGCAATGTTTTCCTTGTTAATTCTTTACTCCCAACTGTAGGTTTCTTCATAGAAAAAAGTCAATTTTACTCTCTTAAACTTTTTCGCCAAAGTACTAAACCCTCTAAACTATTTTTTGACTTATGTTACTCATTAAACTATTGGAAACAATCTCTAATGATATTTCTCTTTTTTTTTCTCCCTGTACAAGTCATATTACGGTAGAACCATTGTCATGATTAATATTTTGTGATGAACAATTGACTTTGCGAATGATTTATTTAATGAACATTTATTAAAAAATATAAGTTGGTGTTGATATGAGTGTGTGTGACTAATATGGGTCAGGTTGAGATATCTGTACCCAGAAATAGTTTGTTTTCTCTATTGGTGTGCGGTGACTTGTGGTCAATCTTGGTCAACAGTAGAATCATGACTACGCTCAGAGAGGAGCCGAGTTACAAAACGATCAAGGATGCCGGGTGACGAGATTGGACACAAGATGATACACAGTGGATAGACACCGTGTGGGAGGTCTTCACAACGGGCTTTGCAAATTAGATATGCAAGCATCGGAAAAATCGTAGATAAATTTGGAGCACAATCGGAGAAGCAAATCGGAAATCAGCGCTACAGTACTCAGACTACAGTACTGCTACATGTAAGGGAGTCCAAATTGACCATAGAAAGAAGAATTTAATTTGGTAAATTATAATTAAATTTGATAATTGAAGGTTTGAGTCCTAATAGGACTAGGAGTTCTCGCAAGTTAGATTCAAAACCTACTGCCTTAGTTTCTTCATATGATTCTTCTTTTGATGGCTTTTCATCGAAATTTTTCAATGCTTTAAATGCTATTTCCGATGTTCAACTCGAACAATTCTCCGAGGAGGACTTGGCACTATTAACTAACAAGTTTTCTCGAGCTTTGAATAATGTCAAAACCAGGAAAAGAGGTGGACCAATTCGGTGTTTTGGGTGTGGCGAGTTGAACCACATTCAATCTAAATGTCCGAAGCTTGGGAGATCTACAAAGGAAGATAAAGGGAAGAAGCCCAAAAATGTAAAGAAGAAGCAAGCGTTCAAAGGAAAGCAAAGCAAGAAAAATTTCAAGAAGTTCTTTAATCAAGTCTATGCTGCTTTTGAAGAAGCTGGAGCAAGCGATATCGATTACGAGAGTGAAGATGAAGGCGATCATAAAGGCAAGAACATCTCTGGGATTTGCCTCATGACTCGTGAAAGATCAAGTTTAGACGACTGCAACTCTAAGTGCGACAATGATGAGGTATCTACATTTACTCCTTCCATTGAAACTTGTTAAGAGATGATAGTTGCTCTTAATCTTAAAATTCAGAGTTACGAGAAAAAAATTAAAAAAAATAATTTTATTGTTGAATCTCTAAAATCTGAAATTTCTAGACTAAGATCTTTAATTCCTAATGATGATGATTGCAAGTCTTGCGAAGTTTTATTCTTTGAAATTTCTGCTTTAAGAGATGTAAATACTGCTACATGCTTAAGACTTGAAAATACTCTCATTAAAAATAAAGAATTAGAATCTTGTTTTGCTCTTGAAACTATGCTGCATACTAGAATCTTAAATGAATTACTTTTGACGAAAAAGCTATTGAGTAAATATAAAGTTGCTTTTGGTGCAAATTCCATGTTTAATATTTTTGAGTACTAGAAAACTAAAACAATAAAAAGATATTTCTTTATCTAAAACTTGCTCAATATGTTCTTTAAATGAGATGAAACTAAAAAGCGTTTTAAGCCGTGTTAAGTAAATGGAGGATATTATGAAAAATCATGAGGTACTTTCTTGCTCAAAGTGTCACAAACAAAAATGTGTTTTGGTTGATTGCAAAAATTGTGCTAATTTGACAAAAGAGGTTTCTTATTTAAAAAGTTTCTTACAAAGATTTTCCGATGAAAATAAAAAATTAAATATGATTTTGGATTAATCAAAAGTGAGCATACGCAACAGAGGAATAGGTTTTGATGCACGTGCTTATTTTATTAATCATGCACCGAGTATTCTTGATTTTTCTAAAAACAGTGAGATTTTGACAAAACCCAAACCAAAGAAAACGATTTTCAAATCCGTTGGAATTTTGTCGAACCTTTCTACAACTTGTGCAATTGCTTCTTCTTTTTCTTCTAAGGAAAAATACGTGTGAAGTACAATTGCTCTCATTATGGTAAGGATGGGCATTTGGTTCAGTTTTGCTTTAGATTTGCAAGAAAACAGAAAAAAGACGGAGAACGTGAACTTGTAAGGTTGAGGTAGTAAAGGTTGAGCTTTTCTTCAAGTGGTCCAGTCAGACCACAAGCCCCAGGAAGGTCCAACCAGTGGCCATGGGCAGTTAGACCGCAGGCACGTCAGCAATCAGACTGACGGCTGATGGTGGTTAGACCGACTTTTCAGTATTGGTCGGATAAGTTTTTGGTAAAGCCCCAAGGTAAGTTTTCAGGTAAATTTGGTACTGATTCTATTTATGCATATACATGTGCTTTGCCTACTGGTTCTATTGGTCGTGTGTCTCAGTATTGGATTCTTAAAATTCTTATTTATAATCCCAACACAAAGGCCTCGACATCTTCTTATGCATAGGTCTTTTGGCGGCATACTCCCCATATGTATTAAACGATTGAGACGTCATTGCTTTTAAGATAACATTGATCTACTTATGAATTGACAATATAATATCTACTTCTTCATTAGTTTTTTCCTGCTAGTTATGGAGATAATAGTTTTTGATAATAATACAAGTTGATATATGAGAACCTTGGTGATATCGTTGGTAATTGATTGTCTTTTTCAAAACCTTTGATATCTTCTCAATTTGCTTTATTTTTCATCGGGAGGGTTTGGAAGATGTTTTAAGGGGGAGTTTATGTTTTTCGATACATTCATGTTTAATTTATTGCATTGCTCTCAATTTAAAAATAAAAAGAAAAGTAAAGTTTTGTTTTATACCTCTAGTATATTCTTGTACTTGCTAGCAATATGAGTGAGGTCTTTTGGTCGCTAGTTTAGCTTATGTACATTTTAATCTTTATGTGAGCCTTTGATATTGCTTTTAAAGGAGATGATGCATGACTCTTAAATTCTTTTACTTGAATTAAGTAAATATACAATATTGACACTAGTGCTTGTTTGAATGACTTATGCTTATATATATGCTTGCTGAAATTTTTATTCCTCAAATGCTCTAGAGAGTTCTCAAGTAAAAAAAAACTTATATGAGAGAAAAAATGGATACCGAATCTTTGGAAGCAGTATTCATAACAAGGACATATCCGACGTGAAGAAAATAATGGGTGCCGAATCCTTGGAAACAGTATTCACGACAAGAACGTATATGACGTGAGGAAAATAATGGGTACCGAATTTTTGGAAACAGTATTCAAAACAAGGGCGTACCCGAAATAATTGAGAGATTTTCTATTGTGCTATTAAAAGGCAAATTGAGCAGAAGCTTAGAAATAAAACTTAATGAAAATTCTCTTGTAAAGAGCAAGTTAATTTGAGAAAGAATGTTTAGTTTAGCCTGTCTATGTATGAGAGTTTTTCTTTCAATCTATATGCTTGTGAATATGTTGCATTATAAATTGCTCGAATACATGAATCTTTACTACTGTTTTGAACTTATCTATAATATCCATGGTTCATGTTTATATTCTAATTCATACTTGTTAGCTAGTTGATCACTTTATTTTACTTGTTGTTGCAACACATGTTCTTGAGTTGTTTTAAGTATACTTCAAAGCTCTTAGAAAAGAAAAATTCAGAAGAAGAAAAATTGATAAATATTTCATATTCATTATATTTGTATTTTTATGGTTTATATTCTCTCTTTTGAAATTCTTATACAAAATGCATGCTTAAAGAAAGGGAGAGCTATTTTAGAAAAGGGGAGAATTTGAAAGTTTGAAAGTTTTGACAAGTGCTTTTATTGCAAATATGATGGAGAATTTCTTTCTTTTAAAAAGGGGAAGAGTTTTGATACTTCTTAGCTTTTATTTTTCAAAAACATCAATTTACATTTTGAAGATGTTGCCAATGTGTTCATCAAGGAGAAGATTGTAGAATTATTGTCATGATTAATATTTTGTGATGAATAATTGGCTTTGCGAATGATTTATTTAATGAATATTTGTTAAAAAAATATAAGTCATTGTTGGCGTGAGTGTGTGTGACTAATGTGGGTCAGGTTGAGATATCTGTACCTAGAAATGGTTTGTTTTATATATTAGTGTGCAGATGACTTGTGGTCAATCTTGGTCAATGATAGGATCGTGACTACGCTCAGGAAGGAGCCAGGGTCCAGAACGATCAAGAATGCCGGGTGATGAGATTGGACAGAAGATGGCACACGGTGAATAGACACCGTGTGGGAGGTTTTCACAACGGACTTTGCAAATTAGATATGCAAGCGTCGGAAAAATCGTGGATAAATTTGGAGTAAAATCAAAAATCAGCGCTACAGTACTTAGACCAGTGCTACAGTACCCGGACCATCGCTACAGTACTCAGGCTAAGTACTGTTGCATATGAGGGAGTCTGAG
Source organism: Oryza meyeriana var. granulata (assembly GCA_003991445.1). Lineage (NCBI taxonomy): Eukaryota > Viridiplantae > Streptophyta > Magnoliopsida > Poales > Poaceae > Oryza > Oryza meyeriana. The sequence goes on along the minus strand of RYFJ01000370.1, from coordinate 110,052 downwards.
TCGACCGTGGAAAGGAAAATTTAATTTGTTAAATTGTAATTAGATTTGGTAATAGAAGGTTTGAGTTCTAGTAGAACTATGAGTTCTACTCTTACTTTGTGTAGAAGGTTTTAGGTATAAATAGATGAGGGATTGAGACGCTAAAGGAATAACTTTTAGAAGAGAGAAAAGTTAGGGTTTAGTTTTGAGAGAGAGTAGTGCTTTGTGTGTACTTTATAAACACGTCTTGATGCAATAAAGTTGATCTACTTTAAAGAACATCTTCGATGTGGATCCTTCTGAATTCCAACGGTTTATCCAATAAGAGCGCGACGGCGAGGCGGCGGTTCTACCGGCAGACATACGGCGATCAGACCGGCGCAACAGAGACGGTCTGACCGGTACACTCCATCCAGGTTTGAGGGTTTCTTTTATTTCACAAAAAATTTTGGTTTTTGGTATTACTACCATTCATTCTCCTTTGGTAGGTTTGGTTCTTGTATTCGATCCTATAATTAGAACTTATGTCTTAAATTTTTTTAAAAGATTTATCATCACTATTTACATATGTTGAAAGCACCTAAAACTAATTTAAACATCAAGATTTTAAAGTGCAAGCAAACACCCTACAAAAATTTTGAAAATATTGTTTATCTTTGATAATGTTGCCATCTATTGCACTACAAAATTATAGCTTAAAATACAACTTATAAAAATGGAAACAAAAAATAGAAATATTATAAAGGAGTAAAGTGAACCAGTTAAAATAGTGTAGGGGTAAAATGAGTCAAAAATTTGTTTGCAAGGTTAAGTGATCCAATAAAATTATTTAAGGGAGTAAAATTGACCTTTTTTTCTACAAAACATTAGTACGTTAATGTGCAGATGGCACTTATTTGATGAAAAGCTTCCATCTCACGCATTATCGGAAGACCAGAAATATGCTTCAGGATAATGCGGATGTAGCGAGAATGCTTCAGGAGATTAATCTTGAGAGGTCAACGTACGGAGCTTTAGCACAAGATATCAAAGATAAATTTTTCTCACTTCAAGAAGTAAAGTTGGATGGGTCCGACGAACGGCGAACAAGGCGGTGCATAAGTTAGCATAGGGTAGTTGTATCGAATTTTTTTTTCCAGTACTTGGTTTATTGTACCCTCATTTTTAGAGGATATTCTTGTTGTTTACCGTGTTTCCAACCAGTAATGAAGGATGCAGCTATTTTTTTAAAAAAAAGAAATATGCAAGCGCAATGCACTAACGGGTGGGCATTCGGTGTAACCGATATTTTCGGTCCAGTTTTTTCGGTCTTTGAGAAGTTCAGTCTTTGCAAACAAACACCCGAATTTAGTAGAAAAATTTGGCAGACCGAGCCTTCGGTTTTCTCGATTCAGTGTTCGGTCTTGACCGAGTAGATCGAAGAGTAGAGAAACTTAAGCAAAATCAGAAAAATTGAACAAACAAATTGAATGACAAACACCACAGATCAACTCACACATCAAACATCAAATGAATTAGAGAAAAATCAGATCGGCTCCCTGCTCGATACGGAGTGTGAAGTTGACGAGGCGGAGGACTCAAAAGGAGGGGAGTCACTCACCGTCGCAGAGGACAGAGGCGTGGTCGGACTGATCTTGCAGCCGCGGCATTGATGATGCGGATAGGAAAATGATGGCTGTGTGTCCCCGTCGGCCACAGCGCCTCGATGGCCGGCAGGAGCCCCGAGACTTGATCGATCAAAGTTACTGGTACCGGTACCGGACCGGATATTAAATTAGCGAGGTCATCGGTTCGCTGGTTTACTGGTCTAACCATTAAAAACCGGTTAAATCACTGGTTTGATAGGTTTTGACCGGATGAATTGAACCGGTTTTGAAATATATTGAACCGGAGCATATATACATATACAGTCGATTTATAAAAAAAATAAACACATAAATATTTTAATTGTATAATCACAGCAGCTGCACATTTAGATGTTCAAATATGGTATAAAATATTTTATGGTCTTTATGCCCCAACCTAAATTAATTTAAATGAAGCTAGCTGGATGGATGCGATCCTATTATCCCCATGAAGCTAGCTGTACAGTTATATGAATGAATTGCAACTTATGGAAATATCTATGTATTTAAGCTAAGATTTTCGCAGGAATTTGTTTATTTTCTGTAGGAATAGCAAAACATGCGAACTGAAGTGGATTAATATTAGCTTTACCATCCAGCTAACCTCTGTCGCCGCCGCCGCCGCCGTGCGTCTGCGCCTCCGTGGCCGTGCGCCTGCGCCGCCGCCGCCGATGGGGATCGTCGATTCGATTTAGGCCCAAGGCAGAGCAGCACAAGCAAGGCAACCCTAAAAAAAATAAACATTTACGATTTTGCCCATACCTTTAGTTGTATGATAAAAAAAATAGAGGTAACATTGTCCACAAGCAAAAACCTGCCGGTTCCAATAAAATCGGCCGGTTCAGCAGTTTCATAAAAAACCAGCCGATTCAATTGGTTTTTAGCGGTTCGATTGTACGGACGGTCTTTTAAGTGAACCGAGCCGGTATAGTTTCTGGTTTGGTCTTTTAACGGTTCAACCGTCGGTCTGATCCGATCCTAATAAGTGTGGACTTGATGGCGTATGCCCGCGAGGAGACGACGAGATGGGGATCGAGAGGCATCGTGCTCTTTTTTTTCTCATCTGGTTGCATTTGTGGTGGGGAATCTACTGATGCTGAGCCCACTCACTCACGGGACAGTGCGCTCATGGGTGCTAATGGGCGGGCAGCATGGATGTTGAGCCGGTTCGGTCTCCGGTTACTCCGGTCAGCCAAGCCTTGAGACCTAACACACCGAACAAAGTTCGGTCTTTCATGTCTAGCACCCGAACTATCGACGTATATTTTGGTATTTTCGGGTTCGGTCTCGGTTTTTTGGGATCCGGTCTTTGGTTCTTGGTTTTTGTGCCCACCCCTAGCACTAACGATGGTTATCTATACATTACGGTGTAGAAGACGGATGTTGTTCTTCCATTGTCTAAAGAAACGAGCAGTTGCAGTTGATGACCTTAATTACCAAGCTACCTAAATTACCCTCCCGCAGTAAAGCTGCATTAATTAATATTACATCATCATCTCTATTATTGCGGAGACATTAGATTGTCAGCAGCACTGGAATTTGGCAATGTGCACCTAGTACAGAGGCTGAAAATGTAGACGCAATTTCTATCATCTACTACGTAATATACAACACCAGAAAATGATAAATGTCATGAAAGTAGCGTGTAGCCTGCTGCCTCACAGCCCTCCAAACTAGCGCAGTTTTTTTTAGGAAGCCACTCAGAGGTCACATGCAGCTAAGGCCCCGTTTGGTAGGGATTCTTGGGGGTGATTCTCAGTCGAGTCAATTAGAGCTAAGCCAAACAGACAAAAATGATTCTGATTCTCAGCCGAATCGATTCACAGTGATTCCCAAATTTACACATGAATAGAGAATCGGGCAAAAGGCAGCTTCTCGTGGGAATCCAATGAACCAAAAATGAAAATACCCACAACAATTTGCAAAAATTACCCACCTGCCACTGGGGTATACCCCCCAGTCCGTCCCATCCCTCCGGCCTCCCGCGCGCCGACGCCGGCCTCGGCCTCCCCTGCCGCCCTCCGGCCTCCCGCACCGACGCCGGCCCCCGGCCTCCCGCGCGCCGACGCCGCCCTTTGGCCTCCCGCGCCGGCGCCGACCTCCGGCCTCCACCGCGCCGACGCCGGCCTCGGCCTCCCCTGCCGCCCTCCGGCCTCCCGCACCGACGCCGGCCCCTGGCCTCCCGCGCGCCGACGCCGCCCTTTGGCCTCCCGCGCGCCGACGCCGGCCTCGGCCTCCCCTGCCGCCCTCCGGTCTCCACCGCGCCGACGCCGCCCTCGGCCTCCCGCGCGGCGACGTTGCCCTTTGGCCTCCCGCGTGCCGACGTCGGCCTCGGCCTCCCCTGTCGCCCTCCGGCCTCCTGCGCCGACGTCGGCCCCCGGCCTCCCGCACGCCGACGCCGGCCTCGGCCTCCCCTGCCGCCCTCCGGCCTCCGGCCTCCGGCCTCCTCCCGCGCTGACGCCGGCCTCCCTTATCCAGTGAGCTCTCCCATTTCTTTTTTTTAAAGAGCAAGTACAGAACAGTGCCCCGAGAAGACACTATTCTTCGTTTGCTGTTTAGTACTATTCCATTTATTTTTTTAAACAGCAAGCGAAGAACAGTAGAACAGTGTCTTCTATTTCTTTTTCTAGACTACAAGTAGAGAACAGTGTCTCCCATATTTTTTTAAATAACAAGTAGACAATAGTAAGCAGTAATATATATATTTTTTAGTGAGTAGCAGTATATTTATATGGAAGTATATATAAATCTCTTGCTAATACAGGGGTAGTATAGACAATTTATCTGAAAGTTCTTCTATTAGAATCTAGAGCTAATGTTTTTAGCCAAACGCCTAATCGTACTGATTCCGATTCTCTTTAGTATCTGATTCAGCAAGAATCAGAATCAAAATCACTGAATCACTGAATCAGGAGCTCTACCAAACGGGCCCTAAGAGAATAAGATGTCCAGTATGCAACTCTAAGTTTGTTTCAAATAATTAAATTTCTCAATTTGTTCATGTGAATTACGGCTGTGCTGCTGTGCCCTGTACAATGTCAAGTGAATTGATCACAATTATTCGTTTGCACACACAAAACCACGGCATACGTACATAATTAAGTGGGGCAGTTTACCAGCATTTGTGAACCTGCACTAACAAATTATGGGGTTGCACACTTAAGCTTTACGCCATTGTGTATTGAAATTAAAAGATCATATTTTCTAGGGAGCAAGAAATGAGGAGGTCCGTTCAAAAAAAAAAAGAAAGAAATGAGGGAGGTTAATGTGTCAAAGAAAAGGTGATTGCGCAGAAGTATGCACGGCTTCTTTGGTGCCATGTCGCGTGCGCTATCATGCGGGGAAACATTCAGATTCTGACATCACTAATACATTATTAACCTTTGTACAATATAATCCAAATTTCAGCATGCAATATATTTGAATTAGTTTTCTATATAGGAGTGAGATTTTAAGTCTTTATCTATTAGAACTCCTAGCTTTTTCTCTCATCATTGTTTTGTGCCTTGTTATAAAAATAGGTGCACAACTAAAACATGAATTTTTAAGTGACAAGTGAAGTTGCGAGCTATTTGGCTTAGAAGTTCTTTGATAATTGATAATTTTTATGCTATAAGAGAAATTCGTTTTAAGGTAGAGATTATTAAATATTTGATCTGAGTTTCAGCAATACAATATATTTGGTTTACTTTTCCAGTAGGAGTAGGGCTGTAAGTAGGAATAGGGTTTTAAGTCTTTACCTATTATGACTCTTGCTATTTTCTCCTTTATATATCTCTCTTGAAAGCTGTCTAGGAAGGGTGTGACTAGGGTTTTTAAAACCGGCGGTTACTGTGACGCCCCAAACCTTGACAATAAGAGAAACACAAGCTGACACAGGCTAGGAGCCATTATTACCCGTGGATTACATACCAGTCCCAGGATACACAAGCTGGTACACACAGATATAACAATGAATCATTACAGACTTAAACCAAAATTATTACATCACTAGGAATAGTCCTTATAACTATTGCCATCATAGACAGGCCCGTAGATGGACAACACTGATGCATAGAGAACACGTAACACAACAGCAAGGCGAAAGCAACAGTGGACAACAACTACGTGACTAGCTAGCACAAGACACTATGAGACTGAGCACCTAGGCAACTAACCAAACCACAGAAAATGGTTTGGGAACTAGGGACAAAACTCTAGAAATCTTCATACTCGGCTTGCTCCTGGAGGAATTCCTCAGTAGTTGGGTCAACGTCTTCTCCATATTCTATAGAGTTATGTATATAGTAAGGGTGAGTACAAACGTACTCAGCAAGCCCGAGAAATGTGATATGCTTGGCTCATCAAAGGAGGCTAAGGGTTTCATTGTGAAAACAACTTTTTAAGTAAAAGTTAGTTTCTTTTGCAAAACACTAGTGACATAATATTTCAGTTGCCGGACTGAGGGCTTTTCACAAGTTGCTTTGCAACAACTTGTCATAGTAAGTATTGTATGATAACAACATTTCTTTCATTTTCTTAGCTTATTGACCATCATCCATATATCCCCCTTAACTAATTCTGATAGCTAACTAGCTGTCTCAACACAACCTAACACTTTCTCGGACTTAACCATACTATGGTGCCAAAAGACACCCAGATCACACAGACCCATTCCTAACCACGCAGTTTAGCTGTCGGCCACACAGGCTGACTCTAGAAACGGTTCTCAATCCATCAAACATCCTTTTTAAATATTTTGCAACCAAAACTAAGCTACGAGAAACACCTCACATCCGCCCATGACCGTAGGCACGGCTATCCGAACAGTTCGATTAACCTCTACAGAGGATGTACGCTCTACCCACATGCCGTGAGTTAACTCCATTACACAACGTGTGTCGATCAAACACGGTTGGTAAGGGAGGACTCACTACAAGGGTTTTCTGAAGCTAAGCTAACCCATGAAGATCTCTTGTCACATGGTTAGGTTGAGTCCACAGCCAAATATCGGGCAAGTCCATGCCCTCATCCACTCAGGAACACCGGTGATGCTACACCTAACATCGACAATGCACCACTATAGAGACGGTAAAACCAAGTTTGTAAACATGTTCATCCACCAATCTCCTCATCCCTAATGTTCCACAACCATTGACAAACGAGATATCCATGAACTAACCAATTACTTAGCCAGGGGTATTCCATAATAGCCGTATAGTCGTACTGTAAAATGTGTGGATGGATTTCCAAAGGAAATGGTCCTTACCGATAATACGTAGCCAATCCACAAAGGTATTGACTCCGCACCATCATAGTTTGTCAAGACAACATTTATTTTGTCAAGTTTTCTGACACACAAGGTATCAGTTTTCCAAACATTTGAGTAAAAGTCCATATTTTCCTATACGACAAACAACGTAAGCATGTCTAAGCAAAATATCTCGGTAATCATATCCAATGAATAATGATACCGGCGTATATTTTGTGGAGCTATCAAGGATAATGAAACAAGTCAACATCCTAGGTAAAGTGGTGTGACTACCTGGGTTGGTCTATCGGCGATACACCGAGGCCGAGTAGTTTTAAAAGTGTATCCTAAATCATGCAATTTTGACAAACAATATATATGTCAAAAATATAGGGACAATGTGATCAAAGAGGGTTTGCCTTACTCCGGAAGCGGGTCTTCTCCTTCAAAGGCCGCGTCCGGACCTTCCTCGTACTGGGATTCTACACGTAAAACGAAGCAAATAAGAAAAAAACCTAAAATAAAGCACTTAGAGCAGAAATCCAATAGTGCCAAAGTATAGATCTTATTGTTACAAAAATTTTGAGAGTTGAATAGTCAAATGGAGTTATGGTTGATTTACTATGAATTTTTAAAATTTAAATGATTTTCTAGAATTTTTGGAAAAGAAATACAAAAAAGGAAAAGAATATTCCATGAGAATATTCCCTGACAATGAGGCCAGGCTGTCAGCGAGAGGGAGGAATTTAAAATAAAATGGGACCCACATGTCAGAGACTCAAAACTTTTAAAGGGGTTTCAAATAAAATCAAGGGTGCTACAGTTACCACCGGTACAGTAACGATAATATCGCAGTATCCCTACTAAATTCAAATAAATTTAAAAAATAATATGAATTTTTGATAAATTTTGTACGGTTTCTCACAGTTTTCCGCGCTTACCATCAAGGGCAAGGGGGAAACCTTGGGTGTGACGTCCATTGTTTCTCTATATTTGTAAGCAACTTATCAATAGTGATCATTATCAGTCAACGTCCATAATTTTTGTCGTAAAGTGTTCCTCCATTTGAATGTATGAAAAAATTTCGTGGTGAAATATTTTGGAAATGAGCACGGCACGGTTTGCATGTAACCTATGTACTCAGTTTTGCATCTCTTAGCTTGGAGACGGTCTGGAAAAACCCTCACCTGGTAGTACTACCTGCTACATGCATGTGTCTCTGCTACACATAAACTTATCTCTAATATTTTGTTATAGTAGTGATCCCTGAAGGTTAATCTCTCAGACGGTCCATGCATAAGCATAAACCGTTAACGGATTAGTGTACACTGCAAATAAAAATAATTAATGTATTCAGGAAAATATCTCTGCCACACGTGCAATTTCCCAATAGGTGACTTGGAACTCATTGAGCTCATTAACTTCATTCTACTGTCTACTCACCTTTTGATTGATCAGCATGCTTGCAGGAATAATGGGCCATGATTTGGAAGCCAAATAAATTTGGAGCTTTGGTTGGAGGTCCACAATCAGACGATCACTTGATTTAATTCTTCCAGTATATTTGGAAGCTGAATGCAGAACATGCTAATACAAATTGTCAAGTGAAGCGAGAGCACCTCTTTTCATGTTTACCTCTCCAATCATACACATCTATTCCCATATACAAGAAAAAGAATTTTATTTTGAGATGTGAATCTTAATCAAGACAAGTAAAGTCCCAAATCTATATATACCTGCTATATATACTACGCCAAAGTATGTATAAGTCATCCGATGCTTATATGTATACATGCTATATATTGACGTACTATTGACTGGCTCTTGCATGCTTAATCGATATGAAAACAGTTGAACACTTGAACTGGCTTCATCTCGCTGAATCAGCGTATCTTTATCTTTTAACTATGATCATTGAAACAAGAAAGGCTGTCATCTGGTTCATGGTCATGGCTTTCTATTATATTTTTCTGCGCACATCATTTTCCTTTTGCAAAGAAAGCATAAACTATTTCTTTTATACATTGGTTTGAGTGTCCTTCTCATAATTTGTTTGTGTATTTTGTATTATTGAACTTTCAATGTTAGATTAAAATCCTTGAGAAAAATCGACCCATTACATGTTTTGAATTAATAGAATCGATAATATTAAACTGGGATATATAAAGAAGCGTAAAACTACAAACCTTGGAATATTAACAAAGAACTGATGAACATGTAGGTATTCAACAGATCTCAAGTTCAGAACAGAAATGCTAGTCCTTTATTAACAAAGTTCTCATATCATAGCACACAGTTGAACTCTATAGGACTTGTTGTAAATTATATAGTTTAGTGCATCAAAAATTAAAAAAAAAACCAGGCATGTGATCTATCCATCTATGGTACTTTTCTCTCTGTTTCTTCAGTGAAACACTGTTATCCTCATTGGGCTGCCCAGCAGAAACCTCAATACATATAGGTCATGATTTCACACGATCCTTTTTCTTCTTATAAGGAAACACAATCTTTCTATGTGACGATAATCTCCTAATTAATTAACTCTATTGTCATGTCGATTAATCATAGTGTGCTTCATGTACCATGTCATTTATCCCAGCTGACCATAGAACTCAATATGTATGGTCTGAAGTAGCTGATCTAGGGGTTTTTGGGTAAACATGACTTACAAAATAACTCGTTTGGAACTTCAATTCGGATAGCATGCCTTAATAAGCTGGTACTTAACTCTAAGCACGCACACACTAGTAGTACAATAATACAGCAGCATCTGGGGCATCACAACAAATATAATACAATGAAAGAAATAGTAGTACAAGGTTAACCATGACTATGAAGCATGCATTTTGGTAGCAACTAGCTAGGATTAGGACTTAGGAGGCGAAGGGAAAGATAGTGTCAAGGAGTGTCCACATTGTAGTATTCAGAGGCTGGATCTGTTCACTGCGAGGCTTCCGCCTCCGGCTGTCTAGCTTCCTCCTGCTCAATGGCAAACTGTTGCTTTTTCATGTTTCTTCTCCAATTATACTCACCCATATACAACACAACTCAAACGCACGCCATGCCTAAGTCTGTGTAAGTCATACGATGTTTAAACGCATACCTGCTGTATATTGACATAATACTAACTTGCTATTGCTCTTCCATGATGAATCGATCTGAAAACAGTTGAAGCTCTGGCTTCGATCATCTCTCTGAATCAACCTGCCTATATAATTTGATTGTGACCACTGAAACTTTTGTTACAAGAAAAGTCTGGCCTGGTTCATGGTTTCTTCACAGGTCATTCCCCCTTTGAAAAGTACTCCTTCTCATGTTATAAATTTTTTGCGTATTTAATAATGTTGAAAGGCCATGTACAAAACACTGAGAAAATTCAACCCATTACACGATTTAAATTACTAGAGTTTGAACTACATTTGGAGCATGAAAACGACCACAAAACTTGGACTTAATTAATCACATACAAGTTGATATTCAACTCTGATGTTTAGAACAAAAATGTTAATGCTTTATTGGATATAAAATCCTCATATCATAGCACCATTAACTCTATATATGAACTGTTGCAGATTCCATAATTCAATGCGTCAAAAATCAAGAGACAGACAGACATGTGGTCTATGGTCCTTTTCAGTTATATTCATCGGTCAACCACTGTTATCCTCAATGGGCTGCCCACAAGAAACCACACTACACATAGGTGTTGCTTTCACACAAATCTTTGTGTTCTTACAAGGAAATACAATCTTTCTATGTAATAATAGTCTCCCAATTAGCTCTAGTGTCAACCATAGTAGGATAAAATTTGCACATCAAAGACATTATAATAGTATTTATTTTGTCTTCTTACAAGAAAACACAAGCCTTTTATGTGACAATATTCTTCCAATTAACTCTATTGTCAACAATAGTAGGATAATATTTTGCACACCTATGACATGATAATATTATTTCTTTGATCCCTGCCTCACCTACCAGCAATAACGGGGTCGAGATTTACCATCCAAATCGTACTTGATAAGATTCAAACTTTTGAGATTTCATTTCCAAAGTACCCATGAAAATATAGTGTATATTTCAGTGTAATTTTGTCAAAATCTTTGGAATATTGAAATGGTCATGTGTAGAACAGTATAGTACTTGTTACCACAGATGAGCGAAGAGAGTAAGTGCATGATATGCAACAACAGTCAGTGGTGGAGACCGTCGGCTCGGCGGTCGTCGGCGAGGCCGTCAGCCGGATATACTCGTATCTCATCAGCCGTGGTGAGGAGGAGGCCGCCGGCGATGAAGCCGAACAGAACGAGGAGAGGATGGAGGTGGCGCTGCTCAGGATTCAGGCCGCCGTCGAGGAGGCCGACGGCTGGCACATCACCAACCGCCCGCTCGTGCGGTGGCGCGACAAGCTCAAGCGCGCCGCCGACGAGGGCAAGCGCGTCCTGACGGAATACAAGCAGCGCCGGCGCGTCGACGACGACGATGCGCGCACCCTCTGGTTACCGAGGCGTGTTGCTAGGGCAGCTGGCAAGAAGTTCTTCGCCTTCGGCAGCGGCGGTGGAGACGGGCAGCAGCTGAGCGGCGGCACCGTGCGGCGGTTCGAGCGGCTGGCGGACGGCGTCGGCGACTTCCTGAAGCTCGTCGAGAGCGGCGGCCGCGCCAAGCGCTTCGTGCCGTTCCAGCCGGTGGCCTCGTCGCTGCTCGCACGGAGAGCGGCGAGCTGCTCCGTCAATCCGCCGGCGTCGCCCGGTGCCACGGCGCACGCGTTCGCGTTCCCGGACCTGACGTCACCGTGGCGGCGGCCGCGTGCGCACGTCGTCTTCCTGTACGCGGACGGCGTCACCGGCGAGAAGCTGGAGCTGTTCGTGGAGCTCGTCCTCTCGGAGAGCGCCGACGTCATGGCGCTCGCGCTCGCTTCCATGGACGCCCTGCCACCGCACTTCCGCTTCGCCTCCGCCGCTGCCTTCGGGAGCTTCCACCGCCTGCAGGCGCAGGACATGACGCACGACGGCGATGACGACTGCCAGCACCTCCCCGGCTGGGACGCGCACTACTGCAGGCAGCCGTCTCGGTACGAGCAGCCGGAGTGGATGGCCTCCGGGCATGGCAACGAACCCGCAGAGGTGGCGGCGCTGCCGGAGCACGTCCTCTACGTGGTCGCCGAGTGGGACAGCCCGGCGGCGAACGGCCCGCGCACGCCAACGCCGCCCGTCCACGTCAGCTACCACCTCGGGCGGCAGGGCGCGGACTCGCCGGTGCCGCGCGAGGAGATGGCGAGGCGAATCTTGGACGGCGGGTTCGGGACGCGCGCGCGGCGCGTCGAGAGGTACGCGGACGCCGGCGCGGACACGTTCGACGGGCTGGTGATGCAGACGGTGGACGGTTTCCGCCGGGGAAGCGGGCCGGCGACGGGGCAGGTGGTGCGGTGGTGCTTCGTGTCCGGGTGGGTGGTGTACTTGTCCGTCCGGGGCGTCGGCGCCGGACCGCCGTACGAGGTGATCGGCTAGCAAAGATGATGCCATTGTTGCACCACCGTTCGATTGTTAGTGTATGACACGTGTCATAAATACGTACCATCTTTATTTTTTAATAAATCACGTAGTTGATATTTGACCATTCGACTTGTGAAAGAAATTAGTATAAATATAAAAATTATAAGTCATATTTTAAATTTTTTTAATAATAAAATAGACTCATAACAAAATAAATTATACTTAATTTTTTAATAAAATAAATGATAAAAAGTCAATGGTGCGCTAACAATTAAAAAATAGAGGGAGTATTATATTGCACCCTCGGTTTTTATCTTGTTAAATTTGCCGCTACACTGTAACACCGTTATATGCAAGATTGCAAGAGCAGCATTTCTGGGTTAGGTGGATAGTGGTCAAATTGGCGGAAATAAGGAAGATAGTAGCTAAGATGGTGGCGACTGGCGACCAGTGGCGGTGGATCCAATGGTCAGTACTATCGGAGATGGAGGAGGAAGGTGGTAGCAGACGAGTCAACACAGCCCATGAGTCGGTGGGAAATGGATCTGCTGGGATTATATAGAGAGTGGGTGGAGTCGTAAGCCGTTATGAAGTTGGTGAGAATTGTTGGGCTCCGTTTGACGATGAAATTAATTCAATTATTAACTGCCAATCTTCTTGTTTAAGTATGATAAACGTTATAAGTATGGATTTTTAATAAGGACATTAAGTCAAAAACATCATGTAAAATATAAGTGAAGTACTATATAATAAGTTCAATTCTATTCTAATTTGGTGCTTGAACTTTTCCCAAAGTTAATTTTCACCCTAAAATAAAAAACGGGTTGTTTTCTCCCTAAGCTTTTAAAACCAAACTACTAGCAATTGGATTAATAGTTCAAGGTCAGATAGAGCGCGTGAGAAGTCTACCGGCCAAAAATGAATTTTAAGAAACTTGCACATAACTACTGAATCAATTTACGTGTGTAGTATTTCAATTTCGTAGTATCTTTGCTGAAACCAGGTAACTGCAGTTTTTATTGGTCATCAATAATCTAGCCTTTTTTTTAGTTGAAAAGTGGAATTAAGCTTAAAAAATGGAAGGCCCACATGATGCCATTCAAATCAATAAACAATAGTGTTGTTAATTAATAACATTTCAAAGGTTTTGGTTTCCTGTGCAATGCACGGGTCGATCTCACTAGCTGTCAAAATTTTTAAAACACAGTCAAAAATAACTCAGATTGAACAATAAAAATGGGGAGCCCAAATACCACAAACGGGTCATCAAATATCATTTTAGGCCTATATTAAGGGATGTTTCAGTTCAGGCCCATAAACGGGGCTTTGAGCGTTTTTCCCACAAGGAGGCTTTGGTACTCAAAAGTGAACCTAAATGATAAAAGTTTCCCCTACTAACTTCGGCTCTAGTGGTGTATAAATTTGCTTTGTCAAAATTCCTATAATAATAAAGGGCATTTGCAAATTTGCTACTGGTTTTTTTTATTTTGCAAGGATGTCATTTGAACGATAGTTCTAATGTTATTTTTATAATTTTTTAATGGCAGCTTTGCAATAACGATTCAAAATGATGGTAAATTTGCAATTGCCACTAATAGTTAGCATTCAGTGATGGTGAATAGCCAACTTTGATTTTTCTTTTAGAAAATGAACTTTGAGATAGGATAACATGCTCAATAAGGCATGAGGTTCAATACCGTGATAATTTCCTAGTGGCTAGTAGCAGCACCATCGAAAGCAAACAATTAGCAATCAATATCTGAAAGCTTAAACAGCTGGCAATTATCACCTTAAATTGTACTCCCTACGATCATTAACATATGACGTTTTTAACACTAAAACTAGTGCTAAACGTCACAAATTAATGACCAGATGGAGTATATTCCAAGTAGGCCAGGCACATTCACGAAATCCTAATTGTTTTTGTGGAGGTGACAACCATCACCATGCACAATGTGAATAAAAATGCTAGCAACTCTAACCTGACTTTCAGTCCTCTTGGCTTTCACAGTGCCACAGAATGTCAGAATTCACACATGAGATTTCAAATTTATAAAATCTAATGTAGACAAAAATCGGAATGTTACGTCGCAGGCGGACCTTTCTTGTGTTGGAGAAGAGGAGCTTTTTTCTTAGGGAGATCATGTCTGCAAAGATCCAACTTCAAACAGATCAATAAGCAAAAATGGTACACATATTTGGAGGGTACACATATTTGGAGTTATCTCACATAAAAGATTTAGGTAAAATGCAAAATAAGCAGAATAAATAACCTTTAAGTTGTCTGATTTGTTGGTCACTTGGTTCTCCCCACTTTCATGACCATTTTTATCAAGGGAGCCATGTTCTGCAGAGACATTCTCTTCACCGGCGTGAGAAACTTCAGCAAATATAGCATCGACACTCCAAGCAGCAATGCTCCCATCTTCAGCAATGCATTTCTTTAACTCTTTCTGCAAGGATGGTTAATTAATCAGTAAGCACAGGATATGCAGAACTACACAGATAGCTGGACAAAACAAGCATTTCAGATGCAAACTAACCCATTGATACATTCTCGCAAGGGGCATGATGGCTTCACGATAATCGAAAACCGACAACTTGGTAAACTTCAGCCACAGATCTTGCATTTCAGAACAAGCCTCATCAAACTGCAATGCAAAAACCGTGATAATAAGCATAATTGTCGAAACAAGAATGAACATAAGGAGGGAACACTAAATTAAAACAATGTCATGTCAAAGTTTCAGACCTCAGCACTTGATAAATCTTTAGGACAAGTCCTCAACTTCTCCTTGATGCTGTCAAGGATGTCAGCTACTTCACCGCATTTCCTCTTTCTCATTTTTGACAGGGACTGCTTCCATTCCACCAGGAGGTAGAAGAAGAATTAGCTCTAACATACCATCTATGCTTTCAAACTGTAACACCTCATCGTGGCATGTATCTTGATAGTCAGTCATCCCATCACAGACAGAACAGCCATCCTGTGATGCATTCTCACACAGCTTTGGATCTAGAAATGACTCCAAATTCTCCCAGAGCTCATCTGGGTGCTTATTGCACAGATGATCCAACAAAGATGCAGTATCAAGGAACTTCTTGCCGGCACAATGGCCCGAAGATCGCGCGCAAATCCAGAAACGCCATGACTCATGTCTCCTGGAGAATCTCAGAGCATCAGAAATGGTACTCTCTGCAATCTGGTCGATCTTACTGTAGTGTTCATGCAGTTTGTCGATGCTGACAGATAGGATCTCACCCTGCTTCTCGCAATTCATGGATTCCCAATCTTCTGCAGCTAACAAGACAAGCTTCTTCTGAACATCAATGAACTGTTCCCTGAGACAAGACACCCTGTCGTCGTACTCTTCCCCGATCACTGATCCGAGAGGGATGTCATGCGCAGCCGGATCGTCGGGGTTATCGACGGCGAGCGCGCGGCGGCATTCGACTTCCGCGGCGTCGTAATCATGGAGGCAGGCAAGCAGCTTCGCGCGGAACAGCGCGACCACGGGCGACCGATCAAAGGAGCGAGCGGCGTTGTCCAGCATGGCGAGGGCGCGGCGCAGCGTCTTGGCCGTGGCCGCCGGTGTCGCGCCGCGAGATAGCTCCAGGCACACGTAGGCCGGGAGGCACTGCGCCCGTGCCGACGACGGGAAGCGGTCAGCGAGCTTCGCCGGGCCGTGCACGGCGGAGGCGGCACCGACGTGTTCGACGGCGCCGAGCACCTCGGCGACGGCGTCCTCGCAGCGCGCGTTTGCGTAGCAGTCGATGGCGCGGCGTAGCTTCGCCTTGGCCATTTCCACCCTCTCCCCCTTGGTGGATCCCGAGCTGCGGCCGTAGCCCAGGCGGTGCGCCGCCGGGTCGGCCGGGTGGGCGATCGCCGCGGCGCGCGTGAACGCGTCCCACGCCGTCCTGTACATCCCCAACGCAGTGAGGGCCTCGCCGTACGCCGCGAACGTCTCGACGCAGCCGGGGACGACGTCGAGCGACATCTTGTAGCAGGCGGCGGCGAACTTCGCCTGCCTCCCTGCCAGCGCGGCGTCGGAGCGGCGGTTCTGGCGGTACGCGATCATGTTGAGGTCCCCGGAGAGGATAAGCGCGAGGGGGGAACTATTGTGCGTGACGGCGAGGTCCATCGCGCGGGAGAGCGCCTCGTCGCGGCGGTCCTCGCGGTGCAGCCTCAGCGCCGCCTCGGCCTCCGCCCGGAGGAGGAGGACGTCGTCGAGGTCAGGCGCCATCACGATGGTTGAGGGCGGATGTGCTCGCCGGAGACGGTGGGGAGCGGATTTGGTGGCGGCAGCGTTTGGGGATCGGCGGCGTAGGGCAAGTGGGTATTTGTAACGGGCGGGCTGCCGATTTTGGGGCGATCAAGTCAAAGAGTTCATCACTTCATTGGGCATTGACCTGTTTTTATAGACTGTTGAATCCTCGTACCTTGGCAAAGATCGGCGATGCACTCCACGTTTGGTCTCTGGTTGTATAGTTTTTCTTATTATTGTGCAATGGAATTGCTAAGAAAAACGTTTGACGGTTTTTCTACCTAAAAATTTTCTAATTTGTGGCACTCGGATCGGCTCGAAATTTGTGCACAGTGGGGAAAAAAATTTGGTACTGCTGTGCACGGGCGGGAAACCAACCGGCCGAGTGCGCGTTTTTTATAAACATCTACAAGTTACATTATAGCTACAGTTATAATGTAATTATTTATGCTCTAGCTATACTAAGTTATATTTAAAATTTTTTCACCAAAAACTGTCGAATGTTGTATAGCTACTTCCTTACGAAAAGCGTACTTCACAATATCTATACAAAATTCCTATGATTCTCACAACCTATCCTAACTAAGTGATTGTTGAAACAAGTAGGGTTTGTTATTTCATTTTACACATTTCTACCGAGGTATAAAAAATCCAAATTCTCAGATATTAGGAGATTTCGGAACAGATTTTTTGAAGTTTGAACAAATTTTGATCAAATCTGAACAATTTTGCTGAAATCATTAAAAAAAATGAAATTTCGGGCGAGTTAGTTTAATTCTTGGGGGTGTGAAATTTCGAAAATTTCAAACCGAAATTGCAAACCTTGGAAATAAGCACTGCTAGTTTCATGACATATAATCATGTATTTGTTTTTGAAAGGAAGTATATAATAATGTGAAGTCGATTTAGAGCTCTTATTTATGACAAATGTTAATTTGTTAGTGGAAAATGTTCATTCACTCGCAATTTTGAACATAGTATAAAGGTTAATTTGTCAGAGGAAAATACTAATTCCCGCGTAATTTCAAACATAGTAAAATATTATTATTTTGGGGTCAGCTGAGCCATGCACTTGGAAATATTCTCAATCAAAGGTGACAACGCTCTCCAAAAGACTAATAGGGGAATTGAGACATTTATTGCTCATATATATTTATCTCTCCCATAAAGGGAAATTGAGCACTTTCCTTTAGTTATCCTTTTGAATTCAATACATTCTCAAATTTTAATATTTTACTACAAAAGCTTTTTTTTCTACAAACAAAAGTTACATGATAGAAAGCTTTCATTTTGAGAAAATTCCTTATATGCCCATAAGTTTTTCTCAATCCCTTCTATGCCCATAAATTTTGACTCATCCTTTATATACCCTTGAATTTTTATTTTGATTCTCTCTATTTTGATGGTCAATTAACGGAATGGGTATAGAAGGGATAAAAATAAAACTGGGGCATATAAAGAATAAGGCAAAATTCAGGGGTACAGAAGAGATTGAGGGAAAACTCATGGGCACGTAATAAATTTTCTCTTTCATTTTTGATTAAAACTTTGTGATGTACAGTTTTAGTTTCTCCATGAGCAAGTTATCTAGGCTTAAAATTAAGTTATTTTTACAAATGTAGGTAATACTATCTTCATTCTAAAATATTATCACCATGTCAAAATATAAGAAATTTTAGCTACTTATGCGGACCGAACGTAGGTAGTACATATTTGTTTAAGGAAAGGACTTTGCCATGGCTGAAATCAGAATTTTTACTGTTACTAATTTATTTTTTTTTAATTTACAAAAATAATTTTCGATTGGGATCAATTGCAAAACTACCCTCTTGCCGCCCTGGGCCACGGCGGGATTTAAAAACCGCCGTGGCCCAGGGCGGCGAATGGCATCCCCGTCACCCGGGGCTAACGGCGCCGGCCGCCATTAGCCCTGGGGAGACCACGTGGATTCGCCACCCTGGGGGACGGCGGCGAATGCCCCCAGGGCGGGTTATAGCCATTCGCCGCCCTGGGGGAGGGCGGTTTTTTGCCTTTCCCTATAAAATCCCTTCCTGCAGTCGCCGCGCGTCATTTCTCCCTTCCGCCTCCAGCGTTCGTCCAATAGAGCTGAGGGAAAGGAGGAGAAGTACAGCGGCGAAGCCCTCACAGATTTTTTAGCCGAATCCAGGTATTTTTTTGATCTCCCTCTGTTATGTAGTCAATTTTTTAGACAAATGTTAATTAGTAGTAGACTTGTAGTGTAATATCCGATATAGTATGAAAATATTAGCGGTTTGGCATAACCATCGTTAGTGTTAAATTTATTTGGCCGTACTAGAAGAACATAGCGGAGACGTAGTAAATTATAGATATTTTAAAAATAAATATGCTCCGTCATGGCCATCGTTGGTATACGTCATTTTGACACGTTAGATAAACCTAGCGTATAACTTTATTAGCGCCGCTGGGTCAGTTTGTAAAATATAGAAACGGTAATGGTTTGACTCATACGTATAGCCTTTTTATGGAACGAATATTGATTAGTACAGATTAATAAAATCTTTTTTGTGAACAGAAATGGCAAATAGAGTTGTATTCGCGATATATCACGGTGAAGGAAATGTCAGACAAGGACAATATGGGGTAGATTTATCGGAGTTCAACGTAGCACAAAAGGAAATTATAGCTCCAGCTGAGAGAAGTTTTCCTGGAGTTTACAATTGGTTAATGAGAGGATTCGGAGTAGATCCTCAAGTAAATGTAATTACGGTGTACGCACTGGTTAGCTAGGCTATGGAAGGTTTTTGGTGGGAATTGATGCCAATAGATTCAACAGCCAGCTGGGTATTTTTTGTGGAGAGTGCACTGCAGCGAGGATGGGCACCGAGCATCCTAGTTGTAGTGCATGACGTGGTCAGCATTGATCAGGCTGGTCCGAGTACAGCGGAAGGGCCCGATAAAACAGGGGAGCAAAATGAGGCAGAAGACGAGGGTGCCGGAGAGGAAGGAGGCCAAGAAGACATGGGACCGGGGGGGGTTTGCAGCTGAAGGGGAGAGACACCCAGGTCTAGTACAGGAGATGGAAATTGAAGACTCAGAACCTGAGCATATGGAGGATGATGATTCTTCGGAGGACGATGTACACCCGGCAGAATGGGACAACGAGGACTTCTCCGGACTCGTTGTCTCAGAGGGACACACCGTGGCATGGGAGTATCGGCAGAATGAAGTGGTGCAAGGCGCTAGATACGCCGAAAAAGCACAGTTGACAGAGGCTGTGAAGATGTGGGCCGTGTCACTTGGGAGGGAGTTTTGGGTATCAAAGTCCACAAGATCGGTGTACGAAGTGAAATGTGCAAGTTCAAGCGATGGATGTCCATGGAGGATGTACGCATCCAGGAAGAAATATGACGACTGTTGGTCCGTGTCAATCGTGACGGAGCACAACTGCCATCTTCCGGGTGTTCAGAAGTACCACAAGAACATATCATTTGCATTCATCGCTTCAGAGCTGTATTATGCTATTGTGGAGAACCTCCGGTTCGAGCCCAAGTCAATTATCAGCCGCATCGAGGAGAAGTACAAGTACACCATTACATATGCCAAGGCATGGAGGGCCAAACAGAAGATAATTGAAATGAGATTCGGTAGTTTTGAAGCTTCGTACAATAATTTACCTCGTCTACTGCAAACCATCTGTGCAAGGAATCCTGGCAGCTACTCCGAAATCAAAAGTTTCCTATCGTTAGCAAGTCCTGGGCAGAGCGTCCTTCAGCGGGCCTTTCTCTCTCTGCAGGCGTGCATGTTTGCATTTCTTCATTGCAGGCCCATTCTCTGCATCGACGGCACGTTCCTAACTGGAAAATACAGAGGGCAAATGTTGACGGCAATCGGAGTAGACGGGAACAACCAAGTGTTGCCAGTAGCCTTTGCCTTCGTCGAGGGCGAGAACACAGAGAGTTGGTACTGGTTTCTGAAGCTGGTTAAGGAAAAGGTGGTGGGGATGAGGCCAGATGTATGTCTCATACATGACCGTCATCCAGGGATGCTGCGTGCAATTCAGGAGCTGCGAAACGGCTGCGCAGACAAGGGATACCCTCCGGTGTGGGAAGATGTGAAGAGCAGATGGTGCATGCGTCACATGGGCGCAAACTTTTATAAGCAGTTCAGAAACAAGGAGCTGATGGCCATGTTCAAACGTTTGTGCGCCCAGAATCAACAGAAGAAGTTCAATGAGCTGTGGAGGAGATTTGATGAGCTGACAGCCAAATATAGACGCGAGAGTTCTGCAAGACCCCCAACTAGAGGTGTTGACGGCCCTGAAGCTCTAGATGCACTTCCCACCGATGATGGTACATTCAGAAGGAGGCCCGGTTCCTCGGTTAGCAGATTTTCGCAGTGGATCGAGCACGAGCCGAAGGAGAAATGGGCATTGCTGTACGATGAAGGTGGAGCAAGGTATGGCATAATGACCACGAACCTTGCAGAGGTGTACAACTGGGTCATGCGTGGTGTTCGGCAACTCCCCCTTGTTGCCATCGTGGAGTTCATCCTACATAAAACACAGACGTACTTCCACGACAGGTGCAGACAGAATGGCCCATCTATGGCCGATGGAAACCTTTGGTTCGGCACCAAAATGACAGAGTACCTTGAGGAGAAATGCAAGAAGGCAAGAGAGCACCGAGTCTGAGTGCAGGGCATACGAGAGCGTAGATTTGAGATATTGTGTGCCGACAGGTCCAGGCGTGGCATATTCGCAAGGAAGGCTATACAAGAGTGTGTCCTAAAGGAAGATGGGACATGCACGTGCTCCTGCCGGAAACCAAGCTTGTACCACAAGGCCTGTTCTCATGTCATTGCCGCTTGCGGGGAGTGCGGCATTGATGAACGCCAATATGTGTCTCCGTACTTCAAAAAGGAAGCAATCATGCATACATGGAGTACCGAGATCTTTGGTTTCGGCATCGTCGGCACTTTCACTGAAGACACAAGTCCAGTTTATTACATCCCTGACCCGACGAAGGCAAGGAACAAGGCAGGCCGACGTCGGACACGAAGGATACGCAATGATATGGACGAATCCGAGGCCGGCGTTAGCGCTCAACGTTGCAGTAGGTGTGGAGAGGAGGGACATACCTACAAGAAGTGCACGAAAGATGCCGAGGCCTCAAGTGCAGCGGAAGTTCCTATGGAAGGATCAGGCGCCGACGGAAGGCGGCCAACTGGGGAAGGCACCACTGATAGGCAGCGTCGTCGCAGGCGTCCTCGTGCACCTTCGGGTTATGTCGTCTAGTATAGCCACTCGTTGATGATGTAATCTCCCTGTAATGTGTTAATTTTCTGTTAATTTTCTGACTATAATGCACTATGTTTAATTGAGCTAATCCGTTCCGCTTCTTTTTCCTTGCAGGTATGGACTACCAGACGCCTGAGCTGCTAGATCACGCCACCGATCAGTCCCACCGGTCGTTTCTCTCGGCGGTGCAGAACCTCGAGCTCGGTACCTTACGTCCTCGACCTTCCAGGCAACTACTTCCCGTGGACGACAGGTTCACGACTAGGTACGTACGAACGTTGTACTGTGAATCTGTATATGTCAACTTACTAACTTGCTTTGTTTTGATTGTCAGGTTGCGGGAGGCAGGCCTTCTGCCGCTGTGTAGGCTGGTAGCAGCCGCGGTGGAGCCGAATGACCCGACGAAGAAGTGGGGTATTGACCGGTCGCTGCTCACAGCTCTTGTGGACCGGTGGAGACCGGAGACGCACACCTTCCACCTCCCATGCGGTGAGATGGCCCCCACGCTGCAGGACGTCAGCTTCCTCCTTGGGCTGCCTCTAGCAGGCGATGCGGTGGGGCCAGTTGACGGGCTCCAGGCGTGGCGAGAGGAGATCCTACAGCGGTTCGCCCCGGTTCACCGTGCTCCGGGGCTTCCCCTCGTCGGCGACATCTCCCCGTACACGCATGCGGGCCCCCCTTAGGCTTGGGTATTGAGCTACACGGTAAGAATGCTTTCTTGTTGTTTTATGTTCGTCCTTCAGTCCGTACTAGAATTACAGTGTCAACTTCCTTATATGTTACCGCAGTCTGATCAGCTAGCACCGGAGGCCGACGCGTACTCACTGCAGAGGAGCCTAGAGGCGTACCTGTTGTGGGTGTTCGGGTGGGTGATGTTCACCAACTCGCACGGCCACGCAGTTGACAAGGGCTTGATCCCTTACGCGAGGGAGATAGCCGACGCCGAGGACGGTGCTGTTCCCCAATACAGTTGGGGATCGGCAGTCCTTGCCGCCACGTACAGGGGTCTGTGCGACGGCTGCAGGAAGACCGAGCCAGAAGCGGTCTTCACGGGTTGTCCACTCCTCCTACAGCTCTGGGCGGCAGAGCGGTTCGCGATCGGCCGCCCCGTTGTGGACCACAGTCCGTACGAGGCGAGCCTATACGTGGGTGTCCCACTGGAGGACTATCCGACGATGGGGACGGTGTGGTGTCGTCGTGAGGTATGTTCGGTGTTAGAACCGTCTCGGTTTTTTATGTTACTTGGACTAACGAGAACTCTTTTCCTGTTTGTAGCGTCGGTACGCTCACGTGCAGGTGCAGAAGTCGTACCCAGACTTCATCATGGAGTTCGACAGGATCACGGACGACGACGTTGTCTGGGAGCCGTACAGCGCCGAGGCGAGGGACGCGCGTGCGCCGCACGGGCTGTCGTCCCTCTGCACCAGGGACCAGGCGTACTGGCTGACGATGACGCCGATGCTGTTCGACATTTCTGTCGAGCCGCACTGCCCGCAGAGTGTGATGCGGCAGTTCGGTATGCGATAGACCTTTGGCCATCAACAACGCAGGGGCGTACCGTAACACGTTCATAGGTATATGTGGAAATGAATATTCCGTATTGTTATGCATTGTGTCACCGGTTGTGCTCTGCAGGTTAAATCGGCGCGGCCAGGCCGCCGGTAGGCTGTGGAGACCCACCGTCGTCGACTACATCAACGACTGGCTCATAGCCACGGAGGACGTCATCACGGAGCTGCACCCCTACACAGCCGCCAGGTACGAGCAGTACCTTCCCTGGTACCAGGCCCGTACCAGACTACGGGTGACGTACACTCCCGAGGCTCCACAGGCGCACGTCGCGGGGGTGCGAGACGCATACCTGACGCACCGCGACCAGGACTACTTCCGCGCGGTGAGTCAATGGTTTTCATACTATTTTCAATGGTAGGTGCCACGCGCAACTAACCACGCATGTCCTGCTGAATAGGCAGACGAAGCTAGGCAGGTCCACACGGAGCTGGACCTACTGCGGCAGCGCCTACAGGCTGGCATCCCTCTCACGCAGCAGGAGCAGACGATCACGTTCGACCGGATGTGCAACACGATGCGCTCGGTCGTCCGTGCTCTGAGTTGTCGCCGTCCCGATGCAGTCCCACCGATGCAGATACATATGCGAGGTCCCCATGGTGAAGGGACATCGGCAGGAGCGGCGGGTTCTGCAGGGGCCAGTACGTCGTGGGGAGCAGGTCCTTCTGGTACTGCCGGAGGATCGAGGTCGGCAGCCTCCACGATCGAGTGAGGATTGTCAGATACGTCAGGATTGAACCTATTCTACATAACTAACTGCACTTTTTATGCGGCTAACACGAGATTTTCTTTACCAGACCCACGCAGCGGATCTCACCTCCACTTGGGGGACACTGGGCGGGGATCTGCCCCGAGCACCTCTGCTTGGATCTCTACCAAGGACGACCTCCTTCCGGAGCAGAACGTGATGGGATCATCACAGCTCGGAGGTGCACCGCACACACAGCCGCACGACGCCGGTGCTTCCCCTGCTGCTCAGGCGGTCCGAGCCACCCGTTGGGTACCGGCGGACCGCCTGACGTACTCGCGTGGGCACGTGCAAGCGCAGCCTAGGAGGACGAGGAGGCGTATGACCTAGGGGCTATTGTTGTATTTATTTATTTATAGGTCTCGCATTACTTGTTTAAATTTGTCATGTCCATATTCACCTCCTGTAGACTCGATCCCATCCTTCAGATACATTGTACTGCTAACAATGTAGTCTCGCTTGTTGTATTTCGTACTATGGGTGTCGCATTCATCATGCCGCAATGCGAATGGCTCGCATCTACCTAATATCATGTCATTAAAACGGACCGGCCTATTACCATGTCATTAATTAAGTTTTACCAAAAATAAACTTGAAAAAATGATCAGCACGATTTTACAAACCAACGCCCACCATCGTCGGATTATAAAAAAAAACTTTCAAAAACATACCCTAAACCACGATTAAAACTAAATTTTGTTAAGCGTGTAGGCGAAAGACGGGGAGGAGTTGATTGCGAGTGCCAATCCAGACATACGAGGAGTGGAATGCGAGTGGCGATCCGGGAATACCCTCAGTTTGACAAGTTCTTTTCACGACGTGAACAATATATGATATTTGGTTTTTTTTTAAACATCGACTCAATAAATGCAATGGCACAATAAATAGAATTTAAGAATTTAATTTTGACAAATAAATTTTCAAAAATTTTGGGGTTAAAAATTAGCAACAAAATTTTTAAATTTGGTAATTTGCAAATGGCTCCAGGGAGCCAAGGCCTGGGCTGGGCAATGGTCCGATCGGGAGGGAACGGTTCGATCAGACGGTCCGATATCTAATCGGACGGTCCGATCCCTATGTGGACGGACCGTCCGATTGCTGGGCGGACGGTCCAGTGGATTTGCCGCCCTGGGGGACGGCGGCGAATGCCAATGCCCCCAGGGGGCCGAATGCATTGCATTCGGCCCCCTGGGGGCATTGGCATTCGCCGCCGTCCCCCAGGGCGGCGAATCCACGTGGCCTCCCCGGGGCGCCGCTGTTAGCCCCGGGTGACGGGGATGCCATTCGCCGCCCTGGGCCACGGCGGTTTTTAAATCCCGCTGTGGCCCAGGGCGGCAAGAGGGTAGTTTTGCAAATGATCCAAATCAAAAATTAATTTTGTAAATTAAATTAGTAACAGTAAAAATTCCTGAAATCAGAATTCGCAAATCACAATGCAATCCAAATCTAGTAACATGGTGTACTGTGCTTCACCACGTGCGCCGCATAGGCCCGCTTTGCCTCGACGCCTGGGCCAAAACCAAGCGTCGTCAGTCTCGCACGCAGCAGCCCAAAGCTCTCAAAAATCCTATCGACTCGGTCCACTCGCGCGGAGTCGCGGTAGCCGGATAAAGGCACATGAGCGACGAGCCCTACCGGCGGCGGCAGCGGAGATGATCAACAACGTGAACTCACCCCTATTCCGCTCCTTCCTCACCCAGAAGGGAGGCTCCCTCTCCCAAGAACGTTAGGATCCTTGCTTGCGAAATGGGTGATGCCCTCCGTGTTCGCCTCGAAACGTGTAAAATTCTTTCAGCAACTATCTTTTGTGAACAAATGGGATCAAATGGTTGGTAAATGGTAATTGTATTAAACAATATCTTTTGTGACTGAAACGTCTTTAGTATGTGAGAAATATATGGCTGATGGGTCTGATGATGGGGATTGGGGGATACCCTATGGTTGTGTTTGTTTGTTCTGTCTTCTTACATTTTCCAATTCAAATTTACGAATAGAAGTTTGGATATGACCTGACTGAAAAGTCTATCTCGGTGCCGGCATGCTGTAGAACAAACATGCCAGATTAATGTTATGTTACGAGAAACAACACGTTTCGGCCAAGTTGGTTGTATGATCCAACATAGTTTTGGGCTTTTGCCAACTAAGGCCAGCCATATCAAATGGGCTACTCTTTGTTTTTTTTACATGGTGCATACTGTACTGTGTCGGCCTTATGCCAGCACCCTGCATCATTATTGGTGCTCTACACTGTTGAACTAATTGGTTTTCTTCAGTTATTGATATATGTCTGTTGAAAGTTCCTCTTTGATGAACTAATGGCTTGTGTACATTTCTGGATTCTTATTTATACCTTATGGTCCAGCTTCAGACATCTGAGACTGATAACTCAGTCAATAAATTCAGTCATCTCACCTCGTGAATTGTGCAGTAATTTTAATATTTTAAGCATTATGGGTATGCTTTCACAGATAGTCAGCCTTCGGTACCGCTCGATCGGGTCAACAGTAGGGAGAGAAAACTCGCTCTTTGAGCATTGTTAATCGGTATATTTTTTATATAAAAGTTGTTTTAAAAATTATATTAATTAATTTTATAAGTTTAAAATAATTAATACTTAATTAATTATATACTAATAATTTATCTTATTTTAGGAGATCTTGTTCTCTTTCCTCTTACCTCACCTTCAAACTATTCTTTAACCATTATGGGACGAAACTTATGCATAGTAGAGGGAAAAAATATGTTGACCTTCTCCTTTTATTTATACTATCAAAACATATTTCTCGCTGTCTCCTCCTTTTATAGCTTTATTCTTTTAGTCAGGCAAAAGAAATCATGCTTTCCTTTATTTTCTGTTGTAACATGCCAAAAAAATTTGTGTTTGTCTTCATATTTCATTTCAGATATAGAAGTACTATTTGTATTTATCATCTCTTGATTACATTTCTCGACAAGGGGGGATAATTGCTTTTGCTTAGCTAACGCCTAACAATATTTAGAAGGTATTATATTTTTGCCACATAAGTCACAATTTGGGAATTATACATAAGTCAATATTAAAACTGAGTAGTTCTGTAGAAACTGTATATGCCTTGTAAGTTTGCATGAAAATACTAATTAGAAACTGTATATGCCTTAAAATATTAATGCCTAGTTTACATAGTTACAATGTCCTTTTTTTTAGTAGTTTGCTGCTAGTTCTCTAGAATGTTCATTCTTTGATTTCACAATTTTCAAGTAATTAATAACTCACTCTGCATAAGAACTGTACAAGGTAAAGGATCCCACAATGTTGTTCCGGTGGAATTGCAGGAAAGAAAATAAAGAGAATAACAGCCGACTTCTGTGTGAATGATATGATCTTACTGTAGCCAATCAGTATATCTAAAGCTGGTTATTTTCGATTGGAAAATGCAAATTTACAAGTTGCTTTTAAGAGGAGCTTGCACGCCCTCTGTAGGCATTACTCCTTGGAAAATGCTCTCTTGGTACTAGTAAGTGTGTCTTGGTTCTATCTCATATACTAATGTACAATGCATTAGGTGCTTCTAGCTGCCAAAAGAATTTGCGTTTGTCTTCTTCATATTTCATTAGATAAAGAAGTGTTATTTGTATGCCTTCTCTTGATTACATATTTTGACAAGGGGGGAGAATTTCTTTTTCTTTGCTAACGCCTAACAATATTTAGAAGGTACTATATTTTTTTCAAGGACGGGACGGAGAAAGTATGTCACAATATAGGAATTATACATGTCAAATACTAAAACTGGATAATTCTGTAGAAACTGTATGTCTTAGTATTTGTGTACTATTCGATATGCTTGGTTTACTAGTAACAAACTCCTTTTTTTTACTAGTATTTTGCTAGTTCTCTAGAATGTTCATTCTTTGAGTTCACAATTTATAAGTAATTTATAACTGTCTGCATAAGAAATGTACAAGGTAAGGACCCCACAATGTTGTCCTGGTGGAATTGCAGGAAAGATAATAAAGAGAGTAACAACCGACATTTATGCGAATGATATGGTCTTACTGTAACCAATCAGTATATCTAAAGCTATTTATTTTCGACTGCAAAATGCAAATTTACATGTTGCTTTTAAGAGGAGCTTGCACGTCCAATGTAGGTTTTACCTGCCAGGAAAATGCGCTCTTGTACTTAGTAATTCAGTTCGTTCAGGCTTATCACTTTGGCTTATTTTCTTGATTTTCGTTAGCACGTTTTTCAAAATATAAAATGGTGTGTTTTTAAAAAACTTTCTATATAAAAATATCTTAAAAAATCAAATAAATTTATTTTTTAAATTTTTAATAGTCAATACTTAATTAATCATACGTTAATGATGTTTTTTGTTTTACGTGTGACTTATAAATCAAGATAATTTAAACACCACTGTAGTGTACAATGCATTAGGTGGGTCTACCTGCAACAAAATCACTGCAGTGAAATAATTCCTTTCCTAAACGTAGAACTGGTGTGACAGCAAAGCAACTTTTATGGAGCGCTGTAGTTCTTTAAAAATGTAGCAATGCAGTACTGGCATTTTTGCAGGGTAAAGTAGTACTAGCTGGGTCAATGTTGTCTACAGTGCATTTAATACTGTCCAAAGTCCACTACTGATCATTATTTCTTTGCAAGGAACATCAATGCATATGTTATACATATTCTTTTTCAGGTTGATACGTACGATAAATATGTTCTCTCTTGGCAGTATATGACTTATAGATGTGCTACCTGTAAGGCATAACTTGAAGATGAGGGAAGAGAGAGGGGGAAAAAAAAATGCAAAATGAGATAAATCATTAACGTATGATTAATTAAGTATTAATTATTTTAAATTTAAAAAGTAGATTAATATGATTCTTTAAAGTAATTTTTAGATAAAATTTTTTTAAAAAAATACACCGTTTAACAGTTCGAAAAACATACTCATAAAATACAAATAGTTTTTTTTCTCTTTTCATAGCTGCGAAGGCATCCAGAGACCTAACCATCAGAGGCCCAAGGCCAGCGAGAACAAACCTACGATGACAGAATGAGCATCTCCTGAAGCATTTGATGCTTAACAAAACTGATTTCTGTTTGCTTTTTGCTCGCTTAAAATTAAAGCTTCCTGAAATTTTCATGCATGGCATAATAGTATCCTTTCTAGCTAGGCAGCATTTGGAGACGAAGAAAGAGATGAAAGTTTTAGCGCACATAAAACGAGACAAACTATTAGCGTATGATTAATTAAGTTTTAATTATTATAAACTTAAAAAATAAATTTATTTAATTTTTAGAGCAACTTTATATAGAAAATTTTTAAAAAACACACCGTTTAGTAGTTCGAGAAGCGTAATTACGGAAAACGAGAGAGTATTCTTCCTCTTCTCCTCCTACTAAAAGCTAGCTTGACTTAATTTAAAGGCGAGAGAAGTGGAAGAAGAACGATGTGATGATTAATTAAGAATTAGCTATTATAAACTTTAAAAAATAGATTTATATGATTTTTTAAAATAATTTCTATATAAATTTTTTTTAAAAAAAACACAGTTTAGTAGTTTGAAAAATATACCAATGAAAAACGAAAAAGTTTTTCTTCTTACCATCCAGTACCGAACGGTATCTTAGATGCTCTGGTTGAACGTGCACCAACTGTTGTTACAGTGAGAACGATTGGAGCCTTGAGCTACCTATGAATCCTTTGATCAATGAGAGTGAGAGATGCATATGATTGAGAACCTTTTTCAGACATCATCCTGTTCCTGGTTGGTACATCCGTACCAGGGTGGGGTGCCACTGCCATGGTGTTCTTTTATCTTTTCTCTCCTCTGGTGCCTCTCTGCCCTTCAGCTTTCTCTGTATCTGCATTCTAGAGGAGGCAGGAAAGTGGAAAGTGAGTTTTAGGCCGGCTCCTCGTCCGTTCCGTTGCATGGCATAGCATGCGGTGCGTTCCAACCTACAGATTGTATGAGCTACTCATTTAATTTTTGTTACCACATATTTTAAACTGCATACGAAAAAATTCTATATAAAAGTTATTTTAAACAATCAAATAAATCCATTTTTAATTTTATAATAATTAAAACTTAATTAATCCTATGCTAATAACTTATCTCGTTTTACGTATGCTGAAAATCTCAGTCTAACCATCATCTTCGAACGCAGCCTTTTAAGTCTTTAAGTCTTGATATTTGATGTAATTGATGCATTGTTGCATGGCATCATTTAGCCTGATTTGTTTTGCCATGTGTGATCTCGCTGTCGTTTTCAACGACACTGCGTTGCATGTGAAGAACTAGTGAGGCTGAAGCTGAAGGTGGGATCCCAGTGTTTGTTTGGCTCCTGTTCTAAAATTTGTTGGAATTGAGCTATGTTGGTACTGTTTTTCTTGCAAGCAAAGTTGAATAGCTGGATTGATAGGTGAAAAACTTAAAAACCGCGGTCCTGAGGTTGTGCTGTCCTTCAGGTTCAGAAACAATTCTGCTCTGTAACAAGTGTGAATAAATCTGGTAGAAACAAGAAAGCTATTTAACCTGCCAGCACAAAATGAGATGACCCATGATACTACCCTCCCTTTCAATTCACCCAGAGATGTTTAGAGACCTGTTGATTTGGTTGCTGAATGACCCATCATGAGGACATCTTATACCGACATTGTTGGTAGTAAATAACACTAACCTATTTGGTCAATTAAGGGTGACTTTGAATATAGAGAGAAAACTTTCCTCTTTTTTTATAATTATGTTTTTCAAACTGGTAAACGGTACGTTTTTTAAAAAAATTTCTATACAGAGGTTGCTTTAAAAATCATATTAATCTATTTTTTAAATTTAAAATAATTAATACTCAATTAATCATACGCTAATAATTCATCTCGTTTTACGTGATCATCATCTTTTTCTTCCCTCACTTTTAAACCCACCCTAAATCAATGGATTGATTGTGGCTCCATTACACATAACTGAACGGTTGGTTGATTGGTGATACAG
This sequence comes from Oryza meyeriana var. granulata, assembly GCA_003991445.1. NCBI lineage: Eukaryota > Viridiplantae > Streptophyta > Magnoliopsida > Poales > Poaceae > Oryza > Oryza meyeriana. Next base: position 78,891 of record RYFJ01000370.1, on the reverse strand, counting down.
CTGAACAGTCAAGTCATCACTCTACCAAGTGAAGACCAACAGGTTGAGACACTGGCAGTTGGCTCTATGGTTACGCATACCTCCAAGATCATTGCCTCTGTAGCTGCATTATTGAAGCTGCAGAGGACAGTGGTCACGCAGGCAAGGGCCTGCCTCTGCAGGAGAAGCTGTGGAAACGGAACGGATACATGTAGCACCAATACGGCCATGGGTTTTGGTTGGTCCCTTCAGGAAATGGAGCATGCATTACTATCTGCATGTAGTTGCCTGCTGGTCCTGCTCCTGCATGGACAAGAAGCTGTCTAGACATTTTTTTTTCTGCCTCATAGATCTGATCTTGGGTTAATTTATAGTGAGTTGGTGACAGTGCAGATAAAACCAAAAAATTGCATGGATAAAGAATTTCCATTTTTACTTCGATATTGATGAACCACAGCTGAATTGATAGGTAGAGAAGCATTTGTTTTTTTATCCCTTTTACAGCGCAGATCGATTGGCATAGAGTTATTTTTTATCTTAACATTATTAAATTTTGGTAAGGTAAAGTGTAACACATTATAAGACTCTAATTGCTGCCTACATGTGCTTAAAATATTCACTGATCTTAATTCAATTACATGCTTTCAGATTGACCTTTTTGGGGAAAACAAAAAGGTTAGATGATTCGATCATTGAGGCCGAGGGTACAAATCTATAAAAGCGAGAGCTAGTGATCCGCGAAAATTCAGAAAAAGTTTCTGAGCGTAACAGCTCGTCAATTATCACCGTACGCTCGCTGTGTGCTCCAAATCGGCTGGTACTGATCACCATGATCTCTGGGAGTGAAATTTGACAACATGTAACCCTAGAACCTCTAACCTTGCCTTTTAGCTGGATGGCTCTAGGCTTTTTGACAAAACCATGGAATAATTAATGGAGAGTTATGGGCTTTGATGAGTTTATGCTAATTCCTCTTTGCTGTTCTTTCCAACTTGTTCTTGCACAAAGTGGTTGGGGATTGGAATAAGGAACAATTTGTCTTAATAAAAAAAACCAAGGGTGAGTTTGAATCTGAGAAATGACTTAGATTTTCGGCAGCACGTAAACGAGATAAACTATTAGTATATGATTAATTGAGTATTAATTATTTTAAATTTAAAAAATAGATTAATATGATTTTTAAAAAAAACTTTTATATAAAATTTTTTAAAAAAACATATCGTTTAGCAGTTTAAAAATGTACTTACAGGAAAAAGAAAATAGGCAAGCCAAGCCTCACTTTGGAACGTAACCTTAGAACATTTGTTTGTTTCTCACTTTCTCTGTCTTTTTTAGGGGAGGACTGTTGTCTGTTACAACAGTACCATGACAGTACATTGAAGTGACACACTCTCTCTAACAGACAGGTAGACAGGTGATGTAGCTTGACAGTGTAATGACACACAGTACATTGAAGTGTTGTTGACTGTAATTTGCTCCTCCATGAATAACTCTACCATCTTTTAGACCTTCTTGCAAATATTTTAAATAAACATAACCATATAAATTACTTAAAGAGTAAAATACGTCGTCGATACCATAACTTATGAGATTGGTGTAATTTAATCACTAATTTTGTAAATTTCTCAGAGAGGACAATTATCTTGTTTGAGGATGTAAATCTAGTCAAAAACATGTTACGCGTGCCCTTTATGCTATGTTGGCCACCACATCGGCGGCACATGATGATGTAAGAGATAAATTTGCAGATTAGCCCCTGTATTGTTTAATTTTCCTAAGCCGTTCTGCTCCCCTTGTCTTTCGTCTGGTCGTTGTTATCTAAAAAAACTATGAACTATGTCCCAATGCATACTAGCTGCAGGGATATTCAGATGCCATGCAAGAGCTTAGCATTAGATATTCAGAACCACTGATGAGTACTCAAAGATATGAAGAAAACGAGATAGTGCATATTATTGTCGATTTGGAGAAAGTATGACAAATAACACGCCGTATGTGGTTGCAGGCATACTGGGTGGACAGAGGAGTGGTGCCATTGCAGAGAACGTTCGTCGTCTTCGCTGCCTGTGTCTACGACCCTGACGGCGATCAATGGATCGATCTATTAAGTGACTGCCGTGCCTCACTAGATCTGGCACCGTTAGGTCACCAAAATCAATCTCTCGTGCTAATTGCCTGAGGCTGTGATGTTGCCCACAGGCAATTTAGTAAATAGTGTGAGGGCTATTCTTGAAAAGCTTATTGATTCTGCCAACCGATTGCCAATGTGGCACCCAACTTAGCATAAACGACACGCGTGGCATGTTTTTGAGTGACCTCTGTGAGCAATTTACTAGATGGTTGACTAAGCTGCACCCACCTTACAAATTATGGTACCGATGAAGTATTTTACTCTATAAGAAAATTCTGATATTAGACATTCTCGTCTCCTTAGAAACACAAACATTATACTTAAATTTTGCCGGATTTTCTGGTGAATTAGTTCAATTCCTGTAGGAACTGAGAAAAAGTCATGTGCTACAAATGATCCATTGAAATAATCCCTACAATATTCGCCATTAAATTCCTCCATTTTTGAAAAGATTCCTTTGTTAAAAAGCATTATTCAACTATACAATTGGATATTAAACACCATTAATTATTATAAGTACGTAAAACATCTTGCTTCAGGACATTTTGACAAAACTGTCGCAAACAATTTGGCGGCTTATCCGTTGGATCCATTTGTCTGTCTCAGTTGGTAAAAGTACTCCCGTAATAGCGTTTGTACTTTGTACTGGTGCACAGTAATTGGATTCATAGTTCACACTGTAGCTTTTAGACAAGATAAAAATTGATTACAAGAATTAATGTTTTGTCTTAAGAAGTGCCATAATTTCGACCCCAATTCAGAATTGCAGAGAAAACATATGACAATCAAATCATAGAAAAGCTTTGCGGTTTTTTAGAACTCTGAACCGAATGGATGGTTTAAAGTTAGGGCTTCAAACGGGGAGTAGGAGTAAAACGTTTTAAACGACGAAGTCTTGTCGTGAAGGGATTGCCAGCAAGAGCTTCGTGGCCTTTGAGCTACGCAAACAAGTATCTCTGCCTACTGGTAGGAAACCTGAACAGGGACAAGGGAAAATCTTAATCAGTTACATTGATGTGTAAAATATTATACTTTGACTATAATATATCTACATTATTTTCCGCTGCAAAAAATAGTATTTTTTTAGACACCATCCTAATTCATATGTTTGTTGATTTGACAATGTTTTTTTTTGCTAAATTCAAACAAATTCAATTTTTTTTTGTCTTGGGGTACCTCCTACCAGGACTCACTGTTAATCCGAAAATACCAAAATTTTCAAATCCTGATAGAGCCAACATTTCGATCTAGAACAAATCCTTGTTTCCGCAAAATTGATCATGTAATTGGACGACTCTCCATGCTACCACAAAAACAAGTGGTGAGTTAACTTTGACAATAAAAATCATTTAAAATATAGGTTTTTCATACATAAAAATGATATATTCGAGTTTGTCATAATAAGGGCTTTTATAATATTACACTTACAAAACTTTTTTAGCGTATACTAACTAGATAGTTAAAGCTGTACAATGTTAACTTACAAAAAGTCTAAAACGATTTGTTTTTTTTAGCGCAAGGAGTACCTAATTACATGTGCCGCTAATCCGTGCCCCCTTCCCTCCAAATCACCACAAAACCCACCCCCCACACTCTCTCCCTCCCTTTCTCCTCATCGTCAAATTGGCCCCTTTTTACTCCTCTTACACTTCATCTCTTTCCCCTCCCCTCCCCTCCCCTCCCCTCTTGCAGCTAGCTAGCCGAGCTCCATGCCAAAGATCGCCACGGTGCGACACCACATGGCACCACGCCGCAACACGCCATGCTGCCTCCACTGATTGATTGCGTGCGTCCAAGCTCCATGCCCGTGTAGGTAGCAGCAGCAGCTAGCTGACGAAGCCACCCCGGCGCCCACCGAGCGAGCGAGAGGGAAGAAAGACGACAATGGCGGCGCGGCTGTGCGCTGACAGTGGCGGCGATGGCGACTCGGCTCCGCTGGCGCTGTCCGTGCTCCACGATCTTCTCGGCGTGGCCGCCTTCGTGGCGTCCCACCCTCTCCACGCCGCGTACGCCCTCTTCTTCGCGCGCCACCTCCTTGCGCTCGCCTGCTTCTTCTGCCCGCTCCTCGTCACCACCTCGCTCCTCCTCGCCGTGCTCGTCACCGTCGGCCCCTACGTCGGCGGCGGCGGAGAGTTGTCGCCGGGGGTGCGGTCGCTCGGGTGGACCTGCGGCATTGCCGTCGGCGCGCTCCGAGCTAAGCTCAGGCCGAACGGCGCCGGCGCCGGCGCAGGTGGTGGCGCCGTCGCGCTTCTTGGGCAGCTCTGCTCCTACGTCCTCGGCCCCGGCGACGCCGCCGCCGTGCTCCGCGTCGGCGAGATCATGGGTGAGTTGTGCGACATTGGCGATTCTTGCTCCATTCTAGAAGACAAGTCCGTGTTGTTCGACCAAATCGAGCTCCCACTCCCAGCCCAGCTCCCGTGGCATCAGGGCGCCATTGATGGCGAAATCTCCATGGATCAAGAGGTTCTTGACGAGATCAAGGACGGAATTGAGGAGAAAAAGGTAGTTCTTGAGGATCTGAAGCAGCTAAATGATCCACATTTTTCTTCAGAGAATTGTTCAGCAAGTGACACATCTCTGCAAGGAATGGAAGAGCATGAGCAGAATGCCTTTCAGGAACAGAGCTTGGGCTCGCCGGATGTGGATGGGCTCAGTGATGGTGTTGAGGAGAAGAGATTGGAGTGTGACCCTGTCTCTGTGGAGATCAAGAAATGCGCACCGGCGAAACCGCATTCTTCGGTTTCTCGGAGAATCTTGCAATGGGAGGCTCAGGCTTCTGGCAATTTCAAGAGAGTTCTTGAGGAAATGGAGCCGAATTCGGTGGAATTCTGTTTGGAGAAAGCACCATTGATGGATTTCAAGGAATGCAACAAATTGGAGGATGGACAGACCCAAAAATTCGGCGAAAAGCACCAAGTTGAAGAAATTGCTTCTGTTGCAGAATTAGTCGTCCACCAAGAAGAACAAAAATTCAAGGATGTCAAGGAATGTGTGCAAGCTGAAGCTGCAACTTGCACTGAAAAATGCAGCAAAGACCAGCAACCAGAAGAAAGCACATTGGTTGTTCGCTCCGAACAAGAATGGCAAGAAGAGAGAATTGTTCTTCCTGAACCTGAACTGCAAGATCAAGAGTACAAAGATGTGGAATCTGTCAAAGATTCGCAGGATAATGAGTACCAATTTCTGCAACCTGAAGAGGAACAGCAAGAACCAAACTGTAACGATGCGCAACCAGAACAGCCGGAAGAACAAGATTGTGACAATGGTGTGCAGCCTGAAGAAGAGTTGCAGGAGGAGCAGGAATACGGCGTTGTGCAGGGGGAGCTGGAAGTGCAAGATTATCAGGAGGAGTTCAAGGACGCGGACCAAGAACCTGCGAGGGAGGATCCCCTCATGCCGTCCACGTCGATCGCGCGGCGGGTGCACTCGCGGACGGCGTCGGAGAACCTCGTCGTCGGCGAGGGGTCACCGCGGAAGGAGAAGGAGTGGAAGCGGACGCTGGCGTGCAAGCTCTACGAGGAGCGCATGCAGCTCAAGCTCTGCCGCGACCGCGCCGTCGTCGAGTGCTGCGACAACATGGACATGCTCTGGGAGGCCTACGAGGTGGGCGTCGGAGGCGGCGCCTCCGCCGCCGCCACCACCACCAAGCGCGGCGGCAGCAAGGCGAAACGCGGCAGCAGCAAGCAAGAACGACCCGCCGTCGAAGGCGCGCAAGAACGGGTGGAGACGGAGGAGGAAGACGACGGCGACGACGAGGATGAAGGTTCAGTGAGGCAGCTCTGCTGCCTCCAGGCTCTCAAGTTCTCGACGAGGAAGATGAACTTCGGCGGCGGCAAGCCGAGCCTGGCCAAGATTTCCAAAGTCCTGAGGAGGATGACGGCGTTGTCGAGGTCCGGATCGCGGCGCAGCACCAAAGGTTGAAGAACACCAGCAATGGTGAATGAATCCATGGATGCAATGCATCATCGTCTTCCTTGCTCTACAGCAGTTGTAACAAGGGTTGTTCACTGTATTTGTGCTCCTTTTCATTGCTTGAGTTTTGTTTTTGTATTTTTTCAGTTTGTGTAGATATATGATATATGTATACCCAATGGTTTCAGAGAGATTGGGGCTGGTAATTACAGGGCTGTCACTTTGGCATGCTTAGTGTAATAAAGCTTAATTGGGTGTGTGTTACTTTGTCAGCTTTCAGTAAATGTCTATGGGATTACCATGGGTAAGGCTTTGTTGTCAAGTTCAGATTTCAAGAGGCAAAAGGCAGGCTATGCATCATTTCTACCTTTGCTTTCTGTGCTCAACTCATATGAAAATTCTGAAAATAAGAATGGCCAATCTTTCTCATATGATTTATTCAGATTCAGCGCCATTTCGCGGCGACGATTTCAGAGCCACCCTATAGGCAAATCGGCGTATTGTCGACCCGAGTTCGGAAATCGCACAATCGCTCCTGATTTATCACTTTTGGACTAACAATACCTTGGTTCATCCTGAATTCTTACTGTCCTAAGACTATGGCAGTGGCAATTATCTGTAACACACCAGGGAATGGCAATATGGCATTGTTTGCTAGAATTACTCTGAAGGTAGCACTGCTGTCACCTCTCATTGCTCCTTGCATCCCCTCTGCTCTGCATGTCTCCAGTTGAAATAATTCAACGGCAGCAAAAGGGTACAAAGAAGGGACCAAGCTTAGTTCTTCCTCCCTAATCTTTTGTGCATCACTGTGTGTCCTCCTTTTTGGAAGCACCTCTCTGTTGCAATGAAAGGCTTTTTCTTTATCATCATCCAGGCCCATCCTCTCTCAGAAGTGAGTGAGATGAGCTCTGTGCCCGCTGACACTGGACACTGCTGGCCCTGGGCAGGAGCATGCTCCTCCTGCCAACATTATCAATGATGTTGGGAACATGTTGTTCGCTTGTGCTTTTGCTTCGGGGGTTTTCTGTTTGGGTTCCGTTAATACGTTTTTAAAACATATAATGGTATATATTTTTAAAAATTTTCTATATAAAAATATCTCTAAAAAATTAAATAGATCTATTTTTTTTATGTTTTTAATATTTAATACTTAATTAATTATATATTAATAATATTTCTCGTTTTACGTGCGGCTTTATAATAAGCTAGTCGAACAGGTAAGACGCTGTTGCTAATCTTCATTCTACAAGAATTGTGCTGCATCAAAGGGCCACAATGCGAGTGACATTCTTGCAGGTTTATTCTTGTATGATGCTTAATTACATCATTATCCCAGCAAGTTATTTACGAAATACTCCTATTTATAACTATTTGCACCATATATTATGGAAGGCAACAAGGAAGCACCATCATTGTAAAAAGCATACTTACCATTTCATGTATAAGTAAAATTTTAAAGTGAATCTTATATATTTTTTAAAACGAATCTTATTTTCTAAGTTGTAGTAAAACGATACTTTTTATAAAGTTTCATTTTCGTGAAATTCACTTATCTTTCTTTTAGAAAATCTATTATATGTCACCAATGGATATTGCATTCTACTGTATACCACAAACAGGCCGAGATTAGTCAAAAAGATAAAGAAGGGTGTTTTCACTTCAGCTAGAGAAGATTGGAATTATTGATTTGTTGTACTTTGCAGCACATGACTGCATATATATCTACTTTTTTTTTTCCAAAACGACTTCATTTTTAACTATATAATTGGATAACCTTTATTTAGATATATAGCTAAAAATAATGTCTTTGTAAGATATATTTAATTATGTAAGTGGACAATTCTTATTCAGATATATAAGTTAGAAATAAAGTCTTTATCAGAAATCGATTTAAGGTAAGAGCAATCATGCTGTTCAAAGAGGAGCAGCTTGGTAGCAAGGGCTCTCAGTGCGTGTGCTCTCGTGCGTGTCCTTGCATTGCATAGGGACACCGCGTACACGTGTCTTTTGTCAACGAAAAGTGATAGCCGTGGCTGCGCACAGAAGTTGGATCTGTCATAGTATAATTGATAGCGTGTTGATATTATAGTAAAGATAAAATATAGTTAGAAAATTGTATGGTTATACTTATCGGGCAACACACTTTGATAATATAATAGCATATTTAAAAGGTTTGTAACAGATAGTGTACGGTGATATGTATTAAAGATTGGACAGAGTATCATTTTCATTTAAAAGGCATGTTTGTGACTATGGGTTGTAAATCTAGCATACGCATAGATGTGCGTTGGTGTTTGTATGCGCGTTCAGATACTACAATATGTAGCCCCAATATGACACCCTAGTTTTTTTTCTTTGCATTTGCTAAAAACATAGGTACAAATTTAAATTTAAAATTTTAATATGGGTGTTATGTGAATTTTTTTGCATCTTTTGCCAATTTGGATCTCAAATCCTAACTCAAATAGTCCTCCCCAAATTCTGAAAGCACACCAAATTCAAATTTGAATTTAAAATCCTTTCAAACCCTCTCAGTTTTCAATTTTAAAATCCTAGAAAACCCTAACGGTTACTGTTCTTTCCTTCTTTTTCTCTCCGCCGGCCCAGCCTCCTCCTCTCCTCCTTGTCTCCCCCACACAGGCTAGCCCACTTGCCCTCACCCCTCTAGGCCCATGTGCCTGCTCTCCTTCCTTTCCTCCCACCCAGCTCACCTTCTTCCCTGTCACAACCCGATTTTTTGGAAATTAAATAATTAATTAGTAATTGATTTTCTAGAATTTATATTAAATTATAAAGCAAATTAGTTAAGTAAAGTAAAATAGGAAATAAAATTTTCTTTAATAAATCATGGTTGAAATTATTTTTAATAAATTATTTGTGTATAATTACACTCTCTGAAATTTTCTCGGATTTTTCGGAGCTCCAAAATTAATTTTAATATTACAAAGATCAGTTCAACAACTATTTAAATAAATTCTTTTCCCCAATCTCGGGTCATTCTTTGCCTAGACCCCTTTCATTTTATCCGTTTTGCTCGACTCGGGTTGTCGTCCCCAAATCCCTAATTCTCTGAAAAGTCCGACTCTGGAAAAATCCCCCGAAGTTCTAACTCTAACAGACTCAAATATATTCAATTTCTTTATTGAATATCCATATTTTCTTTTTATTTAAATGTCCTTGGTCTCCACAAAAATCCAAATCCTCAAATACTTTGGAGTATTACCAATTCCTGGATCCCATAAAATATTCCCGAGATTTTCATTCCCGAAAACAATACCAAAATATTCGAATATTCTAAAATTCTGAGCATTTTCACAGTTACCGATGCTCCAGAAATATTCCCCTGAAACCCTGAATATGCCCATTCCTTTTTTTAAATCCTATATATATTGTAACATACCCAAATTTTGACTTTCGAAAGTTTAACCAAAATAAATTAATAGAAAGATCTCGAAGGTAAAATCCTATAGTTTCTAAGCAAAGGAGCAAAATGAGAGGTAGATTGACTAGTGTAAATCTAAAAAGGGGTATGCTAAAACTTTAATAGTCAAAATTTCAATTTACTCAAAAAACTCACCCTAGGTGAAAATATAAAAATGCAAGAGAATATAAAACACGGCATAGGAATCCATACTATAAATTCCTAAAACCTTCCTTGAGTCAATGGAAAATGGGAATAATACATCCTCAATTATGAATAAGAAATTTGGCTAAATTAAAATACACAGGGATTGGTGTATAGAACTTTAAGAGTTAAATTATAAAAATAGGAAAGTGTAATCTGCCTAATGTTGTATAAATAAAAGTTTGACATAAAAATATGGAGATAAATAAATTCATTACCATTTCATGTGCATGCTTTCTTTTGATTGTTTTTGGATCTTAAAGTGCATTTTCATAATAGGATGCATATGCATTTGTATAGCCTAAGGAATTTCTAAAAATAATTAGTTTAACATAAAATAATGGAAAAAATTTTGTAAACACTATCCAACATAGTTAATCCACTGTAAATTTTATATGATTTATCATTTCAATTGATACTTCAATAAAATCCTTCAAATCAGCAAAACTAGGAGGACTAGTTAAAATAAATTACTTAGTTCTTATTTTCACCAAATAAAAATGAAAACTGATCTTGCGGTGCCCTTCTACCAAAGTGTGTAACAATATGTACCTTACAACCAAAAAATTTGGCTTAATTTAATTCTCAAAGGAAATACATGAAATGATAAGTGCAATGCACTAAGGAATAAAAAAGACAGCAGAAAACTGTGCCACCAAGCCTATTTCATCTTTTTGCCACATTAAAAATATAAAGCCCCTACCCTTGGAACGTGACAGGTTAATAGAGCATATATTCACCTACAGCAACCGGAGACCCTCTGTAACTCGGTGGAAACTTCATTGCAAAACAGCAACCGGCACAACTTTCCAGACAGCCAATTTCTTGAGAACTTCTCCAATTTCACTGCCATGTGGGCCCTATAGACACCCTGACCCCACCTGGCAGTCACACCACCGTCCAAGACACCCTAGCTGTCCCCTGCGACATGTGGACGCTCGGGAACGCGCCCATCAAGCCAGGGCATGGCCACCTTAACCCTGATGTGTTAACTTCGCGTTCAACCTCAAACCTTTGCCCTAACCTCTCTCTCTATCCTCCCTAATCAAGTTCTGGTCGATACAACCAAGAGAGGAAGCACTTAGCCTCCTCTTCCACCTCAAACTCGTCATCGGCTACGAAGAAGACGACATTGCTGGCAGCCATTGGGTCGTCATCTGTTGGTGGCCAAAATTGGTACAAGGCCAATCTGGCTGGGAAAACCGGTCTGACCGGTTTCCCAAACTGGCCTGGCCGGTTTTAGCACTGTAGCCGATCCGGCAATACAAACCAGCCTGACTTGTTTTGACCCAGTTCGAGTAGAATCAAGGAATCCATGTAGATCACGACTTATAATTGGAATTTCTTGTAGGGGCAAGACCTCTCCACCCTATAAATATAAAGGGCCACGGCTGATTGAGGATCTATCCAATCGATCAATCAAAATACCTTTACTTTTTATTTCCTCCAAACTCTAGCTTTTCCAACCCCCTTTGCTTCTCCTTCTTTGTCTCCACGGCGATTTGGGATGTTCTGAGTGACCTACCGATCTCAGAACAACCCTAGGCGCATCATCCCTGATGGGGTCCCTCCCGGGATGGTGGTTCTAGATTTTCACGGCCAGCTTCAGGAAACCGGCCTGACCTGTTTTCCAAACCGGCCTGGCTGGTTTGCGCAGGGGCTTCCCGTGAGGTGATTTTGACGACCGCACGTTCTAGCACAACTCGGTGTGTTAGCCCTAAACTGCGTCAACAACATCATCATCATCTCTTTCGCGTTCCCTCTTCTACTCACCATGCCTAACAACTTTTATTTTGATATTTCTCCATTTTTACCAGCCAATCGGCGGAAACGCGACCATGCCATTGGAGCTGGCAGCCATGCTCCAGTCGCGACACCGCCAGCGTCGACCTTCTGTTCTGGCCTCCTCAGACCTTCTCCGGCCGAGCCGCTGTGCCATCATCCTCGCCTCGGCTTCCTCTACAAAACCCCTCAAGAATCTTGATCAGAGAGGCAAGGGTTGGAGAGATCGACCGTCTTCTTCTCCGCCTCCGGCCACCTACTGTCGCCAAGCCGTTCTGATGCCATGGACGCCGCACGGACCTCACTGAGTTTATCTAGTAGCACGGTGAGCTCCCCTAACCTCTTGTAGCACTTCATCCATGCCTAGAAGCAGTCGGACCGAGCTTCTAGAGTCACATGGATGTGTAGCCCGAAACCGGCCAACGCTTGCACCACCGCTGCAGCCACGTTCGGCCATCTCCGGCCGTGACGCGAGCACCTATAGGTCCGCCTTGAGGTTCTCTACATTTTCTATTTTGACCACGACGCGAGATTCCCCACGGTTCACCGGTGGCGAGGGCAAAAAGAGGATAGCCATGGTGCTGTTCCTGTACCAAGAGGCTAAGGACCTCAATTTCAAAATTTGAATAATATCAGGGCTCACACTGCAAAACTCCCTTCTCACTGACAATAGACCAGGGATCTATGAGTAATTAAACGAAAATATGAGGACTCTTAATGAAATTCGTTTTCAACATGTGCTAGGGGCTGTGGGTTCCATTCACTAGAACCCGAGAGGCTCAAATGAAAAATGACACTCATTTACATGTGGACCCATGAATATCTGGAAAAATAATGAAAAAGATTATTAGACTTTTCTGTTGAACTGAAAAATAGATTTAACTTCAACAATTCATAACTAATTTGTTTTAACTCCAAATTGGGTGAAGAAAAGTTTGTTAGAATAAAAAAAATATATTCTTTATTCCTGTAGATTAAAATCTGGAAAATCTTATACTTAACATTCCTCAAAAATGATATAATGTATAAATGTGAAAAAACACTTTTAAAATTTACAACTAAATTCACCTTAGCATCAAATTTTGGTAAATAAAGATTTGATAGAATTACAAAGTTTTTCATATTGTTTCTGTAAACTAGAAATTGGTGAAACTTATACAGGAGACACTTTTATAAGTTAGGTGACCAATAAATATTTTAATTAGTTTACAAAATGTATAGTAACTTCTAAAATTCATAGAAAATTTATTTTAACTCCAAATGAGTTGAACCAAATTTCCTTGAATTCATAAAATTATGATATTTATTTGTGTAAAATTAAACCTGACAGCTTATATGCATAGAATACCTCTAAGTTTTTATGAAGCACATAAATACATATATGGCACCTAGAACTTACAAAATTTATAGTAAATCCATGCTAGCTCTAAAATTAATAAAACAAGACTTGTTGAACTCAGAAAATCATGCTCTTATTTACTGTAAACAATAATCTTGCACACTTAGTATAAGAAATACTTTTAACTTTTGTGTAATAGAAAAATACACTAATTTATACCTAGAACTTATAAAATTCATGGGAAATTCATATTAGCTTCAAAAATTATGAGCTCAGCTTTGTTGGACTTAGAAAAGTATGATATCTTTTCTGTATATTTAAGAATTGGCCAACCTAATACAGGAGATGACTCTAAAAATTTGTGTAATAGATAAATGTATATATAAGGTGTATAATAGCTTCTAAAAAAATTATAGAAGATTCATGCTAACTCCAAATAAAGTGAAATTAGGTTTGTTGTACTTATAAAATATCACTCTTTACCACTATGATGTAAAACTTGGTCAAAATCACTATAGAGAATACCTCCAAATACACATGATGTATAAATAACGTATTCCACCGTATTTAGACTTCAAACCCTTATAGCTTGCTTATACAAAATTATAAAATTGAAATTCTTTTACGACAAATCATCCTAAGCTATACCAAATATTACTATAAAGTTAAGATTTACAAAACTACCTTCCAAATCACTTGTAATTAAAGAACACATATAAATGCCATAATCGCGTATATAACTTCTAAAAAAATTTATATATCAAAAGTGAAAGATGGTAAAATACAAATTCCTTCACCAAAAAGCATACAAAGTCAGTACCAACCCACTGTGTAGGTTTCATACATATTAAAATAACTTCAATTTTGACCTTATATCGTATTTAGACGTATTCACTTATAGAACTTGTAAAATTCATAACTCCCAAACAAAAAATAATAAAATAGAAATTCTTTCACCTAAATTCAATTTAGATTAGTATCAACCTACTGTATAAACCTCATGCATATTAGAGCATTTTGTATTTTTCGCATTATTTGCTATTTATTTGATCGTACGTTAAATTCTTTCTAGAGAACGAATTCGAAATCAGTAAAGGAGTGGAATAGCTGGTGCCTAAGGTATTCAAGAGTAAGGAAAGTATTCTCCCCTCCTCCTTGAATAAGTTGAATCCTATGTTTTGGGGAATGAAATGTGTTATTTATGAAATTGCATGCGTATTTATAACTATTGGCATTTAAAATGTGGGGAATGGTAGCTATACCCAACTTGTTGCATGATCTACCTTGATAATTTTGAATTCCCTACTAGTTGTAATCCTAGGAGTGTTTAGAGTACTTCACTTGTACTCATACGGGCTTATTATTGCTTATTTAAATGCAAATTGCTTAGACATGCTTAGAATTATGCTGAAATAGATTGTGATCACTTTATAGACAAGATTTTGGGAATTTCATAACTTCTGAACTGAGGTGAAGCCTCTGGTTATTTGTGAACTAAAATGATGAAAAATGAGATTTTAGACTTGGGCAGCAAGTGGTGTGCATATGGACTAGTTACACACCGATAGGGTTCGTCTGAGTCGATTAAGGACCAAACTCTATATCACCCATTATTGTTTACAGTGCAACCACATGTGTTGGTATGGGACAATCTTAGCCTATTAAGCTGTTTATGCATTTAACCTTGCATTCGGGAGGTGTTGTAGTATAAACTACTCTTGGTGATGGTTTATAGGAGCTATGCATGTGCGTGTACCGGAATCATCCTAGTGTGCGTGTGTTATGTAAGTAGGTTGTTTCTCTACTTACAGCATGGAGCTGTCCAATACAACGGTGAGTGCCACGTGGGTTGTTTCTCCACGGCGTCTCGGTGTTTGGTTAACCACCGTGACGACATTAAGGAATCAAACTTAGTGTGGATTTCCGCTCATCGTGCTCATGCAAGGTTAGACAAGTAAACAATGTAATGACTTCGTTGTGACCTGTAGACCGCATTCAACATGTAGAGTATGGTGGTACCGATGGGTACCGGACAAACTAGAGAATTCACATCATGTGAGTAAAGTTGTACAAACTCTATAGAGTTAAAACTAATCAGTTAGCCATGCTCGCAGTCATGAGCGACATAGTGATGTGTCATGAGTATAGTTTTATGATTTATAACTGTGTTTATGAAATTAGGATATGGATTGGTGATTTTGATGATTGTGATGACTTGTTGCTAGGAAGGGTAGCAAGTATGAAACATATATTATGTTGATCACCTTCTTTATATACTATACATGTATTATTCCTTTACCAAATACCGTTGCAAATGTTTGTAAACAAAAATTGGTTTTATGCAAACATAGGACTACAAATAGCCTTTACTTGATTTAGAACTTGCATGTAGTGATATAGGATTGTCCTTGCCAGTACATTATTTCAGTAATGTACTGATTCTTGTTTGTATTATTGTTGCTTAACTTGTTGTAGGTTGAGTGCTATGGGAATTCGTTGCATCTTCAGGATTGATTCTTTATAGGGTCTACCCTTAGTCGGTTGCCTGTGGTATGAGTAGACAAGCTTCCGCTGGATCATATTATTTGGTCGATTGCCTATGTAACTCTGAGCTTGTAGATTTAGTTTATTTACTTATTCACCTATTTATTCTATACCATTACTTGAGATGAACGTGTGAGACTAGTACTTTTCCTAGGAGCTAGTCAAACACAAGTATGAGCTTGAAATAATTGAGATATTTGCTTAATAGCTGGTGTGGATCGAGTCCTCTGTGATATGTAGTCGCTTGGTTGCCACCATCGTGTGGTTTGACAGGCACATCTTGGGGAGGACAGGCAAAAGCTATTCTATTGAGTGTCTCATTTATTTCAGGTTCGGCGCCAAGAGTTTGTAACGAAATTGTGGTTCGTGACGTCAGGTTAGCTTTGAGGTGTGGTGGTTACTGCTTTTATTTGGTTTTATTTGAGACACCACCACTCCAAGAGTTAGCGTTGACGTGGCGAGTTGCAAACTACAGTACAAGTCTCAGGGTGTCCTCATATATATATATATATATATATATATATATATCCGAATATCCCAAAAATTCTGAATATTTCTACAATTTTCAATTCGGAAACATTCCTCGAATTCCTAACTTCCAATTTCACGAATTTTGAGTTTTCCAAAAAACCCCCTCCCTTTTCCTTTTTTCCCCATCTTTTCTTTTCTTCTTTATTTTTTCCCTTCTCTTTCCTGTTCATCTTCTTGTTCCTGGCCGCCGCCCGTGCGCCGCCTCCGCTGCCAAAATTGGCGCCGCCCCACCATATAAGCCGCCACCCCTGCATCTGCATGCGCTAGCCCGCCTTGCCTATAACGACCCGTTTTCCCTTTCCCTGTTGGAATTTGTTTTCCCGAGTTCGAATCCCTCTCCTGTCCAGTTCAGCTGCGCCTAGTTCGTTTTTCCTGGCCAGCCGACTACCTTTTCCCCTTGTGCCGAGTAGATTACTACTCAGTTCCTGTGTCTTGCCTTTTTCCCTTGTGTCACTCGGTCACCTTTGCTGCCGAGTAACCTTGTGAAGTTGCCGACTACCTTGAGAATCTACCCGTTGTCTCATCGTCTCACCCAGTTGCGCCCCTCCCGTTGGATGCCGACTACCGAAGTGGAGAAGTAACCAGCTTTCACCTGCCCGCAGCATCGTTCGGACCAGTGGACAATACCCCGTTGCATCGCTTGGACCAGTGGTCAGTCAGCAGTTCTGTCAGTAAAGCTCATCCAACCCATGACCTTAGTGTCTTGTCGCCACTACAGTGCCTACCAACTCTACCGGCCACACCTAGCTCCAAAGTCAATCTCTGCCTTGGTGTCATACCCCTTGTCAGCTCATCTTGACTTCTTTGCTCTGTCTGTTGCCCAGCTCCACCGTGCCTCAGTTTTGCATGCCGGCTATATAAGGCCATCGGTGTCTCCTCATTCCCTTGTTTTGCAACCCGGCCACCTCTGCTGAATCGTCATCTTCTTCCTTCCCTGCCTCGGGACCGTTTCCTACTTCCCGAGCTCTCTCGCCGCTGTTTGCTGCTTCGCCCGGAGTTCCTAATCGGTGAACCTTGTTGCCTGGTTCGCCAACTATCTCTGCCGACTGCTATCCTTCTGCAGCCGACTCCCGCAGCGTTCTTTCCCTAAGTGTTTTACCTCTCCTGATTCTCAGTGTTTCTCTTTTCTGCTTGTCCAGAGCCTGAACCGGAGGACAATCCAGAAGCCGTCTTCGCCGAGGAAGATCCTTCTCTGGAACAAGGCAAGCCCCTTTGACCATATTGTTTCCTATATATGCAAAATTATGTTGTTTGCAAAATATGCATGCTTAGCTTACACTGTAAATTGTTTGGCCACGGTTTGCAAGCGCGACCGACAGACCTACCCAGTAGTCGCACTTATTTCGGTAGGATTTTGATGTATTTCTCCCTTGAAAGCCCCACAAATGGCACGTTGGCATCATATCCGTTGGGTACGATTGCCGAGTAGAATACTTAGCCCTACATCGTTGTTTGTCGTTGGGAAATATGGGTTTTTACTCAATTGTTGGAAAACCCGGTACTCTGCGTATCGGCGTGTTTGTGAAATAAGTAAAAGTTTGTGAAAACCTTGAGGTACAGGGTCAGTGCCTGTGTGGCCTGGCTGTGTATTGTCGATAAGGACCGTTTCCTTTGGGAATTTCATCCGAGCATTTTACAGTGCGACCAAACGGGTAGTATGGGCTGCCCCTGGCCGAGTAAATTGTAGGTTTAGGGAAGTCTGGTGCCGACTGGAGTGGACTCATCTGAGTTGTGGCTCGTGGGCCCTGGTGCTGATGATGGTTGTAGCCGACCTGAAGCATTGATCCTGTGTGGATCCTTCTGCTGGCATTAGATAACCCTAGACTGGCTTTGGAAATGGCCTTGTCACAAACTTCCGGTACCGGCCAGTACTCGGTATAAGTTTTGTGTCGTTTGGGTAAAGCGTGCACCCTCTGCAGAGTTTTAGCTGAACTGTTCGAACAGCCGTGCCCCCGGTTAAGGGCGATGTAAGGTGATTCCCATAGCGTAGATTTGTTTGCCAGTGGTTTGTGAAGCTGATTTATGGGAAGGGAATCGTGACCAGAGTTTGCCGAGTAAGCAAACGGAAGGCCTGTGTGGCCAGAAACGGGCCTGTGTGACCCGGGGTGTTGAAGCACCATAAGCAAGTGTGTGAAAAGTAATCAGGAGATAAGTCTTCGGGTTGTAGCCAGAAGACAATAAAGAGCATGCTCCCGGGTTGTAGCCAGGGCAGCAGTGTTGAGCTAACTGGTTGTAGCCAGTGTAGCGATCTAACCGGTTGTAGCCGGAACATGCTAAAAAGAGAGCTGAGGTTTGGTTGTAGCCGAATCTCAGGGTCAACGGGTGGTGGTGGCCACTCGGGAAAACAACAGACCGAATGGAGTGGTCGGAGCCACTCGGATGTTAATCTAATGTGAAGATGGAAACATATGATTCATTAAGTGGCGAGTTGTTGAAAAGCAACTTGCGGAATGGATCAAGGTGTGAGCCTCTTTCCGACAACTAAAACTTGACACACTAGCATTTTGACAAGCAAAAATGTTTCTAAAGGCAGTTTTTCGCAAATGAAACTCTTAGCCCCCTTTGTCTAGCCGACATGGCATCTTTTCCCGGCTTGCGGAGTACGTCAGTACTCACCCTTGTTCATATATATGTATAGTAGGTTTCGAAGAAGACGAAGATCCGACTGCTGCCGAGTTCTTCCAAGACCAAGCTGACTACGAAGACTTCTGAGGTTTCAAGCCTAGTTCCCAACCAAGCCTGTGGTGTAGATGTGTCCTTCTGCTGGGTAGTTTCTCCTTGCTTCCGTCCTGTCTATGTTGTTCTCGCTAGTTTACCCTGTTGTTGCTTTTGTCTATCTGGGGCCTGTCCTGGATAGAAACCTTTATATTATATATGAATGTACTCTGATATGTATATGTTGTACTCTGAGTTGTATCACCGATGACTTTGTACGTATCCGACTACTGATCCAGGGATCGGGTACTGTGTGCACATTGTGGGCCCCCTTCCCCGGGGCGGGGCGCCACAGAAGAGGTGGTATCAGAGCATAGGTTGGCCCTAGGAGTGGAACCTTAAGCGTGTAGATGTCCTGGAGGATCTTATTTTAAAGACTACACTATTTGCAAAAACTAGGACTTGGCCGAGTATCCCTTTTCGCCCTTATAGATTTTGAAAATGTTTCTAAACTCTTGGCTATCTCACTACCTTTGGCTCCTGCGGAAGTCTCTGGCGTTAGCCCTTAAGTTTCAGTGCCCTACCTGTCGCCTTTTGTTGTGGCTGGGTTCTCGAGTGTGTTTCTTGTTCTGCTGCTTGAATCCACCTTGCTGTCCTTGTCGCTTCCCTTATCTGTTCCATCGGTTTGGTTGCCGATGTCCTTCTGAGCCTTTCTCTCTTGGTTGCCCTCTTTTGTAGGACCAGATGGCAGGACGTCAGCGCCGTAATGCCCGTGCTCCAGCCCGCCTAGGTTTTGAAGACCAAGTTCCTGAAAGTGCATCTAGGCCCCTAAGTGGGTTTTGGTGAGTTGAATGACAAAACGATTAAAGGACTAACTTGTTTGCTAAGTGTTGAGCAGGGATTTATTCTTATGATTATATTGTGATATTATTGGCTCATAAGAATATGCATTGTTGATGGTCTCATGTTTGGAAAGCATTGGACAAATCATAATACATGGATTTTATTGGGTCTTTATTGTTGATGTGAAGCAAAGCTTAGCTTAAAGTCGACAAGAGTGTGTGAAGATGTCAAGCAAAGGGACAAGTAACGAGGGACTAAGCAAGGGGGAACCAAGAGATGACTTGGGACTAGTAACCCATGCTAGGGTGAAGTGAACGTGTGCTTGGAGTACACCTCGAGTCTTATCTAGCGAAGCAATGCAAAGCATCGAATCTTTGTTGGATCATTTGATGAAGTGGCTTATAGATGGATGATAGTATGTCAATCATATCTGTTGAAAGGTCCTAAGTCACTAGCTCAAGATGGATATGCTCAGTGGTTGTTCAATGTTGAAAGACCTCAAGTTGAGAATGATCAAGTATTGGCATGTTGAAGACATACAAGCTCAAGTGGATGAAATATTGTAAATGTTTAAATCTTGAGTATAGGAATGCCGTACTATCAAGAGGGATGCAACATTGACTGCATGGAAACACCAAAAGTGCTCATAGGTCAACCCATGTGAGAGAACCTTGAGAGTTGAGTGTGCTGACCAGAGCAAAACAGGTCTGGCCGGTTTTGCAAACCGGCCTGGCCGGTTTTCTCTGAGTCAGCCCTAACGGCTAGTTGGTATGAAAAACCGGCCTGGCCGGTTTTAGGAACCGGCCTGACCGGTTTTCCCCTGACAGTAACGGCTAGTTTTTTTGTGAGTGGGTATTTATACCCTTTGGCTCTCTTCCTTGAGGGCTGCTGGTTGATTTTGGTTCTTGCACATTCTAAAGGGTTGCTAACACCAGCAAGGCTCTCCCCAACCTCTCTTTGTGAGATAGGCTTGATTTGGTTGAAATCTTTGAGTTGGGTTGAGAGAGAGTTTGTATGTGAGCTTTAGAGAGCAATCCATAGTCTTGAGCACTTGAAGGTGAAGTCTCGCAGCTCGAGAAGCATTTGTTACTCTTGGAGGTGAAACCTCCTAGACGGCTAGGCGTCGCCAGCGAGCTCCCAGGTTTGTGGTGAGCCACGGATCGTTTGTGCAGGTTTGATCTTGCCTCCGGAAGGGAAAAGATCGCCTTAGTGGAATCGGGGACATAGCTTGACCTTGGGGTCACGAAAAGCTTCCTCAACGGAGACATAGGGTTCACGGTGGTGAATCCGAACTTCGGTAAACAAACTCCTTGTGTCTCCACTGCAGCTTATGGCCATCCAGACTCAGATCTTGCAAGGCATTGCTCAGAACTTGGCCGCCCTACAGCCTCTTCTCCACCAAGCTCCACCAGCGCAAGCCCCTGGTCGCTCTAAGCTTGCCGACTTCCTGAGATTTCGCCCAGCAGAGTTCTCGCAGACCGCCGAGCCAGTAGAGGCTGACGACTGGCTGAAGGATATGGACAGAAAGCTGAACCTAGCGCAGTGCACACCCCTGGAGAAAACCTTGTTTGCTGCACACCAACTCCGTGGTCCAGCCGCCGACTGGTGGGAGAACTACTGTGCTGCCCACCAGGATGCCTCTACCATAGCCTGGTCCGAGTTTGCTGAAGCTTTTCGAGCCGCATATGTCCCAGAAGGAGTGATTGACATCAAGAGAGAAGAATTCAACAACCTCAAACAAGGACATTCCAGCATCAGCGAGTATCTGATTTTATGTGGGTAACTAATGACTCATTTACGGTTAAATAATGATTAATGGCTATGTTTCTCATGACAGTTGGTCGTGGCTGGGTAATTAATTGTGTCAACTAAAATGTGACTGATTGGTGGGTTGTGAGCACCAGGTATGTGATGTTGCTAGCGGTGCTCATGACAGTTAAGGACCAATTCGTGGACTACTTGTTGTGAAGTATTTACCCTCCTAATCACAAGCCAGAATGGTGTGTTGTGGCTGTGTCAATAAGACCACCATGACTACGTCAATAAGTCCATATTTCGGGCATTGAATTGTCTCCCTGTTTGGGAACCTGATTAGTTCCTACCGGAGACTGGTGGTTCAGCGGGTATTGTTCTGTTGGGTGAGTTGTATGAAAGGTCTTGTCATAGTTTCCCACTTTGCAGTACCATGGTGGTATTTCGGGGCATGGTGATATGTGCTGAATCGTGTCTTGTGGGTAAATTGATACACCTCTGGACAGAGTAAAACTATTCGGATAGTCGTGCCCGTAGTCAATCGGCGGGCCTAGCAATGTTTTCTGTGATTAGTCCCACACTGCTTAATGATGATGATAAATGTTGGAAACTTGATAGCTCTAGTTTGAAGGGTTATGGTTTTGGGTCTGAACTGCGTTGGAGCGCTGTTCAGAGATTGGTTAAATATTGATAATAATTAAACTATATTGTTTTTCAATGTTTATAAATGCAAATGTTTTAAATGCTGTTTTATGCAAATAAGCCATATTATGTCTTTCCTTTGGATTTCTGTTGCATTACATTTGCATTTTTTAGTGTGGCTTGTTGAGTATGGTGGATAGTACTCAGTCTTGCAATATTGTAATCATCAGAGTGAAGCTTTACGAGGAGAAGTTTGGTGTTTGGCTTATACCCCAGTTGAGCTGCCTATAGCTTGGCGCTGAAGCTACGCTAGTTGCCGTTTCGCTATTGTTTTCTTCGGTGTGAGGACTAAATGCCTCTGTTATAAGTATTTATCGTTATTACATTTTGGTTATGCTTATCAAATTATCGATTTGTGTACCTCGGCTGATTCCTGGACAAGGATTTATTGCACAAATTAGCTTTGAAAATTCTGGTGAATTTCTGGGCGTGACATTCCCTCCCTCCACGTGCGTCCATTCCCTGGCCTCCGTGTGAGCGAGCGCTTCACACACCCTCCCGCTGATAGCCAGGCCCACCTAGCAGCTATCTCGCGGCCGCTCAGTCCTTCTCGCCTGCGTGCTCGTCTTCCTTCCAGCGCCAATCCACACCCGCTTGTCACTTGTTCAGCGAAATCTCGCGTTGAATGCCCACACCACACCACACCGCGTTGCACAATGACCATCCCTCCCATACGCTGCATCTACGCAAAGCAGTGGTGAGCCAAACTTAGTTGTCCCGCCATGGATTCCGCTCTTTACTCCCCATCTCTCCCTAGGTTTCCTGTCATGAAACACGGTGCCACGCTGCCCCTCCCGGAAATCCTAGTGCCACATCCCCCTCCCAAAAATCCTGCTGCCACGTCCCCTTCCCAGGAAAGCCTCGTGTTTCCTGTTCTCTGGCTTGTCATTGTCACCTGTCACCCTATCGTCGCTTCACCCTCGTGCCACATGCCATGCTTGCTTGTCTTCATGCCATTCCGTCGGCATTGTGGGCACCAGCTCAAGCCTCACCTTGGATTCCCGGCGCCTAGCCGATGTAGCCGCCACCTCCTCCCTGCCATCGCTGCCTATAAAAGCCCATCGACTTCGCCTCCTCGCTGCATCTCCTCACCTACCCGCATCTCCCAGTATTGCTGCCACGTGTCGCTGTGTTGCAATCCCCTCCCCCTGGGCGCCGCCGGCGAAGAATCATCGCCTCTTCCCCGGCGAGCGCCGTCGCGCTCACTCTTCCATGACCGAGCCTCTGCACGCACCATGCCAAGGTAGATGCCACAGAGGTCATGCTCCTCTCTTCTCTCCACTCTGTGTCACTTAGATGTGAGTCCCACATGAGGATAATCCCTCTCTTTTGTGCTATCTCACTGACATCATGTCCCCCACCTATCATTGGAATATTCCTTGCAACATTCCCTCCTTTTCGATTTAATTTCAAAAAATCTATTTAAACTTTAAAAATTCATAACTTTTAAACGGTAGCTCCGAATGACCCCATTGAACTCTTAAAATTTTTCTAAAAGTGAGATCTACACATTTGCACTGTTGGATTTCTGTTTTAAATTTATTTTTTTACTTTTGTGTTAATTTGCCTCTTTTGATGTATAGAACCCGAGTTCGAGGATGGTCCGGACACCGTCTTCGAAGGAGAAGATCCACTTCAGGAGCATGGCAATCTGGCCTTAATCACATTGCCCCTATATTTATGAACTTATGTTGTTTATAAAATCGTATTCCTTAGTGTACACATTAATATTGTGTCTCGGTTTGCGTACACAGTCGACGGACATATCTAGGAGCGGCACTTATTTTTAGATGATATTGATGTACACCCTTTCCTTTGTAGCCCCACAAAGAATACACCAATGCCATTGCCCACCAGGTACTTTGGATACCATCTTGAACAGTCCTGGTCGACTCCAAGTCCTAACTACTCTCTTGCTAGCTGGTAATTCCTTCATTATCTGCTTAATACTCTATCCCTTAAAGGATTTATAGAAGTTGGTATGCAGTATTCCTGCCGGAGTACGTGTATGCATAAATATGGGGTATCCCATATTTTATACACTCACAATACCGATCGAGGATCCCTCGAGGTTTTATATATCACTTTAGTAGACTAATAATCGCTAAAATACACTATCTTGATGGATAGCCACCAAGCAACCGAAACATTTACTCATTGAGAACGATGGACGACCTACACGCTACAGCACCACAACGTAACAGAAACTGTAGCTCAGCATTTCTGCGAATATATGTATACACACATATACAGTTATCGCTAGCTACGAGTAGTGGGTTGCCTTGATAGCCACCGACGCGAGAAGGACACGATGACCAGCGGCGGAGGAGAGCTGCACGTGGTGATGTTCCCGTTCCTGGCCTTCGGCCATATCAGTCCGTTTGCGCAGTTGGCGCGGAAGATCGTCGGCGTCGATGGGGTGCGGGCCACGTTCCTGTCGGCGGCAGCCAACGTGCCCCGTGTCGAGGCCATGCTAGGCGGCGCCGGCGCCACAGCGGTGACCGTGGCCGCGCTGCACCTGCCGCGCGTGCCGGGGCTCCCCGAGGGGGTGGCGAGCACGGCGGAGGTTTCTGGGGGTGGCGTCGAGCTGATCAGGGCCGCCATTGACGGCACCCGGACGCAGGTGTCCTCGCTGCTCGCGGAGCTCCGCCCCGACGTCGTGCTCTTCGACTTCGCTACGCCGTGGGTCGCCGACATCGCCGCGCCTCTCGGCGTCAAGGCGGTGCACTTCTCCGTCCTGTCCGCGGTCTGCGGCGCGTACATCATGTCCCCCTCACGCCGCCTCCACGGCGAGCGCCCGGCCGCCGAGGACCTCGAGTCCGCGCCCACGGGATTCCCGCCGTCGTCGCCGCTCGCCACCGTGCCAGCCTACCAGGCGGCAGACTTCACCTACGTGTTCACCAGCTTCGACGGCAGGCCATCCGTCTACGACTGCTTCACCGCCGGCAACCTAGCCAGCGACGCCATCGTCATCAAGACGTGCACTGAGATGGAGGGCCCATACATTGACTACGTCGCAGGTCAGTACAGCAAGCCTGTGCTCGTCACGGGTCCCCTCGTGCCGGAGCCGCCGCATGGCGAGCTGGAGGAGCGATGGGATACCTGGCTCTCCTCCTTCCCGAACAAGGCCGTCGTCTTCGCGTCCTTCGGCAGCGACACCTTCCTGTCAGCTGATGCAGTGACAGAGCTCCTCCTGGGACTGGAGGCCACCGACCTGCCGTTCCTCGCCGTGCTCAACTTTCCTAAGGGCGCGGACGCTGAGGCAGAGCTCAAGAAGCGCACTCCGCCGGGATTCGAGGAGAGGGTGAAGGGGAGAGGACTCGTCCACACGGGGTGGGTACAACAGCAGCACATACTGCGGCACCGCGGCGTGGGCTGCTTCGTCAACCACGCCGGGTTCAGCTCCATCGTCGAGGGAATCGTCGCGGGCTGCCGGCTGGTCTTCCTTCCGATGAAGGGCGACCAGTTCCTCAACGCCGCCCTGTTCGCGCGCGAGCACCACGTCGGCACTGAGGTGGCGCGACGCGGCGACGACGGGTGGTTTGGGCGCAAAGCGTTGCGCGATGCGGTGGCCACGGCGGTTGCCGGAGGAGGGGACAATGAGGAGAGCAAGTGGCGGGAGTTCTTCAGCAACGATGCCGTGCAGACAAGGTTTGTCGAGGAGTTCCTCGCTGGGCTGAAAAAGCTTAAGACCTCAAAATAAACTTTGTCGAACAACTGTTGCGCGCTTTATAATTATTTTTAAACTCAATTTTATTTTCTGCAGAAATAACATCAGAGATTTTATAAGGATGAGAAACTTATTGCCAAATATAGTATGCCTAAGACATAATATAAGATTGTATCTTTTTATACCAAAATTGAAAATCAACTCCATCAAAAAGATGTGGCTTGGTTGAAAATCGGTCAGCCATGGCTAAATCTCAAGATCGGTCAAGATCCAAAAAAAGAAAATAAGTCTCTGATACTACTTATAGGATCGAAACAAGTCTCAAGATCGGCCAAGATCCAAATGTTTCAAACTGTGCGAGAGTGGCAGCCGCACTTTCATGAAACCAGAAATTGTAACACCCTTTTGTTGATCAGCATATCACAAAACAATATATAGTGGCCTCACACAATCAAGCACCCACTGCGCATCATTCCACCAGGTTCTTCTAGACAAGCACTCATCTGTGAAATCATAGTTGCCCCTAATAGTAATAGCACTAGAGGAAGTCTTTGATGCTTTACGAAACATCTGACCAATTGGATTGTCATTGTAAGCACAGCTAGCACCACTGCCAATCCCACTGCCATTCCCGCCAACAATGCCACTATTACTCCCACTGCCACGTTCAAACACGTCACCACTCTGCCGCACTGAACTCTCATACTCAAACTCCATTTGTGATTGAGCCATGGTAGTTAGCATTTCCTCATCTTCCTCACTAGAACTAAATGCATCATTGTGTCTAGTATGACCCTTCATCCGCTCGGGGATCTCATTTTCAATTCTCATGTTCTTAATCTTGTTCTTAGTTCTCTTATTCTTCCCACTACTAAGGCCTTCTTCATGGCACTCCGGACAATACGTTATACATTTGGACAAGCCCTAACATCACTTTTCTTTCCAGCTAGATGATGCTTTAGTCGAGTTAGTCCTCCACCTCACGAAGTTAACGTGCAGTACTTGAATTTGAAGCCACTATTTCAAATCCTAGTGCCATGATTCCATCCCTCTTCAGTCCGTCCTTCATCTTCTTGTCCTACAAGTATAATCGCTAAATTTAGTGAAAGCAATTATAAATTCTAGTACGTGCTGATTTGGTAAAGTAAATAATTAGAACAAATAATTTGAGTGAACATATAACTAAAAAATTCCATCTTATTGTACAGCAAACAAATGACTTTCAGTTACATACACATGTTCATCTCTTTTATAAAAACACATACACTCGAACAATCTGACAATAAATTATGGGTACTAGTAATCTAGTATCAGATCACTCCAAGTGCCAAGTAATCTCATCACTGAATAACATGAAGCAAATAGCATCCACACACAAAATTTAACAGGAAAAAAAGGTGATTGACATCTCTAGAACTATAAGTACAACCCACACAAGATCCATTGCCTGCCCTTCAAATTTAACGAATTGAACTATTTGCTTGAATGATTCATCCGTTACCTGTCGGCGGCGTAGATCCCCCCTCTGTCCATCTGCCCGGGAGTGGTGGGAAACGGGCAAGGGGTGGAGGGTCGTCGACCTACAGACTGGCGGGAACGTGCTCTAGCTGCTACTGCTCAGTTTTCCGGTAGGAATGAGCTCGACTGCTTGTGCTCGAGCAGCCGGCCAGGGGAAACGCCAACTACATGCATGCGGTGGCACCTGGGGCTAACAATGAGGATGCGGCGCTCAACCCACGACTCGTTACGGCGCTGAGATGCTGATGTGTAGGGTACTAGGGTTTCTTTTCTTCTACTCCACCTCCTCCATGCGCTGGGCTGCCGGGCAAAGTGTTCTTGGGCCGATACCTTTGGACCGGTCCAATTATATCTCACTATGTGCCGAGATAGCGAGATTTCGGTCCATCTCACCGAAATCTCACCTAGAAATTGATCGAGGACTCACCGAAATCGGGCTCTCGGCCGACGGCCGTCAGCCATTTTACGGGTGGCCCCCGGGCCTCCTAAAAACCGCCTCTCAGGGGGCGGCAAGGGGGCCGCCTGCGAAATGCCCCCTGGGGCCGGCCTCCCTCCCGCGCACCGCGTCCGCGCCCGCCTCGGCCCCGCGCCGCGCCGCGCGTCAGCGCCATCGGCCCCGCGCTCGCGCCCCGCGGCCGCGCCTCGGCCCCGCGCTCGCGCCCCGCGCCGCGCCGCGCGTCAGCGCCCCGCGTCGCGCCTCGGCCCCGCCCCCGCCTCGGCCCCCGTCTCGCGCCCCGCTGCTGCGCCGTCTCGGCCCCGCCCCGCGTCGCGTCCGCGTCCGCCAGCGCCCGCGCCCCGCGCCCTCCGCCGCGCCCTGCGCCCGTGTTTTTTGCAGGCGCCCTTGCGCCCTCTGAGAGGGCGTTTTTGGGAGGCCCGGGGCCGCCGTAAAATGGCTGACGGCATCGGCGGGGGGCCAACGGCCGTCAGCCACGTCATAAAATCGCCCTCTGGAAGGGCGATTTTTAAAAACCGCCCTCCCAGAGGGCGGTGGGAGTCTATTTTTGCAATTTTTTCAAACAAAAATCTACTTTTGCAAATCTTTTAATAAATAAATATAAAAATCAAAAAAATTCTCCATTGTAGTCCATCCTCTAAACCGGTCTTCGATTCAAATTCTTAAGACCACCGAGTCGCTCGCTTGTTGGACCAACAACCGCTGCTACTGTCTTCGATGGGCCACATGGGCCGACTGCTAACTAAGCCTAGTAGAAAGCTAGCTTGGTCTGCCTCCAGCCAGCAAGTGCATCGCGCACAAATACATCCATGCGTTGATGACATTTGTTGTACGCTGCATGCCACAGTACCCTACCGAAGTACTGTAGAATTTCTCGTCCTCTATTTTTCTTCTTTAATTATACTCCGAATTTATTCGTGATTTTTCTGCCGCTTGCACACACAACTTGTGAAGCCCGTTACGAATGCTTCCCACACGGTGTCCATCCACCGTGTGCCACTTTGTGTCTAACCTCGTCACCCGATATTCTTGACTGTTTTGGACTTGACTCCTCTCTGAATTTTGTCCCGATCCCACCGTTGACCGATGTTGACCCCAAGACAAACTTCTGCACACCAATAGACACAACAACTATTTCTGAGCACAGATATCGCAACCTGACCCATATTAGTCACATATACTCACGCCAACATCTGCAGATATTTTTTTAACAAATATTCATTAAATAAGTCATTCGCAAAGCTAATTATTCATCATAAAATATTAATCATGACAATGATTTTACAATCTTTCTCTTGATGAATACATTGGCAAACCCTTCAAAACGTGTTTTAGTGTTTGAAAAAAAAAACCAAAAGAATTGGTAAAAATGATAAAAAGCACTGAAGGCTCAAAAGATTTGCTCAAAAGATTTGAAAAAAAGAAAACTTCTCCCCTTTTGAAAAGAAAGAAAATTTCTTTTTATAAAAAATTTGCATCATTTTGTATCATTTTCCCTCTTTTTGACAATGATTTCATCAAGAAGTTTATTTTTTTTCGAGAGCTTTAAAGTATACCTAGAGCAATTCAAGGACATGTATTACAAGATAAGGGAGATAAAGTGATCAACTAGCTAACAAGTATGAATTAGAATATAAACATGAATCAAAGATATTACAAATAAGTTCAAATTAGCATTAAAGATTCATGTATTCAAACAATTTTTAATGCAACGTAATCACTAGCATATAGATTGAAAGAAAAACCCCACATATAGACAAGCTGAACTAAACATTCTTTCTCAAATTAACTTGGCCTTTACAAGAGAATTTTCATTAAGTTTTATTTCTGAGCTTCTTACTCAATTTGCCTTTTAATAGCATAAAAGAAAATCTCTCAATTATTTCGGGTACGACCTTGTCGTGAATACTGTTTCTGAGGATTCGGCACCCATTATTTTTCTCACGTCGGATACATCCTTGTCGAAAATACTATTTCCAAGGATTCGGTATCCATTTTTTTCTCTCATATAAGCTTTTTTTTTATTTGAAGAATCTCTAGAGTATTTGAGTAATGAAAATTTTAGTAAGCATATATATGAGTATAAGTCATTCAAATAAGCACTAGTGTCAACATTGCATATTTACTTAATTCAAGTAAAAGAATTTAAGTGTCATGTATCATCTCCCTTAAAAGCAACATCAAAGGCTCACAGAAAGATTAGAGTGCACACAAGCTAAACTAGTGACCAAAAGACTTCACTCATATTGCTAACAAGCACAAGAATATACTAGAGGTAAAAGTCAAAGCTCTCTTTTTCTCATCCTTTTAACTTTATTTTTTTTCTTTTATTTTATGTAAATTTAAAGTAATAAAAAGCACAAGGACTCCCCCTCAAAACATGCTAAAAGATGAATATACCCAATTCTCCCCGAAGATGCAAAACGAGAAAAATGAAAGGCTTAGTGAAAATATTTGCAATTGCAATTTAGTATCAAGAAATTTCAATTCAATATCTCTTTTCTTAATATGATCCCTCAAAAAGTGAAAACGAATATCAATGTGCTTAGTGCATGAATGTTGTACCAGATTCTTAGCAATATTAATAGCACTTGTATTATCACAAAAGAGAGGAACTTTCTCAAAAGTAAGACCATAATCTTTCAAATTAAAATAAGTCAAATAAATTGAGAACAACAACTAGCGGTGGCAACATATTTAGATTCAGCAGTTAATTGAGCAACATTAGATTGTTTTCTAGAAGACCATGTAATCAAAGAAGTTCCCAGAAAATGACATGTTCAACTAGTACTTTTTCTATCAATTTTACAACCACCAAAATCCGCACCACTTAATCATATAGATGATGATGTAGAATACCAAATGCTAAATTCAAGAGTGTGTTATAAATACCTCAAAATTCGCTTGACGGCTTGACGATGCGAAACACGTGGAGAAGCTTGAAATCAGGCACAAAAACGCACAACAAATTGTATGTCCAGCCTTGAAACAGTAAGATAAAGTAAAGAACCAATCATACTTCGGTATTCCTTTTGATCAACAGCTTCACCATCTTCATCCGGATCCAAAACAGCAGTAGGTCCCATAGATGTAGAGATAGGCTTGCAGTTCTCCATCTCAAATCGTCGTAAAAAATCCTTGGTGTACTTTGTTTGATGTATAAATGTACCTTGTGGTGTCTGTTTGATTTGTAGCCCCAAAAAGTACGTCAACTCACCCATCATACTC
The DNA here is from genome assembly GCA_003991445.1 of Oryza meyeriana var. granulata. Lineage (NCBI taxonomy): Eukaryota > Viridiplantae > Streptophyta > Magnoliopsida > Poales > Poaceae > Oryza > Oryza meyeriana. The sequence continues at coordinate 48,223 of RYFJ01000370.1, read as the reverse complement.
ATCTCAAATTCCCTATACATTGTCTCAGAAAACTCATGAGATGGACAACCAAAGATTATATTATCCACATAGATCTAAACAAAAAGTTGATTATCACCATGCTTAAGAACAAAGAGAGTTTTATCCACTTTTCTCATTTGAAAACCTTTCGTAAGAAAAAAGTTTTTAAGTCTATTATACCATGCTATAGGAGCTTGTTTCAAACCATACAAAGCTTTTGACAATCTAAAAACATGGTTGGGAAAATTAGGATTTTAAAAACCTGGTGGTTGTTTTACATAAACTTCCTCCTGTATAAAACCATTAAGAAAAGCGCTTTTAACATCCATTTGATACAATTTAAAACCTTTTGAAGCAGTAAAAGCCAACAAAAGTCTAATTGCTTCAATTCTAGCAACAGGAGCAAAAGTTTCTTCAAAATCCAACCCTTCCACCTGAGTAAAACCTTGAGCAACAAGCCTAGCCTTATTACTCACAATTACACCATCCTCATTTTATTTATTTTTAAAAACCCATTTAGTTCTAATAATATTATGACCAAGTGGTGGTTCAACTAAAGTCCAAACTTTGTTTTTTTCAAAATTCTCAAGTTCTTTATGCATGGCATTAATGCACGATTCATTAGTTAATGCATGAGCAATATCTTTGGGTTCAAAAGAAGCAACAAAAGCAGAATTCACATGATCATGAGTTACTTTAGACCTTGTAGTATGCTCACCAATGTTACCTATTATTTGTTCCGGAGGATGCCGTCATTGAATGTGCAATGGAGTAGAGACTTCAGAAGTTGTTTCACGTTCTGAACCTTGAACAGTAGAAGTTGTAGGTTCTGCAGGACCACCAGAATCAGCACGAGCCGAACTGGAGCTGGATCCCCCTGCCTGGCCTGACTACGGCTCCTCAGGCGGTATGACCGGCGTTGTTCCGGCGGTTTGACCAGCCATCTCAGTTTCGTCCTCGTCGTCGCTCTCCTCCACAAAAATGCTATTCTCCCCCTGAATCTGTGAAAATGTACCTGAATTATCTTGTCTAGTACCTAAACTAGCCTCATTAAAAGTGACTTCGCAAGTCTCAACAATTTTGTTAGTTTCTAAAATAAGTACATGATATCCTTGAGAATGAGTAGGGTAACCAAGAAATAATCCATCAGTAAAACGTGCTTTAAATTTATCCAAATTTTCAGATTTAAGAACAAAGCACTTGCACCCAAAAACATGCAAATGAGAAACTTTGGGTTGATGTCCAAACCGAAGCTCATAAGAAGTTTTTCCAAATTTCAATCTCAAGAAAACACGATTGAAAATATAACAAGCAATGTTAATAGCTTCCGCCCAAAATTTCCTAGGTGTATTATACTCATCAAGCATAGTCCTAGCCATCTCAACCAAAAAACGATTCTTTCTTTCAACAACACCATTTTATTGAGAAACCCGAGGAGACAAAAACTGATATTCAAGACCTTTTTCATTGCAAAATTGTTTAAAAGAAGCATTTTTAAATTCTCCACCATTATCACTTCGAATAGTTCTCAAAGATCCAGGAAGTTCAACAGACAAACGAAGATACAAATTCCGAAAGTGTTCAAAAACCTCATCTTTAGTTGCCATAAAGAAAACCTAAGAATATATCGAAAAATCATCCACAATAACCAATACATTCCACTTTCCTCCAACGGATTGCACTCTAGCTGGACCAACAGTGTCCATATGTAAAAGCTGTCCTGGTGCATCCGTTATCACAGAAACAATTGGATTATGTGAAGAAGTAACCATCTTAGTATGACGACATGGCGAACAAACTAAATCAAGATCCTTTTTATGTTTAGGCAAACCACGAACAAGATCCAAACCACTAATTCTAGTAATATTATCAAAACCAACATGCCCAAGTCTATGATGCCAAAACATTAAGTCCTTTGAAAATTTAACATCTAGACATGTGATCTTAGATGAGATACCACTTTCTAAATCAGTTTTAAAAACTCTTCCATAACGAGAAATTCCCAAAATAAAATCTCCTGAAGAATCAAGAATTTTACTCCCAGTTTTCTTAAATCTAACCTCAAAATTTTCATCAATAATTTGAGAAACTAAAAGCAAATTGTACTTCAAATTTTCTACCAAAGCCACCTCATTTAAAACAAACTTGACACTTATCTTGATAGATCTAGTAGCACGAACGGCACTAGTAGAAGCATCTTCGAAGATAATTGATTCAGTCTTAGATGCCGATTGAAGGGAGAAGAACCAACTTTTATCACCGATCAAGTACCATGTACAATCGGAGTTCATTATCCACATGTTCTCCTTCCTTGCCACCAAATCCTACACACAAGCAGATGTCGATGTCTCGGTACTGGGGTTAGATAACAAAAATTTAGGAATCCAGTACTAAGACACACGACCAGAGGTACCAACAGGCATATAACCACGAGCAAAACCAGCTTTATCCTATTTAGAAAAATTGACTCGAGGCCAGTCTGACCACTAGATGTACCGTGGTCTGACCTCCAGCCTCGGCGTAAAACCTGATTTTTGCCATTTAGATTTTGCAAAATCAATTTCCCTTTCCTTTTTCTGTTTTCTACCAAGTCTAAAACAAAAACCAACTAGATGTCCATCTTTTCCACAAAAAGAGCAAGTATACTTTTCACGAGAAGATGAATTTGCAACCAAAGGTTTTCAATTTAAAGACTTGGTTTCTTCACATGTTGTTGAAAGAGAAGACAAAATCCCAGCCGATTTAAAAATGGTTTGTTTAGGTTCAGGTTTTGTCAAAATCTCACCCTTTTTTGTGATACCCAAAACAACAGTTGGTGAGAAGTAAAATAGGCATGTGCATCAAAACCTATACCTTTGTTGTGTATGCTCACTTTTGATTGATCCAAAATTATATTTAGTTTCTTATTTCCATCGAAAAATCTTTGCAAAGAACTTTTAAAATAAGAAACCTCTTTTGTCAAATTAGCATAATTTTCGCAATCAACCAAAACACCTTTTTGTTTGCGACACTTTGAGCAAGAAAGCACTTTATGATTTTTCACAATATCCTCCATGTACTCAACATGACCTAAAGCACTTTTTACTTTCATCTCATTTAAAGAACATGTTGAGTAAGTTTTAGATACAGAAACATCGTTTTGTTGTTTTAGTTTTCTAGCACTTAAAATATTAAACATGGAACTTGCACCAAAAGTAACTTTATATTTACTCAATAGCTTTTTAGTCAAAAGTAATTCATACAAGATTTTAGTATGCAGCATAGTTCCAAAAGCAAAACAAGATTCTAATTCTTTATTTTTGGTAAGAACACTTTCAAGTCTTAAGCATGTAGCAGCATTTACATATCTTAAAGCAGAAATTTCAGAGAATAAAACTTCACAGGACTTGCAATCATCATCATTAGAAATCTAAAATTTTAGTCTAGAAATTTCAGATTTTAGAGATTCAACAATAAAATCATTTTTCTTAATTTTTTTTCTTGTAACTCTAAATTTTAAGACTAAGATCAATTACCATCTCTTGACAAGTTTCAACGGAAGGAGTAAAGGTAGATACCTCATCATTGTCACATTCAGAATTGTAGTCGTCTGAACTTAATCCTTCACGAGCCATGAGGCAAACCCCTAAGATGTTCTTACCTTTGTGATCGCCTCCATCTTCTCTTTCGTAATCGACATCGCTTGCTCCAGCTTGTTTTATTTTCCTTTGAACGCTTGCTTTTTCTTTACGTATTTGGGCTTCTCTCATTCATCTTCCTTTGTAGATCTTTCAACCTTCAGACATTTAGATCGAATGTGGTTCAACTTGCCACACCCAAAACACCGAATTGGTCCATCTCTTTTCCTGGTTTTGATATTATTCAAAGCTCGAGAAAACCTATTAGTTAATAGTCCCAAGTCCTCCTCGGAGAATTGTTTGAGTTGGTCATCGGAGAAGGCATTTAAAGTATTGAAAGAATTCAATGAAAAGCCATCAAACGAAGAATCAGATGAAGAAACTAAGGCAATAGTTTTTGAATCTGACTCACGAGAAAGAGCATTCAACTCATGGGTTTTTAGCTTTGTATAAAGAGATTCCAAAGTTAGAGTTGTCATATTAAAAGATTCTTGAATCGGTGTAACTTTTATCTCCCAGACTTTCATATTTAATTCAATCAAAAGATGTCTTACAATTTCAGATTGATGATAGTTAACATCAAAAGAATCATAAACATATCTAAGATTATTTAAAACTTTATTAAAGCGACCAAAATAATTATCAAGAGTTTCTCTAGGTTTCATCTCAAATTTCATATAGTCCTTTTTGAAAATATCCCTATGAATTTCCTTGATGTTAGATGATTCTTCGTGAAAAGGACGTAGAGTCTTCCACATCTCATGCGCAGTTTCAAGATAAGAAATTCGATTAAAATCCAAGCGAGAAACTCCACACAAAATTATATTGCGCGCTTTACAATTATTTTCAAACTCAATTTTATTTTTTGCAAAAATAACATCTGGGACTTCATAAGGATAAGAAACTTTTCGCCAAATATCATATCCCTGAGACATAATGTAAGATTGCATCTTTTTACACCAAAATTGAAAATCAACTCCATCAAAAACATGTGGCTTGGTTGAAAATTGGTCAGACATGGCTAAATCTCAAGATTGGTCAAGATCCAAAAAGAGAAAATAAGACTCTGATACCACTTGTAGGATCGAAACACAAGAACCAAGCCTAATAGAGGGGGAGTGAATGGTAGGAACACCAAAAATCAAAATCTTTTGCGGAATAAAAGAAACCCTCAAATCTGGATGAAGTGCACCGATCAGACCATCTCTGTTGTACTGGTTTGACCGCCGTATGTTAGTCGGCAAAACAGCCGTCGCGCTCTTGTCAGATGAATCGTCAGAATCCAGAGATATACACACCGAAGATGCTCTTCAAAGTAAATCAACTTTATTGCATCAAGATATGTTTACAAAACGCATACAAAACACTCCTCTCTCTCAAAACTAAATCCTAACTTTTCTCTCTTCCAAAAGTTATTTCTCTAGGGTCTCAACCCCTCATCAATTTATACTTAAAACCTCCTACACAAAGTAGAAGTAGAACTCCTAATCCTATTAGAAATTAATCCCTCACATTCTAAACTTTTTACAATCTTCCAAAAGTCCACTGCTGTCCAGCCACCAAACCGGTCTCCGATTCATATTCTAAGTCCACCGAGTCGCTCGCTTGTTGGACCAACAACCGCTGCTACTGTCTTCGATGGGCCACATGGGCCGACTGCTAACTGAGCCTAGCAGAAAGCAATTTTTTTTTAATTTTTATATTTTTTAATAAAATATTTACAAAAGTATACCTTCATTTCAAAAATTTACAAAAGTATACTCCCAACGCCCTCTGGGAGGGCATTTTTTAAAAATTGCCCTCCCAGAGGGCGATTTAATGACGTGGCAGACGGCCGTCGGCCACTGCCCTAGATTTAATTTCAGGAGATAATTTACAAGAAACAGAAAATGTAATATGACTAAATATGTATAGATAAAAGTTTGACATAAAAATATAGGGATAAATAAATTAAGTACCATTTCATGTGCAGGCTTTCTTTTGAATTGTTTTTGGATCTTAAAGTGCACTTTCATAATAGGATGCATATGCATTTGTATAGCCTAAGGAATTTCTAAAAATGATTGGTCAAACATAAAATCATGAAAAAATTCCTGTAAATACTATCCCATATAATTAATCCACTGTAAATTTTACATGATTTTATCACTTCAGTAAGTACTTCAATAAAATCCCTCAAATCAGCTAGACTAGGGAGCTAGCTAAAAAAATGAATGGGTATACTTCTAAAATTCACCAAATAAAAATGAAGATTAATTAGGCAGTGAAATTATACCAACAGGTGTGTCAACAAGAAACGTACCACCAGTAATTTTGGCTCAATTTAATTCCCAAAGAAATCACATAAAATAATAAGGGCAAAGCCCTAGGGACATAAGTTACACTGCAGAAAAACTGGATCATTATGCCTACTTTGCATTTTCACCAAAGATGAACCAGACCACTTCTAACCACGAAATTTGGTCAGCAGGTTAAACACATCTTTCTCTACCTCCAATAATTTTCCCATAATTTATGCTCCTCATTAACCTAGTAAAACAGTAATACAAAGACTGCATGTTGGACAGCTCACAAGACTTAGTCTCTAGAGAGTTCTTCTCTCATTTCTCACTTCTAGGTGGACCCCACAAGACCATGGCCCACCTGTAAGTCTCTGCAAGTCTTGGGACAGTGTGTTGCACCAAGGTTTGTATCCACACTCCTCTCTTCTTCCTAGGTTTCCACTACAAGGACCCATTAAACATTGTCACAACCTAGCTAAATGTGTGTAAAACAATGCCTCCTTACAAGTGGGACCCACCCTAGGCACCGTAGAACTGGAGCCACCTCAATTTGCATGTCAAACGTGTCAACACCTCCTTTCTTCTTCCTCCCTCAGTTTACACAGCACCTGGACAGCTTAGCACTTGGAGACCTCGACCATTTCGCTCCAAATCTCGCCAGCAGAACCCTCTTCTCATCCTCTCCACACTCCCACCGAGAAAACCGACGGAGACCCCAAGGATCACCGGCAGTAGCCTCATCCTCCCTGCTGCCGAGAGTGTTCGACCGAGCTCAAGCTAGCTCCGGTGAGCTCCATCCTTCCTCAACCCCAAGAACGCGATCTACAAGTATTAACCGTTCCATTTTCGCACTTCTTGGCCCTAGGTTTGCTGGTCGGAGCCACCGTGCCACCGCCGTCCCTACTCTCTGCGCTGCCAAACTGCCGCCGCTCGGGTTGTCGCTGTTCCGGTGAGCTCCGGCGATCCCAGCCCGAACCATCTCGCCGCCAGCATCGCCTTGGTCCTAGGAGGCTCTGGCCTCGACCAATCGAACCGTAAAGTCGTGTACCAGGAGATCGGCGTCGTCGTCCCCAAGTCCGGCCGCCAGCCGCCGTCGTCGATTACTTCTCCTGTGGTTAGCCTCCATTCGATTCCTTGAGCCCATCTCTACGAGGTCTCTAACCTTTTCGGCAACTCGGCTTTGTCGCAGTACCCCGGGTGAAGGCCGACGTGGTCCCGAAGGATTTCGCCGCCGCCGGACCAAGTTCGCCGTCGCCGTTGCTGTTCCAGCTTCGCTAGAACCAACACAACCCTCAGTAAGCCTTCTGGTATCCCTTAAATGCAACCACATGCTTTGGTTTAGCTAGAAACCGACCATAGCTCGATCGGCCTCATCGACCTGAAACACTCTGCCGCTCGTGTCGCCACTGTGCCTAGCTCCGGCCACCGTCGGCGATGAGAAGACCACCAATGGGTTCGCCATAGTCCTCTCCACCTTTTCTCTGTTGGCCACAGCCCAAGCCGAGCCGCCGTTCGCCGCCGGCGCCGGTGAACAGAACCGGCGGCAAGCCAGCCCCGTGTCTCCTCTGTTTTGAAACACCGACAGGTAGGCCTGAGTTGAGGATAAATAAGAAAAGAGAAGAAAAGATAAACTGAATTATTTTTCCACAGAAAACTATTCAAACTTTAAAAATCCATAACTTTGCCATTTTAACTCCTTTTTGAGTGAAACCAATTTTGTTAGTTCTATAAATTTGTGAACTTTAATACTGTCAAATAAAATATGACCACTTCTGTATAGAAAATATCTATAAAATAATATGAAGCAAAAGTAACTTATTTTGTGCCTAGGAAATTGGAATATTTCTATAAAATCCATTATAACTCCTTTTGAGGTGAACCAAATTTCTATGGATTCATAAAAATGTTCTCTTTGATGTTGTAAAATAAAAAGTGAGAACTTCTGAGTAGGATTTTCTCTAAAAATGGAAATATCTTTTATTTACCTCTTTATAACCTAGAAGTTTATAAATTTCTAGAAAATTCATCCTAACTGCTAAAAATGTGAAACCACTTTTGTTTAACTCAGAAAATTGTAACCTTTACTGTGGATGAATTGTATTGGACAAAACTACCTTCCCAAAATAGGCCTAAGTAATTTCTAACCTTTCTTTTTGATAAATTTGTAAAATTCACAACTAAATCATTTTAAATCAAATTTCAGTGAACCAAACTTTGTTAGAGCCAGTGGGTTATGCTATTTTATATAAAAATACATGCCTTCTTGAAATCTTAATAGAAAATATTAGTCAAATGTAATAACTCAAGGTTACAATATAAATAATTACAAAACTGCCATTTTTCAGCCTTCCTATCTTGTTATTTTTGTATCTCCTAAACCGTAAAAGATTTTGGAATGATTGTTTCACAAAAATTCACTTTAGAATGTGGCCTACCTACTGTATTTATTTCATAATTAATTGGGCATTTTGCATAAACATGTTTATTTGATTCTTATTTGCATATTTGCTTTTTATCGGTAGATTCAGACAATTCGGAGTACGTGGAGCAAGAACCTGAAGTTGAGTGTGAACCATCTCTGCAGCAAGGCAAGCATCTAAGCATATTGAACCTATGTCTTTCATAAATTGATTTGTTTGCGAAAACAATATCTATATGCATGTTTCGGTCTATTTAAAATGGGAAAACGGGTAGAGTCAATATTACCCAATTGTATGCACTTCCATTCCTTGGTTGTTGATTCCATATTTTTGCCTTGTCACCCCTGGTTAAGGACCTTGGAATACTTTTATTTTATCAAATGCTTAGCCATGCTTATTTCTAGACTTAGAAAAATCCGATAGATGGAGCTATCGGTGCAAAACTAGTTTAATACGAATGGATGGGTTAAAATCTGAAAAGAATAACTTCTGATTTATAATTAAGAATATGTTTGACTTGGACGGATGATAGGGCAATAACGGGATGGTGTTTCCCCGATGCATGTAGCTCCGTCTGGGTCGTTAAGGACCGAACATGTTGACGTCTATTCAAGCACCCTACATACTTCCACACGCCGGGAATGGGATGGCTTAACTTAGTAGCACAGGAAGCTGTGGCCATCTATGCCCGTCCGTCAGTCGTGAGGATGGTTTTTCCTTTGGAGGGCCTCGAGCGCGCCTGGTTTTGGCCGGAGGTGCCTCCTGCGACTGTGAGCCCGCCTTAGTCACCACGCACGCACGTGACTAAGTCGTCGGGGGCCCAGACGTGGTTTAGGTGGTTGGAGCTAAGTGTGGGAAAGGTTTTGTTGTGACCTCTAGTCCGCACTCAATGTGTAGAGTGTGGGTACCGACGGGTACGGATCAAACTAGAGTGTAGCCGTTTGGCTTCTATCATATCGTGTGGGTAAAGATGTACACCTCTGATCAGAGTAAGAACTATTCGAATAGCCGTGTCCACGGTTACGGACGACCACTTGATGTGTTTCTCAGTCATGTTAGCATCAAACTTGGGATATGTGGTTATGGGATTATGTGGTTATATCATGACTTAGGATAGTCATGGATGGATGGGCTTATATAAGAGGCTTTGATGTTAAATATGGCTTGGTTTTAGCCATAAAAAATAGTATGCTTGTGTAGCATATTTATTTGGGCAATGGTGGCCCATTGTTGATGTTAGAGCACGGGATTATGCTCAGTTTCACCTCTTTTTCAGAACATATTACTTGCTATCCTGAAATTTTAGATTGCTACTTTTCGCAAATGCTTATAGTTTTCAAGGTATTATTTTGCTCAATAAATTTAGCTTTATGCAAAACTGGATCAACATAGCCATATTTCTTGATGTAGAGACCAGCATTACTCCTTTGTATTATTAATATTATATAAGTCTAGCTGAGTACCATTCGTACTCACGCTGCATACTTTTCAGGTGAGGATAACGACGACATTGGTGTGGTTTACTATTATCCCGCCGAGGGTGGCGAGGATAATGTGTAGTTGATGTTAAGCTCTGCCCCAGTTGGTTGCCCTGTGGTTGGGTTTGGCACCACTGGTTTTATCCTTGATGTTTATATTTTCCGTTGCTATCTTTTGTGTTACTTTGTGATGAATTAGGGTGTAAACCCTCTATGTAATATATATAACCCTACTGCTCTTTTATCCATATTTAAAGTACTTGTGATGTTTATCAATTGCTAAGATGAACGTGTGGGACTAGAGCTTTCCTGGGCTAGTCACACACTAGTAAGAATTTAGAAATGATGAGATGCATGGATATTGATTCAACCGTAGACCATGTCCCCAGAAGTGTGTATCATGTTTGGTTGCCACCTTCATGTGGTTTGACGGGCACACTTCGTTGTTTCGGACTGGTGAATCAACTCTCCAAATATCTTCTTATTTTTGAATTCGGCGCTTTGGATTTGTATTATGAATGGGTAAATATTATGGCAAGGCTGCGATGAGGATGGATGGTTACTGCGCTTATTTGGTTTTGATTCGAGATCCCATCCATCTAGATATTTCGCGTTGTCATAAGTAATTACTCTCCATAATGCACTTCTGGGGTATCCACACCGACGGTCGTCAGCACTTTTTCAGGCGGCCCCCTGGCCGCCCAAAAACCATCCTCTAGGAGGGTGGCAAGGGGGCCGCTTGCAAAACGCCGGCCGCAGGACCAGCTTTTTTACAGGTGGCCCCCTTACCGCCCTCCTAAAAGGCGGTTTTTGGGTGGCTAGGGGGCTGCCTGCAAAATGGCCACTTTATTTTTTTCTTTTTTTTGATATATTTTTCTCAACTAGGAACTCGAGAATAGCAAAACCTCGTGAAAGTGCAACTCAAACCGATATAAGATGTGGCCTGTAGAAAATTGTGAGCGTGCTTTAAAAACCGCGCTGAAACTTCGGACCTCTAAAACTCAATCTTCCCGGCCGAATTTCGCAAAAAATTTTTGGACAAACCTGACGAAGCAGGGGGGAAGCGGATGTAAAATTTTCTGTAGATATCCGCAGAGTACTTATTTGCTCGATTCCGAGACCGTATATGAAAGTTATGACTATTTTAAGGTAGGTAGCGCGCGTTAGGGAGAAATAGGCACAACTTTCAAGCGGTTCTGTACCCGGCCGGTCCGACCGGGTTGAGGCCTGTGGTCTGACCGTCATCCCCTAGAACTGCTGGGCGGTTCTGTACCGCCCCCATTTTGTAGGCGGCCCCCTGGCCGCCTGCAAAATAGCCGACCCACGGACCGGCCATTTTGCAGGCGGCCCCCTGGCCGCCCAAAAACCGCCCTCTGTGAGGGCGGCAAGGGTTCCGGCTGTAAAATGGCTGGCCCCCGGCCGGCTTTTTACAAGCGGCCCCCTTGCCCCTCTCCTAGGGAACGGTTTTTGGGCAGCCAGGGGGCCGCCTGCAAAAGTGTTAACGGCCGTGAGCCGTCCGGCCGACGGTCGTCAGCCACGTCATAAAATCGTCCTATGGGAGGGCTCCCAGAGGACGGTAGGGTATATTTTGTAAATTTTTGAAAAAAAATGTACTTTTGTAAATATTTTTTTAAATAAATATAAAAATAAAAAAAATTCAGCAGAAAGCTAGCTTGGTCTGCCTCCCGGCCAGCAGTGCATCACGCACAAATACATCAATGCATCGATGACATTTGTTGTACGCTGCATGCTACAGTACCCAGCCAAAGTACTGTAGCATCTCTCATCCTCTATTTTTCTTGTTTAATTATACTCCCAATTTATTCGTGATTTTTCCACCGCTTGCACACACGACTTGTAAAGCCCGTTACGAATATCTCTCACACGGTGTCCATCCACCATGTGCCATCTTGTGTCCAACCTCATCACCCGGCTTTCTTGATCGTTCTGGACCTCAACTCCCCTCGGCCTCGGCCTGCAGTTGCGCCGCCGCCTGGCCATGGCCCACGCCGCCCGTGCGCCGCCTCCGCCGCCAAAATCGGCGCCGCCCAACCATATAAGCTGCCGCCCCTGCGTCTGCATGCCCTAACCTGCCTTGCCTCTCACCCTGCCGCCGCACGCCCTTGCCCAGCCACCGTCGCCGGTTGACGGCCGTTGTCGTCGTTCCATGCCACCGCCTAGTGCCTTGTGCCTTAGCCATTGCCCCTGCCCATGCGCCCTAGCCACTGCCCCGTCGCCAGCTCCCTGCCGCCGCCACCCCTGCTCAGGAGCGATGTGGTTCAGAATCCCCAGGCCGCACCGCCACCCCTTGCTCGCCTCGGTGCCCGTCGGTTGCCGCCCCTTGTGCCCCGTCGGCGCCGCCGTGTGGATGTCATCGTCGCCATCAACAGCTCCCTGCCGCCAACATGGGTGAGCACTCTTTCTCCCATGTGCCTCACATCGTCGCCGGTTGTCGTTGTCGGTATCCCGAGGCTCTCCTCCTCCTTTTCCTCTCTACCGGGTGTCGCCGTAAGGCCGAGGCCATCCGCGCCGTTGCTCGGTCAGCGCTATCTCGGAGCCGCCTCCCTCCTCCTCATCCCGAAGCCGCCACCCGCCGCTGCTCCAAGGCCACGACGCTGGTGAGCCCCGTCGAGGCATCGATCACGTACCGCCCTTCTCCCTCATCTTCTTCCCCTCGGCATCGTGGCCGCCGTCACTGCCCTAATGCCACCGCTTTGCTCCTGTGCACTGGCCTCACCATCGAGCACCGCCAGTCATCGTCGTTGAACACCATCGTCCTCACCCATCTTGCCGCGCCAGAACGTGTCTGCGCCACAGCGTCGCGAGATCATCGCGCCGGCGTCGGGCGCAAGCGTCCTCCCTGCCATGTGCCACTGCCATGTGGGCCCCGCTGGCATCTTTTCTTCTTTGTGGATGATGAGTGGTCCCCATAGGAGTTCCTCAAACTGACGCATGGGCCCTGGTGGTTTTTCTCTGCTTTCTATGACACGTGGACTCTGGCGAACACATCTTTAAGTCGTCACGGTCATCGATCCTTTGAGACCAAATTCGGGCCCTCCAATCCACAGAAAATACCAAGCCGATCGCAATCGACGGATTGCCCAGGTCGAGTCTCTATCGTTGGATCCACATGTCTAAATCCGGTGCCATGTCAGTCCTAGCCAGTCCATCTCATCTGCCACCTTGGCCCTTTTGTCTACGTGGCAGTCCACAAAATCTCTAGATCACCACTCCATCTTACCCTTGGTCTGTGAACCTACTCCGCATAAACCAGGTCTATGATAGTGGGTCCCACTACTGTACACAGCTAAAAATATCTATTTTAATCCAAAATTCCAGAGAATATTCTAGAGAATATTTTTTCCCTATTCCCTTCGGATTTCCTCTGAATTTAAACTTCTGGAGGTCGTATCTTTTCCGTTCGAACTTCAATTCGACCAATTCTTCTTCCTAAATTCATCTAAAATCATAATCTACCTGTTTATGTACTGTTTATTTAAATTTTATTAGGGTTTTTTCTTATTTTACGTGTAGTCACGTATAATTACTGTTTTGTAAGGAAGCGAAGATCGAGGCAGGGTTTTCGAAGGATCGCCTAAAGACTTTTCTATTACAAGGCAAGTCATACGACAATCCCCTTAAGCATGTTGATCCCGTTTGCGAAATCTATTTTATTTTAACATTATTGCATGCAAGTTTTGGAATGTCATTACGGGTATTTATTTATTATCCTATAATCCTTGATTATAGCCATTTTGTGATTGATGTCTTTACCTTGACACCTTGGGTAATTAATATTGAGTAGCAGGATGACTATTTAATGATCTAGCTAGATTATTTAGATTTTTCTTAGCCATGCCTAGAAACTGTAGCGTTATTTTATGTGGGTAACTAATGACTCATTTACGGTTAAATAATGATTAATGGCTATGTTTCTCATGACAGTTGGTCGTGGGTGGGTAATTAATTGTGTCAACTAAAATGTGACTGATTGGTGGGTTGTGAGCACCAGGTTTGTGATGTTGCTAGCGGTGCTCATGACAGTTAAGGACTGGTTCGCGGACTACTTGTTGCGAAGTATTTACCGTACTAACCACAAGCTAGAATGGGGAACGGCTGGACTTGTAGTGTAGCGAGTTCAACAGGAGGCACCACAGTGTGTTGTGGCTGTGTCAATAAGACCCACATGGCTGTGTCAACAAGTCCATGTTTCGGGCGTTGAATCGTCTCCTTGTCTGGGAACCTAATCAGTTTCTATCGGAGACTGGTGGTTCAGTGGGTGTTGTTCTGTTGGGCGAGTTGTATGAAAGGTCTTGTCATGGTTTTCCACTTTGTAGTACCATGGTGGTATTTCAGGGCATAGTGACATGTGCGGAATCGTGTCTTGTGGGTAAATTGGTACACCTCTGGCAGAGTAAAACTATTCGGATAGTCGTGTCCGCGGTCAATGGGTGGGCCTAGCAATGTTTTCTGTGATTAGTCCCACATTGCTTAATGATGATGATAAATGTTGGAAACTTGATAGCTCCAGTTTGAAGAGTTATGGTTTTGGGCCTGAACTGCGTTGGAACGCTGTTCAGAGATTGGTTAAATATTGATAATAATTAAACTATACTGTTTTTCAATGTTTATAAATGCAATTGTTTTAAATGCTGTTTTATGCAAATAAGCCATACTATGCTTTTTCTTTGGATTCCTGTTACATTACATTGCATTTCTTAGTATGGCTTGTTGAGTACGATGGGTGGTACTCAGTCTTGCAATATTACAATTATCAGAGTAAAGCTTTGCGAGAATGAGAAGTTTGGTGTTTGGCTTATACCCCAGTTGAGTTGCCTGTGGCTTGGTGCTGAAGCTACGCTAGTTACCGTTCTGCTGCTGTTTTTTCGGTGTGAGGACTAAGTGCCTCTGTTGTAGGTATTTATCGTTATTACGTTTTGGTTGTGTTTATCAAATTGTCAATTTGTGTATCTCGACTGATTTCTGGACGAGGATTTATTGCACAAATTAGCTTTGGAAATTCTGGGCATGACATTCCCTCCCTCCACGTGCGTCCGTTCCCTAGCCTCCGTGTGAGCGAGCGCTTCACACACCCTCCCGCTGATAGTTTCCCACTTTGCAGTACCATGGTGGTATTTCGGGGCATGGTGATATGTGCTGAATCGTGTCTTGTGGGTAAATTGATACACCTCTGGCCAGAGTAAAACTATTCGGATAGTCGTGCCCGCAGTCAATCGGCGGGCCTAGCAATGTTTTCTGTGATTAGTCCCACACTGCTTAATGATGATGATAAATGTTGGAAACTTGATAGCTCTAGTTTGAAGGGTTATGGTTTTGGGTCTGAACTGCGTTGGAGCGCTGTTCAGAGATTGGTTAAATATTGATAATAATTAAACTATATTGTTTTTCAATGTTTATAAATGCAAATGTTTTAAATGCTGTTTTATGCAAATAAGCCATATTATGTCTTTCCTTTGGATTTCTGTTGCATTACATTTGCATTTTTTAGTGTGGCTTGTTGAGTATGGTGGATAGTACTCAGTCTTGCAATATTGTAATCATCAGAGTGAAGCTTTACGAGGAGAAGTTTGGTGTTTGGCTTATACCCCAGTTGAGCTGCCTATAGCTTGGCGCTGAAGCTACGCTAAGTTGCCGTTTCGCTATTGTTTTCTTCGGTGTGAGGACTAAATGCCTCTGTTATAAGTATTTATCGTTATTACATTTTGGTTATGCTTATCAATTATCGATTTGTGTACCTCGGCTGATTCCTGGACAAGGATTTATTGCACAATTAGCTTTGAAAATTCTGGTGAATTTCTGGGGCGTGACATTCCCTCCCTCCACGTGCGTCCATTCCCTGGCCTCCGTGTGAGCGAGCGCTTCACACACCCTCCCGCTGATAGCCAGGCCCACCTAGCAGCTATCTCGCGGCCGCTCAGTCCTTCTCGCCTGCGTGCTCGTCTTCCTTCCAGCGCCAATCCACACCCGCTTGTCACTTGTTCAGCGAAATCTCGCGTTGAATGCCCACACCACACCACACCGCGTTGCACAATGACCATCCCTCCCATACGCTGCATCTACGCAAAGCAGTGGTGAGCCAAACTTAGTTGTCCCGCCATGGATTCGCTCTTTACTCCCATCTCTCCCTAGGTTTCCTGTCATGAAACACGGTGCCACGCTGCCCCTCCCGGAAATCCTAGTGCCACATCCCCCTCCCAAAAATCCTGCTGCCACGTCCCCTTCCCAGGAAAGCCTCGTGTTTCCTGTTCTCTGGCTTGTCATTGTCACCTGTCACCCTATCGTCGCTTCACCCTCGTGCCACATGCCATGCTTGCTTGTCTTCATGCCATTCCGTCGGCATTGTGGGCACCAGCTCAAGCCTCACCTTGGATTCCCGGCGCCTAGCCGATGTAGCCGCCACCTCCTCCCTGCCATCGCTGCCTATAAAAGCCCATCGACTTCGCCTCCTCGCTGCATCTCCTCACCTACCCGCATCTCCCAGTATTGCTGCCACGTGTCGCTGTGTTGCAATCCCCTCCCCCTGGGCGCCGCCGGCGAAGAATCATCGCCTCTTCCCCGGCGAGCGCCGTCGCGCTCACTCTTCCATGACCGAGCCTCTGCACGCACCATGCCAAGGTAGATGCCACAGAGGTCATGCTCCTCTCTTCTCTCCACTCTGTGTCACTTAGATGTGAGTCCCACATGAGGATAATCCCTCTCTTTTGTGCTATCTCACTGACATCATGTCCCCCACCTATCATTGGAATATTCCTTGCAACATTCCCTCCTTTTCGATTTAATTTCAAAAAATCTATTTAAACTTTAAAAATTCATAACTTTTAAACGGTAGCTCCGAATGACCCCATTGAACTCTTAAAATTTTTCTAAAAGTGAGATCTACACATTTGCACTGTTGGATTTCTGTTTTAAATTTATTTTTTTACTTTTGTGTTAATTTGCCTCTTTTGATGTATAGAACCCGAGTTCGAGGATGGTCCGGACACCGTCTTCGAAGGAGAAGATCCACTTCAGGAGCATGGCAATCTGGCCTTAATCACATTGCCCCTATATTTATGAACTTATGTTGTTTATAAAATCGTATTCCTTAGTGTACACATTAATATTGTGTCTCGGTTTGCGTACACAGTCGACGGACATATCTAGGAGCGGCACTTATTTTTAGATGATATTGATGTACACCCTTTCCTTTGTAGCCCCACAAAGAATACACCAATGCCATTGCCACCAGGTACTTTGGATACCATCTTGAACAGTCCTGGTCGACTCAAGTCCTAACTACTCTCTTGCTAGCTGGTAATTCCTTCATTATCTGCTTAATACTCTATCCTTAAAGGATTTATAGAAGTTGGTATGCAGTATTCCTGCCGGAGTACGTGTATGCATAAATATGGGGTATCCCATATTTTATACACTCACAATACCGATCGAGGATCCCTCGAGGTTTTATATATCACTTTAGTAGACTAATAATCGCTAAATACACTATCTTGATGGATAGCCACCAAGCAACCGAAACATTTACTCATTGAGAACGATGGACGACCTACACGCTACAGCACCACAACGTAACAGAAACTGTAGCTCAGCATTTCTGCGAATATATGTATACACACATATACAGTTATCGCTAGCTACGAGTAGTGGGTTGCCTTGATAGCCACCGACGCGAGAAGGACACGATGACCAGCGGCGGAGGAGAGCTGCACGTGGTGATGTTCCCGTTCCTGGCCTTCGGCCATATCAGTCCGTTTGCGCAGTTGGCGCGGAAGATCGTCGGCGTCGATGGGGTGCGGGCCACGTTTCCTGTCGGCGGCAGCCAACGTGCCCCGTGTCGAGGCCATGCTAGGCGGCGCCGGCGCCACAGCCCGGTGACCGTGGCCGCGCTGCACCTGCCGCGCGTGCCGGGCTCCCCGAGGGGGTGGCGAGCACGGCGGAGGTTTCTGGGGGTGGCGTCGAGCTGATCAGGGCCGCCATTGACGCACCCGACGCAGGTGTCCTCGCTGCTCGCGGAGCTCCGCCCCGACGTCGTGCTCTTCGACTTCGCTACGCCGTGGGTCGCCGACATCGCCGCGCCTCTCGGCGTCAAGGCGGTGCACTTCTCCGTCCTGTCCGCGGTCTGCGGCGCGTACATCATGTCCCCCTCACGCCGCCTCCACGGCGAGCGCCCGGCCGCCGAGGACCTCGAGTCCGCGCCCACGGGATTCCCGCCGTCGTCGCCGCTCGCCACCGTGCCAGCCTACCAGGCGGCAGACTTCACCTACGTGTTCACCAGCTTCGACGGCAGGCCATCCGTCTACGACTGCTTCACCGCCGGCAACCTAGCCAGCGACGCCATCGTCATCAAGACGTGCACTGAGATGGAGGGCCCATACATTGACTACGTCGCAGGTCAGTACAGCAAGCCTGTGCTCGTCACGGGTCCCCTCGTGCCGGAGCCGCCGCATGGCGAGCTGGAGGAGCGATGGGATACCTGGCTCTCCTCCTTCCCGAACAAGGCCGTCGTCTTCGCGTCCTTCGGCAGCGACACCTTCCTGTCAGCTGATGCAGTGACAGAGCTCCTCCTGGGACTGGAGGCCACCGACCTGCCGTTCCTCGCCGTGCTCAACTTTCCTAAGGGCGCGGACGCTGAGGCAGAGCTCAAGAAGCGCACTCCGCCGGGATTCGAGGAGAGGGTGAAGGGGAGAGGACTCGTCCACACGGGGTGGGTACAACAGCAGCACATACTGCGGCACCGCGGCGTGGGCTGCTTCGTCAACCACGCCGGGTTCAGCTCCATCGTCGAGGGAATCGTCGCGGGCTGCCGGCTGGTCTTCCTTCCGATGAAGGGCGACCAGTTCCTCAACGCCGCCCTGTTCGCGCGCGAGCACCACGTCGGCACTGAGGTGGCGCGACGCGGCGACGACGGGTGGTTTGGGCGCAAAGCGTTGCGCGATGCGGTGGCCACGGCGGTTGCCGGAGGAGGGGACAATGAGGAGAGCAAGTGGCGGGAGTTCTTCAGCAACGATGCCGTGCAGACAAGGTTTGTCGAGGAGTTCCTCGCTGGGCTGAAAAAGCTTAAGACCTCAAAATAAACTTTGTCGAACAACTGTTGCGCGCTTTATAATTATTTTTAAACTCAATTTTATTTTCTGCAGAAATAACATCAGAGATTTTATAAGGATGAGAAACTTATTGCCAAATATAGTATGCCTAAGACATAATATAAGATTGTATCTTTTTATACCAAAATTGAAAATCAACTCCATCAAAAAGATGCGGCTTGGTTGAAAATCGGTCAGCCATGGCTAAATCTCAAGATCGGTCAAGATCCAAAAAAAGAAAACAAGTCTCTGATACTACTTATAGGATCGAAACAAGTCTCAAGATCGGCCAAGATCCAAATGTTTCAAACTGTGCGAGAGTGGCAGCCGCACTTTCATGAAACCAGAAATTGTAACACCCTTTTGTTGATCAGCATATCACAAAACAATATATAGTGGCCTCACACAATCAAGCACCCACTGCGCATCATTCCACCAGGTTCTTCTAGACAAGCACTCATCTGTGAAATCATAGTTGTCCTTGGTGACCCATTCACTATTTTTCCATTCAGCAAAAACTATCCATTGTCGAAACTTGTCCTTCTCGTGCATGGAACTCCGCAAGAATATGAATACAATTCCAAACCTAGTAGCATTGGGACGAATCAACTCCCCACCTATCTTCCTTTTCATCTCAAAATGCAATCTATTATGGCTGTAGAACCTAGAAATACGCTTGGCATTGGCCACTGCTTGTGAAATCCTTGCGTCGTTACTTATATCCTTCAGCATAAGGTTGATAGTGTGAGCTGCTCATGGCTGCCACACAATATGAGGATGCTTTGTGGTAAGCTTGCGGCATGCCTTCTTGAAGTTTGACCCATTGTCTGTTATGATTTGGACCACTGAACCAATATCGATCTCATCAACTACAACTTCCTTAATAATCCCATAAAGAAACTCTAAATTTTGAATGTGTCCAGTTGCATTTACAGACTTGTGAAAAAACATACGATCATTGTAGCTAATCATAAAGTTTATGGTGCTCATTTCAGTTGGCCCTATCTAGGCATCACACATCACACTCACGCCAAACTGACTAATTTCTAACTTGAGTTGAGCTACATACTCCTTCATCTCATTGAAGTTATATTGCAAGGAAGGTCCATCAATTTCACGCCCTTGAGGAGCGGGCACCCCTCTCCATGTTGCTGGGTTAGCTTCCATGCCCCTTTGAAATATGGGCAATCAGTTTTTATTCTAAGGACATCATTTACATGGAACCACTTTGCCCAAGCTAGACCAATTTCCTCTTTGACACCTCCTTTTAGCACATGATTCACCCTTTTCTTCACGGCCGATGTTCCTCTTGCTAGATCTGGATCAATGCCCCTAATAGTAATAGCACTAGAGGAAGTCTTTGATGCTTTACGAAACATCTGACCAATTGGATTGTCATTGTAAGCACAGCTAGCACCACTGCCAATCCCACTGCCATTCCCGCCAACAATGCCACTATTACTCCCACTGCCACGTTCAAACACGTCACCACTCTGCCGCACTGAACTCTCATACTCAAACTCCATTTGTGATTGAGCCATGGTAGTTAGCATTTCCTCATCTTCCTCACTGGAACTAAATGCATCATTGTGTCTAGTATGACCCTTCATCCGCTCGGGGATCTCATTTTCAATTCTCATGTTCTTAATCTTGTTCTTAGTTCTCTTATTCTTCCCACTACTAAGGCCTTCTTCATGGCACTCCGGACAATACGTTATACATTTGGACAAGCCCTAACATCACTTTTCTTTCCAGCTAGATGATGCTTTAGTCGAGTTAGTCCTCCACCTCACGAAGTTAACGTGCAGTACTTGAATTTGAAGCCACTATTTCAAATCCTAGTGCCATGATTCCATCCCTCTTCAGTCCGTCCTTCATCTTCTTGTCCTACAAGTATAATCGCTAAATTTAGTGAAAGCAATTATAAATTCTAGTACGTGCTGATTTGGTAAAGTAAATAATTAGAACAAATAATTTGAGTGAACATATAACTAAAAAATTCCATCTTATTGTACAGCAAACAAATGACTTTCAGTTACATACACATGTTCATCTCTTTTATAAAAACACATACACTCGAACAATCTGACAATAAATTATGGGTACTAGTAATCTAGTATCAGATCACTCCAAGTGCCAAGTAATCTCATCACTGAATAACATGAAGCAAATAGCATCCACACACAAAATTTAACAGGAAAAAAAGGTGATTGACATCTCTAGAACTATAAGTACAACCCACACAAGATCCATTGCCTGCCCTTCAAATTTAACGAATTGAACTATTTGCTTGAATGATTCATCCGTTACCTGTCGGCGGCGTAGATCCCCCCTCTGTCCATCTGCCCGGGAGTGGTGGGAAACGGGCAAGGGGTGGAGGGTCGTCGACCTACAGACTGGCGGGAACGTGCTCTGGCTGCTACTGCTCAGTTTTCCGGTAGGAATGAGCTCGACTGCTTGTGCTCGAGCAGCCGGCCAGGGGAAACGCCAACTACATGCATGCGGTGGCACCTGGGGCTAACAACGAGGATGCGGCGCTCAACCCACGACTCGTTACGGCGCTGAGATGCTGATGTGTAGGGTACTAGGGTTTCTTTTCTTCTACTCCACCTCCTCCATGCGCTGGGCTGCCGGGCAAAGTGTTCTTGGGCCGATACCTTTGGACCGGTCCAATTATATCTCACTATGTGCCGAGATAGCGAGATTTCGGTCCATCTCACCGAAATCTCGCCTAGAAATTGATCAAGGACTCACTTTGAGGATGATCTCGTTTTGCTAATGTTTCGTTTAAATCCTATAGAGAGAGATTGTCTTTTACCTTGGCTAGAATTGTTGTAAATATTTCTATTTTTTAATATATTAATAAAGCTCTAACTACGGAGGGCCTCCCCTGTAGTGGTTATGGTAAAAAAAATCACTACTCAGGAGCGACACACTTATCCTGTCTTCTCGCCTTGTATATCAGCCGGCACTCCAGCTGACACAACGAAAGCAACGTCACAGTCGAGGTGGCAATGGCAAGTTACGAGCAAGGTTTACAAAACCATTGAAAGCCGGTAGATTTTCTCGAAAACGAGAGGTTTCAAGCCAGCTCAAGATAACAAACGGCTTGGTAACCTAGCCAAATGACTAACTGAATTTTAAATTTCATGCAAATTTTGGTTTAATTGCCTAGTAATCAACAGTTTTCGAGGTATCAATTAGGAACGGTTTTCGAGGGTGATTCGGTTCTATAGGGACGGTGGGGCGGTGAGGGTTCTGATGACATGACAAGCTGATGATGAAAATAGTCAATGCTAAGGCGATACCATCTGAAATAGCTCATGATGCTATCTCTCCTCTAAAACTGGATAGTATAACTTGTACCTTGCTAGCTTTGTACCAACTAGGAAAAAGGAACCCAACCTATAAGGATATAACATCCGTATCATCTCGCTCTGTTTAGTATCCTCTAAATCCAACATTGCAGATGCCTTTTTTTTTCAAGACTACATTAAAGATGCTCTGAAGAGTCCTCTAGCGCTAGACCCGTTCTCCCTCTTAGAAAAAGTATAAAGAGGAAGCAGGTTAACAATAAATGATGATTGAGTACATGGTTAGACATCAAGCGTAATTGGTACATTGACTCACTTAGCACATTGGGCGACCTACAGGCCACGGCACTACCCTGCACCTATATGTAAGGTTTACTATTTTGATATGTGCAAACCTACTTATGGGACCAAAAATTCCCAAATTTTGGAATATTTTAGAATGAAACTTTTTTTGAAATTTTCGGACAAAATAGTTTTGTACCAGGGGTTCCGAATTTTGAACCAAAATTGTAAACCTGCTTCTACGTACCTAACAGAAACCACTTGATAGCGTCCAGAAATTAGTATCAAGTCATTGTGCATACTTAAGCTAGTAGAAATAATCTTTATCTAAATTTTTGGAAACAAGTTCTATGGAATTCTTATATCTGACCCTTACTCTGATCTAATCTAAGTGCAGTGCTTGCTCGATCTGCTGCTACAGTACTGTTTTATCAACTTTGCAATTTCTCATCTGTTGATGGACTTTATGAATCCAAATGCTATTAGCACTGATTACAGCTGCTGATGGACTGTTTAATCTGTATTTCGTCATCTGCCATTTTGTCAGAAAAAATTTTGGTCAAATTTCGGAAATACATTGAACCCTGCTCTGCATTCCTTTTAAGTTACCTACCCTAATTTGCATTCCCAATGTTCACCACCAATATACATATATATACGCACAATATGGCTGGTTACGAGTACTACGAGCAGACGTAGATTGCATTGCTCGCCATCTACGTCCACGAGCACGACACACCAATGCAGAGTGCGAGCTCGACGACGATGGCGGCCGGCGGCGGAGGAGAGTTACACGTAGTGATGTTCCCTTTCCTGGCCTTCGGCCACATCAGCCCGTTCGCGCAGCTGGCACTAAAGATCGTCGGCGTTGGCGGGGTGCGGGTTACCTTCCTGTCGGCGGCGGCCAACGTGTCCCGCGTCGAGGCCATGCTTGGCGGGGTGGCCGTGGCGGCCGTGGTCGCGCTGCACCTGCCGCGCGTGCCAGGGCTCCCCGAGGGGGCTGAGAGCACGGCGGATGTGTCGCCGGACGGCGTCGAGCTGATCAGGATCGCCGTCGACGGCACCAGGCCTCAGGTAGCCTCTCTGCTCGCGTACCTCCGCCCGGACGTCGTGCTGTTCGACTTCGCTACGCCGTGGGTCGCCGACGTCCCCGCACCGCTCGACGTCAAGGCGGTTCACTTCTCCGTCGTGTCCGCAGTCTGCGGTGCGTACCTCATGTCCCCCAAACGCCGTCGCGCCTCCACGGCGCGCGCCCTACCGCCGACGACCTCAAGTACGCGCCCGTTGGATTCCCGCCATCGTCGCCGCTCGTCACCGTGCCGGCCTACCAGGCGGCAGAATTCACCTACGTGTTCACCAGCTTCAACGGCAAGCCGTCCTTGTACGACTCCATCGTCTCCGGCAACATGGCCAGCGACGCCATCGTCATCAAGACGTGCCACGAGATGGAGGGCCCCTACATCGACTACATCGCAGGTCAGAACGGCAAGCCCGTGCTCGTCACGGGGCCGATCGTGCCGGAGCCGCTGCAAGGCGAGCTGGAGGAGCGATGGGCGACGTGGCTCTCCTCTTTCCCGGACGACGCCGTCGTCTTCGCATCCTTCGGCAACGATACCTTCCTATCAGCCGACGCATCGACGGAGCTCCTCCTCGGACTGGAGGCCACCAACCTGCCATTCCTCGTCGTGCTCAACTTCCTCAAGGGCGCAGACGCCGAAGTGGAGATCAAGAAGTGCACGCCGCCGGGGTTCGAGGAGAGGGTGAAGGGGAGAGGGCTCGTCCACACGGGGTGGGTGCAGCAGCAGCACATCCTGCGGCACCGCAGCGTGGGCTGCTTCGTCAACCACGCCAGGTCCAGCTCCGTCCTGGAAGGGCTCGTCGCCGGCTGCCGGCTGGTGCTGCTTCCGATGAAGGGCGACCAGTACCTCAACGCCGCGGTGCTCGCGCGCGAGCTCCATGTGGCCACAGAAGTTGAGCGGCGTGCCGACGACGGGTGGTTCGGGCGGGAGGCGGTGTGCAGGGCGGTGGCCACGGCGACCGCCGGCGGTGGGGATGCCGAGCAGAGGAACTGGCGGGAGTTCTTATGGGACGAAGCCGTGCAGAGGAGGTTTGTGGATGAGTTCGTCTTCGGGCTGAAAAAGCTGAAGGCCTCAAAATGAACTTGGGCAAACAAGGTGTAAGCTCGATTTGTATGATTTATTTGTTAGTTCTGACAAATGCTTTCAATTTCCTAATAACGGAAGAAGCACCAGAGCTGGACTGGCGGTGAGTCATGAGTGCATGACCGTACGTTCAGATCCCGGTGCCTATAATTACTTAGCCACAAGTGTGTTTTCAATAAAAATTAAGTCAGGTCAATGATTTACTGTTGTATCCTTTTTATCATATGTATACTTCTCCAGATTTACTATTGATCAAATATTTAATTTTTTAGATTCTATCAAATAATAATATTGGCTATTCAATAAAACTTTGAGATTCGGGACGGAGGAAGCGAGTTACAAGTTGCACTTTTAACTTGTTGTAGTTGTACTTTCAACTTGTTATAGTTAACATTATCGATTTATGCAATTTTAATTATAAATTTGTACAACTCAGTCATAAATAATTACAACTGCATCTAACGGTTCGTATCTTGGCCTTTAGATATAGAAAAAATTGTTTGATGGATTTATTTTTTCAAACGTTTGATCAATAGGTGATCCCATACTTCTCGGCCGTGGAGATAGTTTCCTTTCCCGTCCCCTCGCTCTAGCATATGGAAGATCTAGAAAAGTTGTAGAGCTTGAAAAAAATCTTATTATATTAAATATTTTCTACGAAAAACAATATAACCAATTCATCATAAACATTTAAATTCTATTGCGCATTTGTCAGACGAGCCTGATGGCTGCCTAAGGTTGCCAGGTGGTAGATCCGCCTCTGTGTGTGTAGTGTGCTTGGTGTAGTGATGCATGTTGCGCGTCTTTCATATAATTATAAGTGTAATGAACTCAAATTATATTATATATACTAGTCGCTAACCCGTACATTGCACGGACTATTAACTATTGTTGTTGTTGTTACCAATATAAAAATATAATTAATCATATACTAAATATGTTGGTTAAATTTGAAATTACGACAGGTTAAACTAATGAAGAGTCCATGTCAACCTAATTCTTTGAGTAAATTTCACAAAATTACATATGATTTGACCAAACTATCACAAATTAAAACTACAGATTTAAGTATGAGTATTACAAAACTACAAATTTAGTATTAAATATATTATAAAACTACAGATTTAAGGTATCGTATCACAAAACCATAGAGTTATACTCGATAGAAAACCCAAATTTTTTTTAGTTCAGTTGAACATGTATATAACCAAGGAAAAAATAGTTTGAGATCATGAATCACACCTCAGAGGCTCAGACAGATTCCTCTCTCAGCGAATCAAAATAACTCGCTTTGTTTGCTGATATAGTTTCATCTCCAGATACAACAAATTCTTCTTGCCTCCAATTTTTGTTAAAATAATTTGGCAGCAAATGAAACAAGGAACCAAATATACTAATACACCTGAACATCGATGATGAAAAGTGTGCTGCCTACCCGATAGGAAATGCAAGTCTAGCATTGCCGTAGGAGCTACGTACATACCACAAGGTTGACAAAACAGAGGAGTTGCCCAGGCAGTCAGGCACACAGGAGGAGCTATAGCAGGCATGACATTAGCCTCACCGTCTCACGTTTACGGGAGTTGCAGCCGTCGGCGTGACGAATGATGTTGACCTAGATCATATATATCCCAGTCACGAGCGCAGGAGCTTAATCCCTGACAGGACTTCACGCCGCGATTCTGATTTCCGTTTCTCAGCCTTCCAGATAAAGCGATCAGTCACGCGGCGGGAAAGTCAAAATTCTATCCTTGTATATAAAGTTAGCATTAGGGAAGGGTGAAAACAGAACGGCTATTTTCCGCCTACTTGCCCGTCTGACTCAAGGATCGTGGGAAGGATATGGAAGACTAAAATGGATACCCTAAACTATGTGAGTTTGAATTTAAATCCGCTAAAAAATATGGGTTAGAAAATAAAAGGAGTTATATGGATCGTATGTCCCCTATTGTCAAACATATAACAAAATCTGTTATGAGTCAACTTATAAACATGATAAAAGATTGGTTAACCACTATTTTATAAGCTCACAAGTAATATTGCACATTTTTTCCTTAGATTCTTTTTTTAACACTCTAATTAACTTTCTAGGTTTAATGTCTATGGACTAAAGATATAAATAGATATCCGTTCCCAAATCTGATTCCGAGAAAAAAAAATGAAATAGGATATAGAATAAATGATAGGTTATCTGGCACTATTCGTATTTGGTTCCAAATCTAAAGTAAAATACGGGATAGGATAAAAAATACCATGATACGACCGTATCCTACCCTATTTCACCTCTAAGGAGGGACAACCTAAAGGGGGGTGAGGAGTGGATGATACCGAGTAGGCACCAGATCGATATAACGTTCATTTGTTCATCAGTTCCATATTGCTTCCACTTCTATCCTTTCATATTTTACTCTGCGGTCGGCACTAATCGCGCTCTGGTGGGCTTGTGTGCTAGACTACTAGCATTGGCAACTCTCGTGTTAGGGCCTTGAAGGCTGGCTGGGCTGGGCCAATTGGGCTAGATTAATTCACTAGCAAGACAGAGGAGGAATCATTTTGCTAGGAAGCAATCTGATCAGTTGAAGCAAAGTGATCCAGTGGATGAAAATACACATTGACATGGCAAAGCGAGAGAGCAAAGAAAATAGCATTAATGACACTAAAGTGGAGAGCAATCATATTGGTATATATAGGATATAGATAGTTTATATATGATATAGACAGAGACATGCCATAGTTTCTTACGTGGTTGTCCATGCTTGTGGCTAGCCACATTTTTCATTCATAATAACCTGCATGTCATAGAATCAATTTCGGCGCTAACCTTGTCTCAAGTAAGACCATTGTTTTTCTAGCCACATTTCATGTGCTAAGCCACAACCGAAGTTATGCTTTGACAACTCAGTCATCAACGAAACAAGCAGTGTATCAGTTGTACTTTCCCGAGCATTTTCTTCCCATGTCGATCATGAGCAGACCGTTGACATAAGTCACGCAGCTGCACCTACCTAACACAAACAACCCTCCTTTCTTTTCAAGCTAAGCATCCTAAATTGCTTTCATAATGTTACCACTAACACATGCTCCCTGAGTTACTTTTATAAGGCATATTTTTTCAGGATGGAAAACTTAAAATATTTTGACAGATAATTAGTTAATATATGAGTATATTTAGTGTATAAAACTTATATCATTAGATTTATACTTCAAAGTATTTTTATCACAATATTGGTTTTATAGCTATTAGAAATATATTTTATGAGAAATTAATGATCAAAGTTTAGTGCTAAAAATTATTCTGAAATTAAAATATGCCTTATAAAATGATCAGAGGGAGTATATACACATACTAAGGCGCCATTCAATACCTGCTGCAGTCACAAATAAGTGATGTCCTGGACAGTGACACTGTCACCAACATACTTGTTTGGTTATTAACTACTACTGTAGTATAAAACCAATAAAAACTATAGCAAAGTCATAATATTTTGAAATTGTTTTTTTAGGAAAATCTAACAATACCATTTTCAAAAGTTAATTCGAAATATTCAAAGTGATGCTGATGGTCAACGTTTAAACATATTGACAACATGCATTTAAAAACATCAATACTTAATACTGGAGGAATTAACTAGTAAAAAACTAATGATGTCATATTCAACATACCATAACTACTACTGTAAGCGGACATCCTAATTAATACTTAAGTAGTGTTTGAAAGAGTTTGTAGCTTAATGGTGGCACGTAAGATGGAGCATATCATTAGCACGTGATTAATTAAGTATTAACTATCATAAACTAAAAAAATGGATCTATTTGATTTTTTAGATATTTTCATATATAAAATATTTATAAAAAACGTACCGTTTAATAGTTTGAGAAGCATGCTCATAAAAAACGAGGCAATAAAAGCCATCTCCAAATACTGCCTTAATAGACAAGAAACGTGCCAAAAGAAGTACAGACATAGAATTTTTACAGTTAATAATTTAATTTATTTTTTAATTTACAAAACTAAATTTTAATTTTTTTTTGTAGAAATACACTCTTGCCGCCGTGGGCCAGGGCGGCATTTAAAAACCGCCGTGGCCCAGGGCGGCAAATGGCCGGGGCCCACGGCGGCGTCACCAGGCCGTGACGGCGGCCCACGGCGTTAGCAGGCCGGGGGCCACGTGGCATTGCCGCCCTGGGCCACGGCGGCGAATGGCTGCAGGGGGCGAATGAATTTTTGCGTTCGGCCCCCTGCAGCCATTTGCAAATTACCAAATTTAAAAATTTTCTTGCTAATTTTTCTGCCTTATTTTCTTGCTAATTTTTAACCCCAAAAATTTTAAAAATTTATTTCTCAAAATTAGATTCTTAAATTCTATTTATTGTGCTATTGCATTTATTGGGTCGATGTTAAAAAAACCAAATATCATAGATTGTTCACGTCGTGAAGAAAACATGTCAAACTGAGAGTATTTCCGGATCACCACTCGCATTCCACTCCTCGTATGTCCGGATCGGCACTCGCAATCCACTCCTCCCCGTCTTTCGCCTACATGCTTCACAAAATTTAGTTTTAATTGTGGTTTAGGGTATGTTTTTTGAAGTTTTTTTTATAATCCGACGATGGTGGGCGTTGGTTTGTAAAATCGTACCGATCATTTTCACAAGTTTATTTTCGGTAATACTTAATTAATGACATAGTAATAGGCCGGTCCGTTTTACGTGAGGGGCTTAGGACCCCCAGCGATCAGAATGTTAGGGCCTATGAATTTTTTCCCAAATTTTTGCGCAATGCACGTACTGAATGATTTTTAATTCGACATTGGGAGACGATATATTGTATTATTCGTGATCCACTCGGTCGATACTTAACGCAGTGCACGTACAATAGCATAGTGATATTAGCTAGATGCGAGCCATTCGTATTGCGGCATGATGAATGCGACACCCATAGTACGAAATACAATAATGGATACAACTTGTGAGCAGTATAATGTATCCGCTCGTTCTAGTCACCGGTTCCTAGAAAAGCGAGCGATTCGTTCATAGTACGATCTAGACAGGAGTGGACAACCCCGTGAAGACCGCTTCTGGGTCGGTCTTCCTGCAGCCGTCGCATAGACCCCTGTACGTGGCGGCAAGGACTACCGATCCCCAACTGTAGTGGGGAACAACACCGTCCTCGGCGTCGGCTATCTCCCTCGCGTAAGGGATCAAGCCCTTGTCGACTGCGTGGCCGTGCGAGTTGGTGAACATCACCCACCCGAACAGCCACAACAGGTACGCCTCCAGGCTCCTTTGCAGTGAGTACGCGTCGGCCTCCGGGTCTAGCTGATCAGATTGCAGTAACATATAAGGAAGTTGACACTGTAATTCTAGTACGGACTTAAGGACGAACATAAAACAATAAGAAAGCATTCTTACCGTGTAGCTTAGTACCCAAGCCTAAGGGGGGCCCGCATGCGTGTACGGGGAGATCTCGCCGATGAGGGGAAGCCTTGGAGCACGGTGAACCAGGGCGAACCGCTGCAGGATGTCCTCTCGCCACGCCTGGAGCCCATCAACTGGGCCCACCGGATCACCAGCTAGAGGCAGCCCAAGAAGGAGGCTGACGTCCTGCAGTGTGGGGGCCATCTCACCTCATGGGAGGTGGAAGGTGTGCATCTCCGGTCTCCACCGGTCCACAAGAGCTGTGATAGTACCTCTCGGCGGTGCAAAACCTCCAGCTCGGTACTTTACGTCCTCGACCTTCTAGGCGACTCCTTCCCGTGGACCCTCGGTTCACGACTAGGTACGTACGAACGTTGTACTGTGAAGCTGTATATGTGAACTTACTAACTTGTTTTGTTTTGATTGTCAGGTTGCGGGAGGCAGGCTTTCTGCCGCTGTGTAGGCTAGTAGCAGCCGCAGTGGACCCGAATGACCTGACGAAGAAGTGGGGTATCGACCAGTCGCTAATCACAGCTCTTGTGGACCGGTGGAGACCGGAGACGCACACCTTCCACCTCCCATGCGGTGAGATAGCCCCCACGCTGCAGGACGTCAGCCTCCTCCTTGGGCTGCCTCTAGCCGGCGATCCGGTGGGCCCAGTTAACAGGCTCCAAGCGTGGCGAGACGACATCTTGCAGTGGTTCGCCCCGGTTCACCATGCTCCGGGGCTTCCCCTCGTCGGTGAGATCTCCCCGTACACGCATGCGGGCCCCCCTCAGGCTTGGGTACTGAGCTACACGATAAGAATGCTTTCTTGTTGTTTTATGTTCGTCCTTCAGTCCGTACTAGAATTACAGTGTCAGCTTCCTTATATGTTACTGCAGTCTGATCAGCTAGACCCGGAGGCTGACGCGTACTCACTGCAGAGGAGCCTGGAGGCGTACCTGTTGTGGTTGTTCGGGTGGGTGATGTTCACCAACTCGCACGACCACGCAGTCGACAAGGGCTTGATCCCTTACGCGAGGGAGATAGCCGACGCCGAGGACGGTGCTGTTCCCCAATACAGTTGGGGATTGGCAGTCCTTGCCGCCACGTACAGGGGTCTGTGCGACGACTGCAGGAAGACCGACCTAGAAGCGGTCTTCACGGGTTATCCACTCCTGTCTAGATCGTATCATGAACGAATCGCTCGCTTTTCTAGGAACCGGTGACTAGAACGAGCGGATACATTGTACTGCTCACAAGTTGTATCC
This sequence comes from Oryza meyeriana var. granulata, assembly GCA_003991445.1. Taxonomy (NCBI): domain Eukaryota; kingdom Viridiplantae; phylum Streptophyta; class Magnoliopsida; order Poales; family Poaceae; genus Oryza; species Oryza meyeriana. Next base: position 16,896 of record RYFJ01000370.1, on the reverse strand, counting down.
GTTGTTGTATTTCGTACTATGGGTGTCGCATTCATCATGCCGCAATGCGAACGGCTCGCATCTATCTAATATCACTATGCTATTGTACGTGCACTGCGTTAAGTATCGACCGAGTGGATCACGAATAATACAATATATCGTCTCCCAATGTCGAATTAAAAATCATTCAGTACGTACATTACACAAAAATTTGGGAAAAAATTCATAGGCCCTAACATTCTGTTCGCCTGGGGGTCCTAAGCCCCTCACATAAAATGGACCGGCCTATTACCATGTCATTCATTAAGTATTACCGAAAATAGACTTGAAAAAATGATCAGTACGATTTTACAAACCAACGCCCACCATCGTCGGATTATAAAAAAAACTTCAAAAAACATACCCTAAACCAGGATTAAAACTAAATTTTGTGAAGCGTGTAGGCGAAAGACGGGGAGGAGTGGATTGCGAGTGCCTATCCGGACATACGAGGAGTGGAATGCGAGTGGCGATCCGGAAATACCCCCAGTTTGACAAGTTTTCTTCACGACGTGAACAATTTATGATATTTGGTTTTTTTTAACATCGACCCAATAAATGCAATGGCACAATAAATAGAATTTAAGAATCTAATGTTGAGAAATAAATTTTCAAAATTTTTGAGGTTAAAAATTAGCAAGAAAATAAGACAAGAAAATTAGCAAGAAAATTTTCAAATTTGGTAATATGCAAATGTCTGCAGGGGGCTGAACGCAAAAATGCATTCACCGCCCTGGGGGACGACGGCAAATGCATTTTTGCATTCGGCCCCCTAGAGCCATTCGCCGCCGTGGCCCAGGGCGGTAATGCCACGTGGCCCCCTGCCCGCTGACGCCGTGGGCCGCCGTCACGGCCTGGTGACGCCGCCATGGGCCCCGGCCATTTGCCGCCCTGGGCCACGGCGGTTTTTAAATACCGTCCTGGCCCACGGCGGCAAGAGTGTATTTCTACAAAAAAAAATTAAAATTTAGTTTTGTAAATTAAAAAATAAATTAAATTATTAACAGTAAAAATTCACAAACATATAGAGAGAACAGCAATAGCATGATTGGAAGCCCAGTACTATTCGGCAAAAACCGGTGTAAATTACCGGTTTTTTACTGTTACTAATTTAATTTTTTTTTAATTTACAAAACTAATTTTTGATTTGGTTAATTTGCAGAAATAGCCTCTTGCCGCCGTGGGCCACGGCGGTATTTAAAAACCTCCGTGGCCCAGGGCGGCGAATGGCCTCCCCGTCAGGCGCGGGGGCCACGTGGCGTTGCCGCCCTCGGGGACGGCAGCGAATGCCTCCAGGGGGCCGAATGCAAAAATGCATTCGTCGCCGTCCCCCAGGGCGGTTTTTAGCCCAATCGCCGCCCTGGGGGACGGCGGTTTTTAGGCCTCCCCTATATAATCCCTTCGCACACTCGCCGGCGCGTCATTTCCCTCTTCCGCCTCCAGCGTTCGTCCAATAGAGCTGAGGCAAAGGAGGAGCAGTACAGCGGCGAAGCCCTCACGGATTTTTGAGCCGAATCTAGGTATTTTTTTGCTCTCTCCCTGTTATGTAGTCAATTTTTTAGACAAGTGTTAATTAGTACTAGACGCGTAGTGTAATACCCGACATATTATGAAAATATTAACGGTTTGGCATAACCATCGTTAGTGTTAAATTTATTTGATCGTACTAAAAGAACATAGCGGACATGTAGTAAATTGTAGATATTTTAGAAATAAATATGCTCCGCCATGACCATTGTTGGTATACGTCATTTCGACACGTTAGATAAACCTAGCGTATAACTTTATTAGCGCTGCTGGGTTAGTTTGTAAAATGTAGAAACGGTAATGGTTTGACTCATACCTATAGCCTTTTTATGGAACGAATATTGATTAGTACAGATTAATAACTGTAGTGAAAATCTTTTTTGTCAACAGAAATGGCAAATAGAGTTGTATTCGCGATATATCACGGTGAAGGAAATGTCAGAGAAGGACCATATGGAGTAGATTTATCGAAGTTCAACGTAATACAAAAGGGAATTATAGCTCCAGCTGAGAGAAGTTTTCCTGGAGTTTACAATTGGTTAATGAGGGGATTCGGAGTAGATCCTCAAGTAAATGCAATTACGGTGTACGCACTGGTTAGCTGGGTTGTGGAAGGTTTTTGGTGGGAATTGATGCCAATAGATTCGACGGCCAGCTAGGTATTTTTTGTGGAGAGTGCACTGCAGCGAGGATGGGCACCGAGCATCCTAGTGGTAGTGCATGACAGGGTCAGCATTGATCAGGCTGGTCCAAGTACAGCGGAAGGGCCCGATGAAACAGGGGAGCAAAATGAGGCAAAAGACGAGGGTGCCGGAGAGGAAGGAGGCTAAGAAGACATGAGACCTGGGGGGTTTGCAGATGAAGGGGAGAGACACCCAGGTCTAGTACAGGAGATGGAAATTAAAAACTCAGAACCTGAGCATATGGAGGATGATGATTCTTCGGAGGACGATGTATACCCGGCAGAATGGGACAACGAGGATTTCTCTGGACTCGTTGTCTCAGAGGGGCACACCGTGGCATGGGAGTATTGGCAGAATGAAGTGGTGCAAGGCGCTAGATACGCCAAAAAGCACAGTTGACAGAGGCTGTGAAGATGTGGGCCGTGTCACTTGGGAGGGAGTTCTGGGTATCAAAGTCCACCAGATTAGTGTACGAAGTGAAATGTGCAAGTTCAAGCGATGGATGTCCATGGAGGATGTACGCATCCAGGAAGAAATATGACGACTGTTGGTCCGTGTCAATCGTGACGGAGCACAACTGCCATCTTCCGGGTGTTCAGAAGTACCACAGGAACATATCATCTGCATTAATCGCTTCAGAGCTGTATTATGCTGTTGTGGAGAACCTCCGGTTCGAGCCCAAGTCAATTATCAGGCGCATCGAGGTGAAGTACAAGTACACCATTACATATGCGAAGGCATGGAGGGCCAAACAGAAGATAATTGAAAGGAGATTCGGCAGTTTTGAAGCTTCATACAATAATTTGCCTCGTTTACTGGAAACCATCTGTGCGAGGAATCCTGGCAGCTACTCCAAAATCAAAAGTTTCCCATCGTTACCAAATCCTGGGCAGAATGTCCTTTAGCGGGCCTTCCTCTCTCTGCAGGCGTGCATGTTTGCATTTCTTCATTGCAGGCCCATTCTCTGCATCGACGGCACGTTCCTAACTGGAAAATACAGAGGCCAAATGCTGACGGCAATCGGAGTAGACAGGAACAACCAAGTGTTGCCCGTGGCCTTTGCCTTCGTCGAGAGCGAGAACACAGAGAGTTGGTACTGGTTTCTAAAGCTAGTTAAGGAAAAGGGTGGTGGGGATGAGGCCAGATGTATGTCTCATACATGACCGTCATCCAGGGATGCTGCGTGCAATTGAGGAGCTGCGAAACGGATGCGCAGACAAGGGATACCCTCCGGTGTGGGAAGATGTAAAGAGCAGATGGTGCATGCGTCACATGGGCGCAAACTTTTATAAGCAGTTCAGAAACAAGGAGCTAATGGCCATGTTCAAATGTTTGTGCGCCCAGAATCAACAGAAGAAGTTCAATGAGCTGTGGAGGAGACTTGATGAGCTGACAGCCAAACATAGAGGCGAGAGTTCTGCAAGACCCACAGCTAGAGGTGTTGACGGCCCTGAAGCTCTAGGTGCACTTCCCACCGATGACGGTACATTCAGAAGGAGGCCCGGTTCCTCGGTTAGCAGATTTTTGTAGTGGATCGAGCACGAGCCGAAGGAGAAATGGGTATTGCTGTACGATGAAGGTGGAGCAAGGTACGACATAATGACCACGAACCTTGCAGAGGTCTACAACTGGGTCATGCGTGGTGTGAGGCAACTCCCCCTTGTTGCCATCGTGGAGTTCATCCTACATGGAACACAGACGTACTTCCACAACGGGTGCAGACAGAATGGCCCATCTATGGCCGATGCAAACCTTTGGTTCGGCACAAAAATGACAGAGTACCTTGAGGAGAAATGCAAGAAGGCAAGAGAGCACCGAGTCCGAGTGCAGGGCACACGAGAGCATAGATTTGAGATATTGTGTGCTGACAGGTCCAGGCGTGGCATATTCGCAAGAAAACCTCAGTAAGAGTGTGTCCTAAAGGAAGATGGGACATGCAAGTGCTCCTGTCGGAAACCAAGTTTGTACCACAAGCCCTGTTCTCATGTCATTGCCGCTTGCGGGGAGTGCGGCATTGATGAACGCCAATATGTGTCTCCGTACTTTAAAAAGGAAGCAATCATGCATACATGGAGTACCGAGATTTTTGGTTTCGGCATCGTCGGCACTTTCACTGAAGACACAAGCCCAGTTTATTTCATCCCTGACCCGACGAAGGCAAGGAACAAGGCAGGCTGCCATCAGACACGGAGGATTCGCAATGATATGGATGAATCCGAGGCCGGCGTTAGCGCTCAACGTTGCAGTAGGTGTGGAGAGGATGGACATACCTACAAGAAGTGCACGAAAGACGCCGAGGCCCCAAGTGCAGCGGAAGTTCCTATGGAAGGATCAGGCGCCGACGGAAGGCGGCCAACTGGGGAAGGCACCACTGATAGGCAGCGTCTTCGCAGGCATCCTCGTGCACCTTCGGGTTATGTTGTGTAGTATAGCCGCTGGTTGCTAATGTAATGTCCCTGTAATGTGTACCAATATGCATGTATTGCTATCTGATTTTCGTTTTAGTGTGGGCCTTTTAAAGGTACTTTGCTGTCTGTTATTTTTCTAACTGTAATGCACTATGTTTAATTAAGCTAATCCGTTCCGCTTCTTTTTCCTTGTAGGTATGGAGTACCAAACGCCTGAGCAGCTGGATCACGCCACCGATCAGTCCCATCGGTCGTTTCTCTCGGCGGTGCAGAACCTCGAGCTCGGTACCTTACGTCCTCGACCTTCTAGGCGACTCCTTCCCGTGGACGACAGGTTCACGACTAGGTACGTACGAACGTTGTACTATGAAGCTGTATATGTCAACTTACTAACTTGCTTTGTTTTGATTGTCAGGTTGCGGGAGGCAGGCCTTCTTCCGCTGTGTAGGCTGGTAGCAGCCGCAACGGACCCGACTGACCCGGCGAAGAAGTGGGGTATCGACCGGTCGCTGATCACAGCTCTTGTGGACCGGTGGAGACCGGAGACGCACACCTTCCACCTCCCATGCGGTGAGATGGCTGTAACGACCCGCTTTCCTTTTCCCTGTTGTAACTGGTTTTCCGGATCTTAATCTTTTCCTATCCTGTCAGCTGTGCCTCCATTTTCCCTCTCCCCGGCCAGCCGACTACCTTCTCTCTTGTGCCGAGTAGAGTTGCTACTCAGTCCTTGTATCCTGCCCTTATCCTTGTCTTACTCGGACCCCTTTGCTGCCGAGTGAGCACTGTGATGTGGCCGACTACCTTGTTGAGACCTGTTGCTTCTTTGTCCCCCGAGTTGCACCCACCCGTTGGACGCCGACTACCATGGTAGTGAAGAATCAATCTTCACCTAACCGCAGCATCGCTTGGACCAGTGGTCAGTCCGAAGCCCGGTCAGTGAGATTTCTCCAACCTGTCCTAGCCTTGACCTTAATGTCTCATCGCAGCTACAGTGCCTGCCAACTCCTCTGACCAGTTGGACTCCAAAGTCACTTCCTGTCATATCCCTGTCAGTTCATCTTGACTTCCTTGCTCCACCGTTGCCCAGCTCACCGTGCCTCAACCTTGCACGTCGGCTATATATATATGGCCAACCGTGCCCCCTTCTTCCTTTGTTTTGCAAACCGGCCAGCTCCAGCTCTGCTACGTTTTCATCCTCTCAAGCTTTGGAGCTCTGTCGCCTGGTTCGCAAGCCTGGTTCAGCCGACTGCCCCCTTTTCTGCAGCCGACTACTTCTTGATCCTTTTTCTTGGTGTTTTACTTCTCCTGCTTATCAGTGTTTCTTTCTGCTTGTTCAGAACCTGAACCGGTGGACGATCCCGAAGCCACTTCGCCGAAGAAGACCCCTCCTTGGAACAAGGCAGCCTCTTTGATCATATTGTTTCCCATATATGCAAAACTATGTTGTTTGGAAAATATATGCATGCTTAGTTTACACCTTTTTAAACTGTTTGGCCTCGGTTTGCAAGCGCAACCGATGGACCCTGCCCAGTAGTAGCACTTATTGGTAGGATGTTGTTATATTTCTCCCTTGAAGAGCCCCACAAATGGCACGCTAGCATCCTATCTGAGGATACGATGCCGAGTAGAATGGCTTAGCCCTGCAACGTTGTTTGTCGTTGGGAAAAAATGATGGTTTTACCTAAACAGTTTGGAAAACCCGATACCTTGTGTATCGGCGCGTTTTGTGAAATAAAGGAAAGATTTGTGAAAATCTTGATGTACAGAGACAGTGCCTGTGTGGCTTGGCTATGTATTATCATTAAGGACCGATTCCCATGGCGTAGATTTGTTTGCCAGTGATTTGTGAAGAGTGTTTGATGAAAGGGAACCGTGACCTGAGTTTGCCGAGTAGCAAAACGGAAGCGCTGTGTGGCCAGAAACGGATCTGTGTGATCTGGGGTGTTAAGCACCATAAACAAGTGTATGAAAAGTAAACAGGATGAAGATCATGCTCCCGGGTTGTAGCCAGGGCAGCAAAGTTTAAGCCCCCGGGTTGTAGCCAGGGCGGCATTCAGTCTTCGGGTTGTAGCCAGAAGACGGTGATGAGCACGCTCCCGGGTTGTAGCCAGGGCAGCAGTGTTTTAGCTAGCTGGTTGTAGCAGCCTAGCGGGCATTTAGTGCCATGATCATGCTCCCGGGTTGTAGCCAGGGCAGGCGATGATGAGCCCCCGGGTTGTAGCCAGGGCACCGATAGCTAGCTGGTTGTAGCCAGCCTAGCGGGCATTTAGTGCCATGATCATGCTCCGGGTTGTAGCCAGGGAGCGATGATGAGCCCCGGGTTGTAGCCAGGGCGGCCGACTAGCTAGCTGGTTATAGCCAGTGTAGCGGGTGTCAAGTGCCACAGCTGAGATTTGGTTGTAGCGAGTCTCAGGGTCAACGAGTGTTGTAGCTACTCGGGAGATAAAGGACCACAAATGCAAAGTAAAAGATGATAAGAACATGAATGATTATGCTTGATTCCTTAAGTGGTGAGTTGTTGAAAAGCAACTTGCGGATTGGATGGAGGCGTGAGCCTCTGTCCGCCAACTAAAAAATTGGAACTCACTAGTGTTTGCAAGAAAGAGTTTAATAAGGCAGTCTTTCGCAAATGAAGCCCTTAGCTCTTCTTGTCTAACCAACATACATCATTCCCGGCTTGCTGAGTACGAAAGTACTCACCTTGTTCATATATATATGTATAGTAGGTTTTTGGAGTGGAAGACGAAGATCCGACTGCTGCCGAGTTCCTCCAAGACCAGGCCGGACTACGAAGACCTCTGAAGGTTTCGAGCCTAGTTCCCAACCGAGCCTGTGGAGTAGTTTTGTTCCAGCTTCCGCCCTGTTTCTGGCGCTGTTTCGCTAGTTTACCAGTTGATTATTTTGCCCATCCCGGGTCTGTCCTGGATGGATTCTTGTACGTATATGTATGTACTCTGTTTGTATTATTGTAACTCTGTGTATCATTGTTGTGCATACCCGACTACTGATCCTGGGATCCGGGTGCTTATGCACTGGTGGCTTCCACCTCAACAGTCGGGAGGCGCCACAGCGGTGGTATCAGAGCAAAAGGTTGGCCTAGGAACGAAACCCCACCGTGTAGATGTCTTTGAGGATCTTATTTTGAAACTATACTATTTGCAAAAAACTAGGACTTGTCTGGGTACCTCTCTCTGCTTTGTAGAATTTGGAAATGTTTCTAAACTCTTGGCTATTTCCCTACTTGGGTTCCTGCGCAAGCTCTTAGGTTCCAGTGCCCCATCTGTCATTTTTCGTTGAGGCTGGGTTCCCGAGTATATTCCTTGTTCTGGCTGCTTGAATACCATCTTGCTAATCTTGTTGCTCCTTCGTCTGTTCATCGGTTTTGGTTGCCGATATCTTTTGCTGAGCCCTCTTCCTTTGGTTGCCCTTTTCTAGGACCAGATGGCAGAACGTCAGCGCGTGCCGTCCGTACCCCGGCCCGCTTGGGTTTTGAAGACCAAGGTCCAGTCCGCAACAACCTGCTTACTGCGCGGAGGAACAGAAGTGGAGCAGACCCACGATCGGGTGTCAGGAGTGGCCGTGCAGCCGCCTTGTACCTTCGACGCGTTTGCAAAGCAAACCCTGGAGGATTGCCAACCTCCTCACTTCAGCAGACCCCCAGCAGCTTATGGCATCCAGACCAGATCTTGCAAGGCATTGCTCAGAATCTGGCCGCAATGCAGCCTCTCTCCATCAAGCTCGACCAAACAAGTCAGTAGCCGCTCCAAGCTTGCGACTTCATGAGGTCCCGTCCAGCGAGTTCTGCAGACCGCTGAGCAATGGAGGCTGACGACCTGGCTGAAGGATATGGATAGAAAGCTGAACCTAGTGCAGTGCACACCCACGGAAAAGACCCAGTTTGCTGCACATCAACTTCGTGGTTCCGCAGCTGACTGGTGGGAAAACTACTGTGCTGCCATCAAGATGCGCCAACATCGCCTGGCCGAGTTTGCGGAAGCCTTCAGAGATGCACATGTCCAGAAGGAGTAATAGACATCAAGAGAGAAGAGTTTCAACAACTCAAGCAGGGACATTTCCAGCATCAGCGAGTACCCTGAGCAGGTTCAACCATCTAGCTCGCTATGCACCAGAGGACGTGAACACGGACAGAAGAAGAGATCAGAAGGTTTCTGAAGGGATGAATGTGGCAATGAAGGTCCAGCTTTTGCCCATGACTTCCCTACTTTCCAGCACATGGTTAACAGAGCTTAGTGGTTGAAGATGCGAGGAAGGAGATCGACGTTTTTTCACAAGCGCAAGGCCTCCCAGATGCAGTCTCGTAGGGGTCCGAGTTCTAGGCCCTATCTCCCCAGTCCTTCCCGTCAGTTTGCCCATCCCAGTTTCAAGAGCGGGTGTTTCGCTCGTCTGTTTCTCGCCGACTTCTTCTGTTCAGTCCCGACCCCTCAGTGCAAATACCAGGTGCAAGTCGCCCTACCTCAGCCGGCCTTCAGCGGAAGAGTATTCCGAGTGCCCGGGAAGCCGATGCTACAACTGCAACGAGTTGGGTCACTTCGCCCGACACTGTCCCAGAAGCAAGACCCTGCAGTCCCTGGACGCCCTAACGCCAGCGCTTCAAGAGCCCTGTGTTCAGTCGAGGACAGCCGACTACACATACTAATGGATCTGCCTCCCGTGCCCCTCCGACCTTTGGACGTGGCCGAGTCAATCATATCCCAGTCGGAGACAGCCGAGAAGCTTCAGATGTGGTAATGGGTAGCGTTTCTTGTCAACTCCGTACTGCAGTTGTTCTGTTTGATTCTGGAGCATCGCATTCCTTATTTCTCAATCTTTTGTGGATAAGTATGGTTGGGATGTTCGAAATTTAGTATACTATGGTCATACACTCCCTGGCAAGGAGTTTAGGTCAGACATCTTGCCCTAGGAGTTACCTTGGTATTAAAGGAGTAGTTTCTCAGCCAACCATTGTTCCTGGAATCAAAAGGCTTGGATTTGATTCTTGGCATGGACTGGTTAGCTAAGCATAAGGGCCGAATAGACTGTGCAACCTAGCACATAACCCTGCAGTGCCCTTTTGGACAAGAAGTGAAGTTTGCCCTCCTTGGAGACCCTAAGAACCGACCCCTTCTGAGCTCCATGCAAATAGTCCCTTTGGAAGAAGTGCCGGTGATCAATGAAACCTGATGTCTTCCCAGACAGTTTACCCCGGATGCCCCTGATAGAGAGATTGGAATTCTCTATAGAGTTGCTACCGGCACTCACAAAGCAACCCATATCCAAGAGACCCTATAGAATGGCGGCTAATGAGTTAGCCGAAGTGAAGAAGGCAGATAGAAGAACTTGGAGAGCCTAGGTTTTGTGCGACCTAAGCACACACTCTTGGGGGAGCTCCAGTGCTCCTAGTGGAAAAGAAGGATAAGACCAAGAGGATGTGCGTTGATTACGCGCACTGAATGGAGTAACCATCAAGAATAAGTATCCTCTACCAAGGATAGATGATCTGATTCGACCAGCTGCAAGGAGCTTAAAGCTTTTCTCTAAGGTTGACTTGAGATCAGGATACCACCAATTGCACAGATCAGATCTGAAGATATACCCAAAACAGCTTTCCTGAGTCCCGATATGGATTATATGAGTATACGGTGATGTTCCTTTGGACTCACTAATGCTCCAGCTTTCTTCATGAGTCTTATGAATAAGGTATTCATGGATATCTCGGAACAAGTTTTCGTGGTATTTATGGATGATATCCTAATCTTCTCCAAGGACGAACAAGAACATGTTGGACATTTGAGAATGGTTTCTAGGAAAGTTAAGAGAGCACCCAGTTGTTTGCCAAGTACTCGAAGTGTGTGAGTTTTGGGCTAGACCGAGTTGCTTTTCTCGGCATTTGGTCACTGCCAAAGAGTAGAAGTGGACCCGGGAAAGTGAGAGACGTGCTTTCTTGGAAATCCCCGACTACGGTCACGGAAGTGAGAAGTTTCCTAGGTTTGGCTGGTTATTATCGGAGATTCATTGAAGGATTTTCAAGGATTGCCCAAACCCATGACAGAATTGCTAAAAAAAAGGAAAAGAGGTTTGAATGGAGTGACGCTGTGAGAAAAGTTTCAGTGGAGTTAAGGAAAAGGCTGACTACCCCACCTGTGTTGATCCTTCCGGATATCAGGAAAGACTTTGACGGTGGGTACTGTGATGCATCCCGACTAGGCATAGGCTGTGTGTGCTTATGCAAGGAAGGAAGAGTGGTTTGCGTATGCCTCAAGACAGTTAAGACCCCATGAGCTGAACTACCCGACCCATGACCTAGAGTTGTCAGCAGTAGTGCATGCTTGAAGATATGGGACACTACCTGGTTGGAAAACCGGTGTGAACAGTATACACCGATCATAAGAGTCTGAAGTACATCTTCACTCAGAACGGAGCTTAATCTCAACAAAGAGATGGCTTGAGTTGATTAAGGATTACGACCTTGGAATACATTAACACCTGGCAGGGCAAATGCGCTTGTTGTGGTTGCGATGCCCTCAGTCGGAAAGTCCATTGTAATGCCATCTTGACCCTTTTTTGCCGTCCTTGCCCCTAAGTTCAACACCGAGCTAAGTCGGCGGCCCGAGAGCTGGAAAGCCTAAGGATAGCATGGTCAAAGCAGGTATCACTAACGTGGCGACTTTGCTGATTCAGCCTACATCTGGAGGACCGGATCAGAGAAGCTCAAAAAGTAGATGAAAAGATTGTATCTCTAAAGGAAGAGCATGACCGGGGAAAAGCCCCGAGTTCTCGCATCGACAGCAAAGGAACTGTTTGGTTTGGGAAACGCATTTGCGGCCCGACAGAAAGGAATCCAAGACTTGATCTTGAGAGAAGCCCATGAGTCCGCTATTCGGCATCCGCCCAGGAGTTACAAGATGTACAAGGATATTAAGGACCATTACTGGTGGCCTGGAATGAAGCGAGATATTGCGAGTAAGTCGCAGTTTGTGACATTTGCCAAAGGGTTAAAGCAGAGCATCAGAAGCCATCAGCAGGATTGCTTCAGCCCTTAAGGATACCGAGTGGAAATGGGAAGAAATAGGAATGGGATTTCATCGTTGGATTACCTAAGAGCCCCGGCAGAAGACATGATTCCATCTGGGTAATAGTGGATGACTGACCAAGGTCGCCCACTTTATCCCCGTCAAGACAAAACCCTAACCCGGCCAAGAAGCTAGCCGAGCTGTATCCTGACCAGGTATCTGCTCAACATGGAGTCCCAAAGAAGATAGTGTCTGACCGACGGAGCTCAGTTCACCTCCACTTTTGGCAAAAGTTGCATGAGACAATGGGGCACTAATCCTGATTTCAGTACCGCATATCACCCAGACGATGGACAAACGAGAGAGTCAACCAGATCGTGGAAGATATGCTAAGAGCATGTGCCTTGATTTTGAAGGAACTGGGATCTCTGTCTGCCTTATGCCGAGTTCTCCTACAATAACAGCTATCAAGCCAGTATCCAGATGGCCCCAATGAAGCTCTATATGGACGCAAGTGTAGAACCCCACTCTGTTGGACAGACGTAGGAAAAAGATGGTTTTGGACAGACATTTTTGAAAGAGGCAGAAGAGCGAGTTAAGGTTATCCGAGAGCGCTTGAAGAAGCCCAAACCCGGCAGAAGAACTATGCCAGATAATGCGGAGACGAAGCTGAGTTTCAGATAGGAGACCATGTGTACTCTCCGAGTATCACCCTACGAGGAACAAAGAGATTTGGAATGGGTGGAAAGCTAGCGCTCTTCCTCGCTATATCAGACTTACCCCTATGTCGACAGACGCGGAGTAGTGGCGTATCAACTGAGGTTACCGAAGAACTCTCTGACGTCCACGACGTGTTCCATGTTTCCCAGTTGAAGAAATGTCTTCGCATCCAGAAGAGCAGTTCCGTTGGAAGAGATCAACTACACGCACTTACATACAAGGAATCGCTCTATTCGGATTTTGGAGACAAGGGACAGACATACAAGAGAAGGCATCAATTCTGCAAGGTGCAATGGAGTAACCATTCTGAAACGAAGCTACATGGGAGAGAAGATCGCCTTCAAGCTGAGTACCCGGAGCTCTTTGCGAGTAGCCGATATCTCGGACGAGATTCTGTTAGTGGGGGAGGTTTGTAACGACCCGCTTTCCTTTTCCCTGTTGTAACTGGTTTTCCGGATCTTATCTTTTCCTATCTGTCAGCCTGTGTGGTTTTTTCCGTTTTCCCTCTCGTATCCCGGCCAGCCGACTACCTTCTCTCTTGTGCCGAGTAGAGTTGCTACTCAGTCCTTGTATCCTGCCCTTATCCTGTCTTACTCGGACCCTTTGCTGCCGAGTGAGCACTGTGATGTGGCGACTACTGTTGAGACTGTTGCTTCTTTGTCCCCGAGTTGCACCCACCCGTTGGACGTCCCGACTCCATGGTAGTGAAGAAATCAATCTTTCACCTACCGCAGCATCGCTTGGACCAGTGGTCAGTCCGAAGCCCGGTCAGTGAGATTTCTCCAACTGTCCTAGCTTGGACTCTTAATGTCTCATCGCAGCTACAGTGCCTGCCAACTCCTCTGACAGTTGGACTCCAAAGTCACTTCTGTCATATCGCCTGTCAGTTCATCTTGACTTCCTTGCTCCACCGTTGCCCAGCTCACGTGCCTCACCTTGCACGTCGGCTTATATATATGGCCAACCGTGCCTTTTCCTTTGTTTTGCAAACCGGCCATCCAGCTCTGCTACGTTTTCATCCTCTCAGCTTTGGAGCTCAGAAGCCGTGGGGTCGCAAGCCTGGTCAGCCGACTGCCCTTTTCTGCAGCCGACTACTTTGATCCTTTTTCTTGGTGTTTTACTTCTCCTGCTTATAGTGTTTCTTTCTGCTTGTTTCAGAACCTGAACCGGTGGACGATCCCGAAGCCACCTTCGCCGAAGAAGACCTCCTTGGAACAAGGCAAGCCTCTTTGATCATATTGTTTCCATATATGCAAAACTATGTTGTTTGGAAAATTATATGCATGCTTAGTTTACACCTTTTTGAAACTGTGGCCTCGGTTTGCAGCGCACCCCGATGGATTCCTGCCCAGTATAGACTTATTGGTAGGACTGTTGTTATTTCTCCCTTGAAGAGCCACAAATGGCACGCTAGCATCCTATCTGAGGATACGATGCCTGAGAGAAGGCTTAGCCCTACGTTGTTTGTCGTTGGAAAAATGATGGTTTAACTAAACAGTTTGGAAACCCGATCCTTGTGATGGCGCGTTTCTTGTGAATAGGAAAGATTTGAAATCTGATGTATCAGAGAACCAGTGCCTGTGTGGCTTGGCTATGTATTTATCATTAAGGACGATTTCCATGCGTAGATTTTGTTTGCCAGTGATTGGAGAGTTGTTTGATGGAAAGGGAACCGCTGACTATAGTTTGCGAGTAACGCAACGGAAGGCTGTGTGGCAGAAACCGGATCGTGTGACTGGGGTGTTAAGCCATAAACAAGTTGTATAAAAGTAACAGGATGAAGATCATGCTCCGGGTTTGTAGCCAGGGCAGCAAAGTTAAGTCCCGGTTGTAGCCGGGGCGGCCAATTCTCAAGTCTTCGGTTGTAGCCATGCAGACTGGTGATACACGCCCGGGTTGTGCCAGGGCAGCAGTGTTTTTAGCTAGCTGGTTGTAGCCAGCCTAGCGGCATTTAGCTGCATGTCATCTCCGGGTTGTAGCCAGGGCAGCGATGCTGAGCCCCGGGTTGTATGCAGGGCGGCCGATAGCTAGCTGTGTCCGCCTAGCGGGCATAGTGCCCTGACATGCTCCGTTTGTAGCCAGGAGCGATATGACCCGGGTTGTAGCAGGGCGGCCGACTGCTTAGCTGGGGTGGTAGCCAGTGTAGCGGGCATCAGTGCACAGCTGAGATTGGTTGTAGCCGAGTCCTCAGTCAACGAGTGGTGTATACTCGGCGAGATACAGGACCACATGCAAAGGTAAAAAGATGATAAGAACATGAATGATTATGCTTGATCTTCCTTAAGTGGTGAGTTGTTGAAAAGCAACTGCGGATTGGATTGAGGCGTGAGCCTCCTGTCCGCTCAACAAAAAAATTGGACTCACTAGTGTTTGCAAGAAAAGAGTTTAATACGGCAGTTTCGCAAATAAAGCTTAGCTCTTCTTGTCTAACCACATGACCATCCGCTGTGAGTACGCAAGTACACCTTGTTCATATATAATGTATAGTAGGTTTTGGAGTGAAGACGAAGATGCCGCCTGCTGGCCTGAGTTCCTCCAAGACCAGGAGACTACGAAGACTCTGACGTTTGACCTAGTTCCACGAGCCTGTGGAGTGTTTGTTCCAGCTCCGCCTGTTCTGCGTTTCTAGTTTAACCGTTGATATTCCCATCCCGGGTCTGTCTGGCGTCTCCTTGTACGTCATGTAGTACTTCTCCTGTAGTATTATTGTAATCTGTTGTATTTGTTTGTTGTTCGTACCCGACACTGACTGGGACGTGCCTTATGCACTGGTGGCTCCACTATCGGGAGGCGCACCATGGCCCCACGCTGCAGAACGTCAGCCTCTCTCCTGGGCTGCCTCAGCCGTGATGCGGTGGGCCAGTTGACGGTCCGAGGCGTGCAGAGGACACCTGCAAGCGGTCGCCGCGGTTACCGTGCCCGGGCTCCCTCGTTGGCGCGATTCCCGTACACACATGCGGGCCCCTTAGGCTTGGTTGAGCTACACGTAAGAATGCTTTCTTTGTTGTTTATGTTATCTTCTGTCCGTACAGGAATTACAGTGTCAACTTCTTTATATGGTACTGCGCTGATCAGCAGAGACCGGACGACGCGTACTCACTGCAGAGGAGCCAGAGGCGTCTGTTGGGCTGTTGGGTGGGTGATGTTCACTCAACTCGACGTCCACGCCGTCGACAAGGGCTTGTCCCTTAGCGAGGGAGATAGCCCGACGCGAGGACGGTGTGTTCCCCAAACAGTTGGGGATCGGCAGTCCTTGCGCCAGTACGGGTCTGTGGACGGCTTGCAGAGACGACCTAGAAGCGGTCTTCACGGGTGTGTCACATCCTCTGTTTGGGCGGCAGAGCGGTCGGATCGGCCGCCCCGTGGTGGACCAACAAATCGTAACGAGCTACCCTGTACGTGGATGACCCACCGGCGGACATCCGACGATGGGACGGTGGTGGTGTCATCGTGGGTAGTTGGTGTTAGAACGTCTCGGTTTTTATGTACGCCTAACGAAACTCTTTCTTGTTTGTTGTCGGTACGCCCGGCGGTGCGAGTTGTACCCAGACTTCGCATGGAGTCGACAGGATCAGGACGACGACGTTGTCTGGGAGCCGTACCGGCCGAGGGTGAACGCGCGTGCGCCAGCTGGGGGGCTGTGTCCTCTGCAACCAGGACCAGGCGTACTGGTTGAACGATACGCGATTGCTGTTCGAACATTTCTGTCGAGCCACACTGCCCGCACGTGTGATGCGCAATTGGTATGCGACAAGACCTTCGGCCATCCCAAGCCCGGCGTACGAAACCATTCCAGGTATAATGTGGAAATGATATTCCGTATTGTTGCATTGTGTCTCCCGGTGTGCTCTTGTCGCGTTAAATCGGCGGGCCAGGCCACGGTAAGTTGTGGGAGACCCATCGCATCGGTACATCAAGCGATGGCTCATACACGGGACGTCACCCAACGAGATGCACCTACACAGCGCCGCCAGGGTACGAGCAGTACTTTCCTGGTACACCCCGTACAGACTACGGGTGACGTTCCTCCCAGGCCATGGCGCACCGCGGGGGTGCGAGGCGCTACCCCAAATCCGCGACCAGGACATTCTCGCGTGAGTCAATGGTTTTCATACTATTTAATGGTCCTTCATACGCGCAACTCCTGCTGCTGCTGACAGGGGACGTGCTAGGAGGTCACAGGAGCTCGGCCTACTACGGTAGGCCCCTCGGGCTGGATCCCTCTCACACAGGGAGCAGACGATCACTTGTTCGGCGATGTGCAAACGATGTGCTGGTCGCGGCTCGACTTGTCGCTGTTCCAGCAGCCCACCCGATCAGATACTAATGCGAGTCCCCATGGTGAAGGGACATCGCAAGGAGCGCGGGTCTGCAGGGCCAGTACGTCGTGGAGAGCGGGCTCTGGTAACGCCGAGGAATCGAGTGGAGCCTCCATACGGGCGAGGAGTAGGTAGTTAGGCATTGAACCTATTCTCATATAACTGCACTTTTTATGCGGCTGACGGCGACTTCTTTACCAGACCCAACGCG